>CM018698.1:10246550-10846550 GCA_009363875.1 Mikania micrantha
TTGAGCATATCCGGTATTATCTCCTTCAGTGGCTAGTCAGCTGACTACTCAGTAAAGTTGCTAGTGCAACGGTAGTAGGGTCCATACTGGATTTGTACTAGGCCTACCAGTGTAATGCGTGGAGGTTAAGGAGGAGGTAGTGGAGGAGGCGAGTCAGCTGGTGAAGGCGTCGATGAGTGTGGAGCCAATCTTGCATAGGTGGAGGTAACGAAGGAGTCTGTCTTCTTGGTGGCATTCTGATCATAACCAATAAGATATCGGTTAGTGTAGTGATCGAATGTTGATGACAAGATGGAAATAAATCCTAAGTCCTTTGCTCTCTACATGTAGGGTCCCTAGGTTATAGTCTAGGCCAACCGTTTTAATCACGTGACCTATATTTCTCTATACCATGGCTCTGATACCAATCTGTCACACCTCGAGCCGGCGGGAACGGATCGTGTTTTCCCCGTCGGGCGGAATGTTCCCGGGGCGCGATATCGTGAGTGATAATCGTGATGATCAGATTTTTTACATTGCACATGACAATAATGAGAAATCTTAAATAGAATAGAATTACAAAGTTAAATTACATTAGTATCGTTTATAATTTAACAATGTAAATCTACTATCAACATCATATAATCTTCTATCTTGTATCTGCACAAGATGTACAAAATAATTGGTGAATGATGTCCCAAAAGTATGCAGGTCCAAATATACTAAGTCTTCTATCTGAAGTCCTAGTCCAAAAGCAATAAATTCCTAGGTGACCTGTTCGTCACCTGAGAAGTCATGCAAAAAGATCAAGTCAACACATGGTTGGTGAATTCACATAGTTTCATAAAAATGAATTGGAATAACCTTTGAATGACAACCTTAACCACACTGTTAACCACCTATACCATACAATTTAGTATGCTTATATATAGGGCATATGTAGGGTCGAAGTTACCTCTCGCCCAGCCACCGTCCCACCACATACCAAATCACATGATATATTGTTCCTAGTGATAGTTAAGCGATTCATTCCACTTATTTGGTTCCATAACCTTTGATTCTTAGCATTTGATTTCCCTGAAACTGATTTCCTTGATTCCCCGAAATGACAACCTTAACCTCATTAACAACCACCTATTCTATCCAATCAAGTATGCTTATATATAGGGCATATGTAGGGGACAAGCCCCAGCCACCGTCCACCACATACCAGACTACTTAGCATATTGTTGTTAATGGTAATTAAGCGTTTCGTTCCATTCACCTTTGATTTAGCTTTCTGATTTCCACAATTAGAATCTACCCTGATATCTTGAGTTCATCATGTATTCATGATTACTCCAAAACACTTGTAGAAATATAATGTTAAATGTCTAATTAGAATAATAATTAAATATTTATATACAACTAAGACATACTGATTGGGCCTTATCTGACTCAATCAGTTAGACTTAGTTGTTGGTGGTTGTCCAAGTTGTACCGTCTCACACGTGGCCCATATCAGGCATGACCCACTAGGAGTCCACCTGTATGCGTCAGGACTTTCATGATATGCCCATATCAGCTTGACCCTCTGGCCTACTGTATGCGTCAGGACTTTATTATATCCTTTGATTTCTTGATCACCTTTGATTCTCTTGATTTCATTTGATAGTTTAAGTTATGCCCAAGTAGCTTGACTACAAGAGTCTACTACTGTGACGTGACTTTCTGTTTAAGTTATGCCCATGTAGCTTGACTACAATAGTCTACTACTGTGACAGGACTTTCCGTGTGTTACACGTGGTCTTGATTTACATACAACTGACATCCACCTTAACTTGAGTATTAATGATTTCATTAATTCTTAATGATTCCATTATTTCAATGATTTACACACGGCAATGATTTCTATGATTCTCTTGATTGTGATCTTTAGCATTCTATGATTTCCAAATGATTGTAGATTCTGGATTCGGATCCTTAGTTTACTGATCATACACTGGATTAGTTTCCATTGCGTTTGACCTCTAGCTTTGATTCTTTTGATTTCACTTTGAATTTAGATTCTTGCATTTGAACTTGGTGGACTAAGGGTTTGTTTAAAGTTTAGATTTAAAGTATTACTCGTAAGAGTAATTAATAAAGTTGTTAATTATTTATTCATAGTAATTACCTATACAGAGTCTAGATGTATAAACAAGCACATATAAGCATAATATAATAAGTTAAAGCATTTACATAAACATTTTAAATAAAATGGTTTACGCATGCTTCTTAGCCCCGCTTTTGAAAACAAAATGTTTAGAAAATGGGCAATGAACTCACCTGTGTTGCTCTGTATTAATTTACCACAAAATGCACGCTCGTTGTTGTAGTCTATGTATCTTCAGTTCCTGAGTTGTTTTAAGAGGATTCGAGTACAATAAGTATTTGTAACAGTCATCGTATCTTAGGCTTTGGTCTCGGTGTGCAACTAAGTGTCTTATATTACTAATGTGCAACTAAGACTTCATTGAACTAGCCTGACTCATTACTCTTTAGTAACCCTTATCTCGTGACCCATTATTACAAGTCCTTATATTAAAACGTTCACAGTTTAATTTCTTTTTTTTAAAAAAAACATACATAATTTAAATAAAAGGGGTATTTAACATATGATTGGCTTGGGCTAAGCCCATTGGGCCAATCTCGGCCCGTTATCCAACTTTGATTACTAAGTGATTTCTTTTCAAACACTTTGATTAACTGAAGCTAGATAATTCAAATAACCCATTTAGATCGGTTACATGACCTTATTGATTTTCCTAGGGTTTTCGTGTTAATGGTTAAGTCAACACTCAAACCTTAGGTTATTGTCTTTGTTTCTCATCACATTGCCGGATGTTTTGAACTCAATACTAACACCACCCATGTTTAGATTATGAGATGATTTGTGAAACCCTTGTTAGTGAAAACCCTAGTCTTGGGTGTATTTTAGACTAAGATCACAGACCGTGCTTCTTGATTTAATCTTGTTATCATATTGCAAGTCCCATGGTTAAATCCTATTAGGTCTTTCCCATGTAACGTATCAAAATCAAATTCCATGCATGCATACACACCCAAACCATACATGAACTATATACCTACTCGTAGAGCCTTGGCCGACTGACTTGGCAAGGCCGAGTGAGTCAAGTCCCGACCGAATGGGTTACGGGAGAATAGAGGGTCGAGCGATTGACGCCCTTACCGAATGAAAGTGGTGCCGAGCGAATGGCATGGCCGAATGGCCTGGTCTGAATCTTCTTCGGCCGAATTTGGCTAGGAGGAGGGCCGATCGAATGTGGCATGCACCGAATGAGAAGGGTCGAATGGTTGAAGTGGCGAATGGGTTTTGGCCGAATAATGGAGCTACCGAAGGAGTGGGAGCCGACCGAATGAGGGGGATGGTCTTTCAGCCGAAAGGCTCATGCCGCCCAGATAGTGGGCCATTCGGCCACCTGGAGATTTCATTCGGCCACTGCAGCCAAGGTGCGGCCAGCCCTTGATTCTCGAACAACCATGTTAGGCCTTGAAGCTAAGCTTCTTCCTACATCATTCTAAGTTTATTTCGTTGAGATTCCTTAAGGTTTTTGAGGAGTTTAGCCGGATTTTGTGAAGGCTACGAATCTAGGGTTTTCAAACCCTTAAAGCCGAGAAAAAACATAGATTTTACCTAGAATCTGCTGGATGAAACTTTAGATTGGTTGTACTTTCAGGTTCTACAAGTTAGGGTGGTCGTTTTGACACCAAAAACCCTTGATTTCGTGGAGAAATGGTGAAGTTCTTGCTTGGTTTTCTAGAGACAGAAACTAGAGAGAGAAAGGAGACGAATTTTGAGAGAGAGAGAGAGAGAGATAGATGGCTGGTTGGTGGGGAAAATGGGTAATTAAATGCCATCATAAATGATGGTAAAATACCCGGGTTCGTTCGGTTTCGCTTGTTTTCGCGTAAGGGCGTCGGTTTCTTGTCGTTTTCGTCTAGAAACTACTCGGTTTTAAAATAGAATTTATAAAATTATTTTAAGGTGTGATTCCAACTAAATTAACTAATTATCTTTCGTTTATTTTAAATTTTCTGAAATTATTTAAGTTATCGTTTAAAATCGAATCGTGCCGTTGTCGCGCATACTCGTTCGAATCGTCACCGGTACGAATACGACAACAACTACACTTCTCAATATGGTTTTCTAATTATCGGAAATCATTCAGAACGTTAAACTTTCAGATCTATTCATACAGATCATCACCTATATGGATAATCCGTCGGTTTATTCATTCACGTAACGACATTTTGTGTTGTTTTGTTTTGTAAAGCCTCACATACGTTTATAGATAATAAACTCCTTACAAATAATCACATGATGGTTCTGTATTGCCAGCCAATTATCTGACTGATGAACCATAATTCTGATTTTAGCTTCTCTGATCTAATTCTGAATTCACTGTTTCGTACATGAAATGATAACAACATACGATATGATTGTGAAATTACTTAAATGCATAAAGTGTGTACCTGATTTACTGTTCATATTACTGTTGAGATCACTGTTCCCATAATGGTTCCGGCACTGATGTTACACAAGCTCCCTGATGAACTCAGCGGAGTGCACGATGTATTTCCGGTATCAAACCTCAATAGAGGTCTCGCTGATGAATCATTGATCATACCGTTGGAAGAAATACTAGTTGATGAACAGTTACATTTCATTGAAGAACCTGAATAGATTATGGATCGTGAAGTCAAGAGACTGAAGCGAAGCCGTATCCCTATCGTAAAGGTTCGTTGGAACTCCAAGCGCGGACCAGAATTTACCTAGGAGCGTGAGGATCACATGAAGACAAAGTATCCCTACTTGTTCGAGAAGTAGAACCCGACTTTGATACTCAAATTTAGGAGGAAATTTCTTTAACAAGGGGAGACTGTGACATCCAGTACTTGATCGTCTGGCAAATCTGTACGGTACGTGTACTTTCACCTTTTACTGTGTGTAAATACAACATATGAACAGTGTTGGTGATAACAGAATTCAGAATACAAGCAACAATTGTACGTGTTTAAGTGAAAACTTAAATACCGTAAGCACAACAACTCACGATAAACAATAGTTGCATATACTTAGGTGAAAACCTAAGTACAAATAATACAATGAATCAAGAAAAACAACAGTGTACAAGTAAACAACAAGGGCATGTTAGTTGAGATCTGATATCCATAGATGAAAGGAACCAGATGGCCGATAGCTCAGTATGAAAACAATGTGAAAACAAGATATTTAGTTGAGTCCGTTAGTGAGGAAACACAATTCAAACACAATTGCAGAATCATTTCAGAATAACGAACTGATAGTGTGTTTGCGTGGGTGCGATTCACACAAACATATTTATGAGTTTGACGTTCTGAAATGATGACTGAAAAGTAGAAAACAAAAGTCAGAAAGCAAAACCATCGTCGTGTTCGATCGGGTGACGATTCGAACAAATACGCGCAAAGGCGACGCGTTCTGACTAAATAAAAACGAAAATGATACGAACGACAATAATTTAAGAAAATATAATACTTTACGTTTTACAATTTTGAAACTCATCAAAAAGTAAATAAAGAAACTCTATTATTAAAAATACGTAAAATTCACGTAAAATATCCGGAAACGCAACGGAGACAAAAGACGAGCAACAGAAATGAACCCGAATGCTCCCGGGGTATATAAAGACTTAATGAGGCTAATTTCCTCATTTCCCACATCTTTTCCTCTCTCTAAAACCACCACCCTCGAACCTATTCTCTCTCACTAGAAAACCAACTTCAAATCTTCATAACTCGGTCGTTTCTTGACGAAATCGGACGTTCTTGGTATCTAACCGAAGCTCGTGATGTCCTCTACCTAAAAGTACAACACATCGAAGAAGATAACCACTGAAATTCGAGGTATGAAGCATTAAAATCAACGAAAAGTAGGGTTTTTTCACTCCTTGTTTGACCCAAACACACAACCGGTTGGGAACTCTCAAACGCACACACTCTATATCCTCGGGAGCTAACCTTCGCATAAGACTAACAAGAGAACAGCCCTACAACCACTACCAGCTTGATGAGGATGATGATGCTGAACAAGGTTCGCAAGAACCTGTGGTGGCCTAACCTGTTTCAGCAAGACCTAGTGGCCACAAACCTTTCACCCACTGCCGAACCTTCATGCTCCTTGTCCGAACCCATGACAAAGTCGAACCTTCATGCTCCTTGGCCGAACCCATGACAATGCCGAACCTGGTTAGCCACGAACCCTCCATGCGAACCTTCCTCCGGCGAACCTAGCCACATGCGAACCTATGCATTACCGAACCTACGCTCATGAACCATCAACCGAACCCCCGGTGAACCATGAGCAGCCGAACCCTATGGAGGGAGTCGCAAACCTCCATCTCCACAAACCAACACCAGATCCACAAAACTATCGTGAACAAACCCAGACCATGCTCGAACCTGTATGCAGGCGAACCTAGGGTGGCCTTGTTAATAGGTTCGCTGGAATGAAGACACATTTCCCACGGATCAGTTTAACACCATTCGACCAATGCATCACGAACCTTCGGACCATATTAGTGCAGCCCATGAATCCCCTATGATCAGCTGGGTCCATTTGTGTGATCCACGTGGCAGTTGGGCCGAACCCACTACATTGGGCCGAACCCACTACATTGGGCCACGGGGGATTACCCACCTATCATCCGACCAGCCCCATGAGTAGTCTAAACCTCTAATCGATCCAAGTTATCCAATCGGCCCAAGCATTAATCATTCGGCCCAAAGCCCACCAATTCGGCCCAAGTACATGTTATGTTAACCACATGACAATGGAAAAATCAACATTTGTCTTAAACTAGAGAATAACATTGCGTGGGAATTATCGTTTAGATATTACAAAGGTGGTGGGTTTAACAACAAGGAATTTCATAAAACCAAAAAAATATAGACTTTGAATAAGTTGACAAGCGATTTCAAGGAGTTAAAACAAATGGAACAATGGTAACATTTAACGATGTTACAAGAGGTGAAGGATTAATAAACTTTCATCTAAAAATCTAAGTTTATACCTAGTACTCTAATAACATGACATTAAATCAAGTTGAACCTCAAATCAATAATGGAGTATCTTAAATTTAACCTTATTAGGTTAAGATTTTTTAAAGTTAATAACAAGTACACATGGCCGAATGAAGGCCAAGACCGAGACTCGCGAGTGTTAGCCAACTTTAGAGCAAACACACACACATACACACACGAATCCCTACAAACTTATGCTTACAAGTTACAAACAACGTGAACTCAATACAAGACCGTGAATACAACAACGAGTACGATCAAGAGCGCGTGCATTTCTTCTTTAAGCTAAGTCAACCACAACTACTACAAGGTGAGTTCATATGCCCCTTTTTCTAAATCTTAATTGATTAAAAACTCTCAGAGCTGAGAAACATGCTTAACTTTTATTTATTTAAAGGTTTTAGTTTAACATATTGCTTATACTTGGATTTAGATAATATTGATTGGTTTATAATCGTTTATCATCATATGCATGCTTGTATGATCATGATATGACAGGAACAACTAAGATGAATATGAAAGTATAATTTCATAACTCATCAACACAATAGAATAACACAATTGTAAGATTATATCTTATAACACTTAGTTATTCTTACAAGAACGAACATTGAGATAATCACAGGTTAACATGATGACAACCACAAAACACATGAATGATATGAAGATAATATATCTTCATAATATCATTTAACACCAGATTTAAGTAAGTGTAACAAGACGAGTTCTTATAACACTTAGCTTACAACTCGATACATATTACAAGATAACGCGGAACAACTATCATCCACCACCTGAGTTGGCTAAGTGTAGTAAGACTAGTTCTTACCACATCTTAGTGACAACAGGGTGACTATATGGAACAACAAGGTATGATAATCATGATAATGTAACTTCATGATAACAACATCATTCACACAACGAAAAACATTGTACAATAAGACAAGTATCATCCACCACATGAGTCGACTAAGTGTTGTAAGACTAGTTCATACAACACTGTAGTGGCAACGTGGTGATTATATGGAACAACAAGAATGATGATCATGATAACGTACCTTCGTGAAATCAACATCATTCACACGAAAACTAACTCTGTGTAATAAGAATAAATATTATATAACTTTGTTAACCATAATGAGAACACAACATTAAGAACATAAAACATCAGTGAACAAAACAAAAATAAATTACTATTGAACTGTCTGTATTACATCACGACAATCATGTGCCTTGTATTCAAGTTAATCACTGTAAGTCCCTTTCGTGAATCACTGGCCAGTTAGTTTGACGTGACTAAACCGACGATAGCATAGTGGTACCATAGATTTGACAAACATCCGTCTTGTAGGGCTGGTATGTTGATCGTATTAATCTTTTGGCCGGTAACGTCTGACTCGTGACACGGCTACCTCAAGTCAGGGTATGGAAAGCAACACATGGTGATGTTAATCTACAGTTATAATTGTAATTCATCCTTCGACTCTATTGACTAGTAGACCGAGGACGTGATCTTCACTCATGTCATATAACTGGTAGTAGTTTCCTTGAAGTCATTGGAAACACAAAGTCGTAGAGGTAAATTGGATGCATTGTGATCTTATTACGTGAGGATCACAATGGACCCAATTTAGGCTCTATGCACTACAAGATGAGAACAATATCAATAAGTTAACTGACATTCCTATTAGTAGTAATGTATCACAGTTAATGCCACAAGCAATAGAATAATGACAAGGATAAGATTAAACTAATATACTTTCCTTAAAACATTGAGGGTTTATCAATACTTCGGTTTGATAACCAAACCCCTCACATTATATTATTTTACATATAACACATTGGACAATGAATACAAACACATGGGTGAAAAGTAAACAAGTTAAACATATGGAAAATGGAAATGGGTGTCCATAGTTGTATTACAAGTAGTGTTGAACTCGATTGAGCTTGTGGTGGGATGACGTCTGGACGGGTGGTAGGCTCGATCCCTTCATATGCCCTATATATTAGTAGGCTTGATCAGGTGAAATACCACTTGTACATATAACTAGGGAGAGGCCATTGGGCGGAACATGTGAATCAAACATTTACAAGTAACATGTATGACATTGTGATTGTGTATGTGAACAATTCAATGTTTTAATTAATCAAACTTATGAACTCACAAACCTAGTGTTGACTTTGTTTAAATGCATGCTTTCTCAGGTGACGAACATGCTTAGTTACCAGTGTTCAAGAACACAGCTAGTGGACTTTTAGAAGACCTAGCTACATTTTGTGTTGCATACTTTTGGATGGCAAAACAATGAATCATCTTTTGTATATCTTGTGCAGTTACAAGATATAAACTCATTGATTCTTTTGATTAGATTTACTTAGTTAAATTCTTAGGAAACAATGTAATTTAACTTTGAAATTCTATTCCATTGTCATGTTAGCATTTCTCATTTATTTATCATGTGTTATGTAAACAATCTGATCACTTCGATTATCACAACGACATCGCGCCCCGGGAAAGTTCCGCCCGATGGGAATGTCGATCCAGCCCGCCGGCTCGGGGTGTGACATAAATCTATTCAAAAGTTTCAATGAGTTTCTATCTTTTATCTACACAAGATTTATAAAAAATGATTTTTTTTTGTCAATCAAAAGTATGATCCAACTAAATGTAGCTAGGTCTTCTAAAAGTCCACTAGCTAATCCCTGATGTCTGGTGGCTAACCCTGTTAATCACCTGAGAAAACATGCATTTAGACAAAGTCAACACTAGGTTGGTGAGTTCATAAGTTTGATAATTTGAAAACAATTGATTTGTTGTCATTCATGATCACAATATTTCACCCTAGTTATAATGATAATTGTTCCACTTGTTTCACACAACGTCCTCTCCATAGTTATTCTTAGAAATAGTATTTCATCCAACCAAGAATGCTTATATATAGGGCATACGAAAGGATTGAGCGTACAACCCACCCAGACGCCATCCCACCGCATGCTTAACCGACTTCAACACTACTTGTAATAAAAATATGGATACACATTTTATCTCAACCATAAATCCCCCAAGTATGATTATTCCCAACATTTGGAAAAGAGACGTAATTGTCTCTGTTAGCTATTCCTTAAGGATTAGCCCGACATGTAAGATATCCCCACCGATATCTAGAGCAAAACTTGATAGTCTTTGTAGCTGATCATTACTGATTAGTTCGAAGTGTAAGATATCCCCCACAGATATCTAGAGTCAGACATATTAGTCTCTATGACTGTCAGTACTACCTAGTCCGGTCTGCAAGATATCCTTCCCATAATATCTATTTGAGTGAAACTTAATTGTCTCTAATAATGTTACTATTGATAAATTTGTCGTGCAAGATATTCTCTACATAATATCTAGAAGAATGAAAGTTTAATGTCTCGATGTATGTGGTTTATGTCTGGTTTGGATTGTAAGGTATCCTCTCCATGATACCTAGATTGAGACGTATTTGTCCCAGTGGCTGCCATTACTGACCAACTCGGTGTGTAAGATATCCTCTCCTTGATATCTATTTGAGTGAATATGTTCCCAAGACCTTTTGAGTGTTAATAATTAGAATGTTATCGCATACAATTCTCAGTATGGTCCAATGAATCGAGTCAACTCCATATCAATGAAAATGAAGTTATTACCATTTTTTGGCATGTTGTTTGTTAGAAATGATGTAAGCGTTATGGTTATTTAATAATATTAACCAAGTGACCCATGCTCACTAGTATAGGATCCCCAAAACCCTATTCCAAGATTGTGATTTATTACAACCCGCTAAGTAGTAGTTAATGTTTGATTTCCTCCAAGATGTTCACAATGATATTCTCAATGTTATGTGTTCTCATGTGTTAACCATGCATTCTAAGAACTTGTCTTAATGTACATGGTTGTTTTGTGTGATGGATGAATGATATCATTATCATGAATGTATGTTATCATGATTATAATTCTTGTTGTTCTTGTAATTGTCTCGTATAGTCATGTTGTTACCTCATTGTAAGTGTCGAAATGATATAAGATCATATCTTATTTCACGTGTGTTATATAGATGTTGAAATGATTTCATGAAGTTACAATATCATGAATCATTCTAAATGTCTCAGTTGTGTTATGTTGAAACAAACATGCACACAATGATAAGCGATAATAGGGATAACCAATATTACCTAGATCATAGTAAAATCAGTATGTTGTACCGAAACTTTTAAATAAACAAAAGCTTTAAACATGTTTCTCAGTCATGAGCTTTGAAATCAGTTAAGATTAGAAAAGGGGGCATACGAACTCACCTTGTAGTGGTTGTAGTTGACTAAGGCTAAACAAGAATGAACGCGCTTTTTGTTGTACTTGTTGTTGTTTTCACGATCCTGTATTGATTTCAGATTGTTTGTAACTTATAAGTATAAGTTATAGTAATTCGTGTGCGTCTATGTGTTAGCCCTAAAGTTGGCTAACACTCGTAAGTCTCGGTCATCATTCGGCCCTTGTTCATTTGTCATTGATTTTACTAACACTTAACTATTTTAAGTTAAGCTTAGTACGTAGTGTTTTGATTTTATGCTTCACTTGCCTTAACTTGTTCTTGAAAATCCAAAACCTTGTCATTATGTGCTAGTTAATTTTTCGATATGAAACTTAGTAAATCAACCCAAGAATAAACTTAGGTTTATGGTTTAAGACCCCATATATTGTTCTTGTTATAACTTGATGTTTAGAGTTTGTGAAGTTCATTAAAACACAACTCACCACCTTTGTAGTATTTTTAGAAAATCCGTGCATGTTACTCCTTGTAATTTGATTTCATGTGTTGATGGGAATTCTAAACCATGTGGGCCGAATCAATTGACCATGGGCCGAACCAGGCCATGGGCCGAACCAGGCCATGGGCCGACTGGATGGGCGGAACCCTTGGTCATAAGCTGAATGATGGCCGAATGTGTATGTTAGCCGAATAATCATATTTAGGTTGTTTGGACTTTGCATATGCGAATGGCCCTTGGCCGCATGGGGCCTGCTATACCGAATGGGTGTGGTCCGACCGAGAGAAGCATGGCTCCTGGCCGAATGAAGACAGTTGGGCGATCGAATGAAAGTGCTTGGCTGACCGAATAGGAGCCTAGACCGAGTGAACCATCAACCGAATGAAGTTGGCCGAAATAGACTTGGCCCGAACTAGTCTGCTTCATGCGAATGATGAGCCGACCGAAGTAAATGACACCGAAGGAAAGTCATTCGGTCGGGTGGCTGACTCAGGCGGCCCTTGGCCATTCGGCCGAAGCAGCCATTCGGCTAGGTGTAACCGGTTCGGCCAGGTGGTCCTCACCACACCTACTTTCGAGACCCATGGAGGTATTCTAGGATGTTGCATGCTAGAGCTAATTTACATGGTGTATGGTTCGAGGAAAGGGGTCTTTTAGACGGTGTAGGGAAGTGGGTCCACATAAGGGTTAAGAAACCCTAATTTTTGAGACTTTGAGGCTGATTTTACCCCGGATTCGGTTGGTTTAACTTCCGATCGGTTGTACTTTCGTGTAGAGGGTGATGAGAGCTTCGTTTAGACAACAAATTGGAGTAATTTCATCAAGGATTAATTGAGTTCTTGAGGTTTGAAGTTCCAAAATTGTAGAGAGAGAGAGAGAGAACCGATTTCTAAAGAGAGAGAAAGGTGTAGGTGGGGTATTAAATGTGATTAAATGCTTGAGATGGGGTTTTTATACCCCGCGTATATTCGGGATCGTTTCGTTTGCTCGGTTCTGGTTTTCGTCGCGTTTCCTGTACGTTACGCGCGTATTCTACGCATTTAGGATAATTAGTTTTCTCGGACTGTTTTGATGAGTTTCAAAATTGTCAAACATAAAATATTATGTTTCCTTCAATTTTACTGATTCGTTCGCAATTAAATCGTTAAACGTTGTTATTTCGTTACGAACCAAGAATTACGTGTTGTCTCTCAAAGTTGAGGTTATAAATTTGCGTTTAGGTGTGAATTTCTAAAATATAATATTATTATCTTATTTTTATTATTTTAACGATCGAGATCGTTAGTTTTCACCATTTCGTCAAAAAACGTCACTTACGCGCGTTTTCGTAGAAAGCGCTAGCTGTACGAATACGATCGTACGTTTAACTTTCTGATTTGGTTTTCTACTTATCGGTTATCATTCAGAACATTAAACCCACATATATGTTTGTGTGAATCATCACCCACGCAGACACGCTGTCGGTTTATTATTCGTATACGATACAGAGTTACTGTTTTGCGTTGAACATTCTCACAGACGGACTCAATTATACTTTCCTATTTTCACATTGGCATTATTGGATTCACATTGCTTTCATACTCAGTCGTCGGCCATCTGATTCATGTCGTCTACGGATATCAGATCGCAACCGATATGTTCTTGTCATTTGTTTGTACACTGTTGTTTCTCTTGAGGTGTTGTATTACCTGTATTTAATTTTTCACTTAAACACATACAACGGTTGTTTGTTTTCTGAGTTCTGTTGTTACACAATTGTTTACACACTGTATTTACACACAATAAATAGTGAAAGTACACATATCGTACTGACTTGCCAGACGATCTGGCACTGGGTGTCACACCCACTGACCCAATAAAACCCACAACCGTTGCCCCTTCTTCCTTTGCCTCAACCACTCAGGACATACAAAGTCCAACTGGTTCTGTCCAATATGAACATAACCCAATCTTCCCCAAACAGATTTCTCCTAACATATCTATTCCTTCTTCACATGTGCACACGTTTAAGGAAAACTCACCTACTCTTTCTCCAAACTCTGCCTCTCAAACCCTTCTGGAACTATCCTCACATACTTCCCTTCCCACTACCCTCAATGCATCCAAAACTGGGCAAAAACTAGCTCCCATAATCACTTAGTTTTTCTCAAGAAGACAAAAGAGTGTGGCCAGGATATCCAAAATCGTAACAACCCATTTTAGGGAATTATTATAAGTAAAATGTAATTGGAGTATAAATTATGTTTAACTTTAGTTGATAGGTGTTCTATTAATATTTGTAAATTATAACTAATTGGAGGGTGTTTTAAGAGTAATTGTTAATTACAACAATATGTTGGGTGTTTACTAAATTAATTTGGTTAGTTATAACTAGGTAGATTAAACTAGAACTTGAGGGACTGAATCTGCCAACCTATGAAACTTAAATTAAAAGGGTGTTAAGTATGACAAGTTGATCAAAAGTTCAGTCCAAGACTAAATTGGGGGTGGGGGTCGAGTGTTAAGAAGCAAAACTCAAAAACTCCAACTTTTGATCAAATTGGAGGTAGAATGTTGATTTGATCCTAAATGCAAGAATAAATTGGAGTTCCCTTGCATCTAACTAAATTTAGGTATGATTTGTGGATGTTCTTGATGGGGATTTCATGGGACTCCATTAGGGTTGCGGGTTTGATAGGTAAAACTCTAAATTGAGTGTTTTGAGATTGTCAAATGTTGTTAATGATGCTAATAATCATGTAGGAACATCTTTTAATTGTTTTCTTTCATGATTGAGATGTTATGATAATGGGGGATTGGGGTTTTCATTGAGTAGATCAACATGGTGTGTAAAGGGAGTTTTAAAGGTTGGGATTTGATGATTATCACAAAATTGTTGTAGTTTGTGGTGAAAATGATGAAATTGATAATCTATAAGCAAAATAATGGAGTTGCATGGATGTATTAATGATGAATGATCATTAGAAGATGAACTTGTGCATAAATGGTAATTGATGGAATGCCAAGTAGAGTAATCAACTTAAAACTAGTTTAAAACTAATGGGGATATGAAATTATTTGTGGATACTAAATCAATGAGGAAGAGTTGATTTGATTAAGGTTCAATTGGAAGTGATTAAAGTTAAAATGGTGACATTGGGGTGAACGGGTGTATTTTGACTAATTGTAGTCAAACTTTAATTTAAACATATTAGTTGTGATAATAGGAATTGATAGTGAAGGTGTGAGGGGCACCAAACGACCCGGGAAAGAATTTTTTATAGTGTATAGCGCATTGGAACAAGGTAAGTCACCCAAATCTTTTACTTGCTATGTGTATAGGTGTTATGCATGCATGAATGTTATAGTGAAAGATTTGACTTTGAAGTGAATTGGTGATTGTAATCTTCTTGTTTGACAATAATAGGCAATAGGAGGTATATTGATTAGTTTATAGTGGATATGGTGTTTATTTGGTTACTATGATTTGACTCGATGTCTAAATGTATGTTTGGTGATTGTATGAAAAGAGTTCAAGGTGTGTGAACTTATAATTGGGATTAACTCAAATTGGTGTTTTGGATCACTAGTGGTGAGACCATGACATTGGATTATTCACATGGTGTGTGAATGCCCTTTGTTGGGTGTAATCAAGTTAGTAAAACACAAGTGGTGTGGTTTACTTAACTTGAGAAATCTTAAGGAATATGATTTCAATGATGTTTTGGGTACAAATGAACCGTTAGTAAATCGTTTGACATTATGACCATGATGGTTATAAATTGTTGAATTAAGATGTTTAGTATGTTTCTATGGTGTTATATAATGTTTTTAGGGCTATTGGAATGGTCGGAAATGAGTGGAATGGGTCGAGATGGTTAAAAACATCAAAAATGGTCGTGAAAGGGGTGCCCGGCGTATCATACGCCAGGGGGCGTATGATACGCCACATTCAGGTCAAATGCTTGAAATTCTCTGTGATACGCCGACCAATACGCCAACCAATACGTTGGGTGCTGATTTTGACAAAAAATGACTATTTTGGTCATGTAAGCTCGGGAGGGCGAGCATGGTGATCTTAGTTCTAACAAACTAAAAATGACTTAATTATGGTGTTTTCAGGTGAACGAAAGGGGTGAAAGCGGTTGTGATCCGATCGTTTTGTAAGGACTTGGATCAAACATGTTTTTGGAGTTAATCTTTTTTTGTTTGAAACAAAGTTTTTGAGAATAACCCTAGTGTAATTATGATGGTTGAATGTTTAACTAACATCAAATAGTTTGTAAAGTTTATATAAAGTGGGGTGTTCAAGGTGTCTAATTCACTTGTTTGTTTGAAAAATCTAGGACCTATCTTTGAGTTGCTGTTTATAACACGTGTCATGTGTTGGTGGGTTTTGGGTCTTACAAGTTGGCATCAGATCCATTGGTTTGTGGGACTCAAGTGCATCGCGAACACTTGAACTCAAATCATTGTGATTATGATATAGGCAGTATTGTTTGATCCGAGACTCGATCACGAAGCCGGGGGTTTAAGATGACAAGTTTGAAAAATGTTTACCTTAGTTGTATATGCTTATTGGTGTGAATTTGTTTGTTAAACAAAAATTCTTAGTCATATTATGAGAAGGTAAAGTTAAGAAAAAGGATATGTGAAGGGTATAACGTTATGTCTGGCCAACATAAGATTATACTCTTGATATGGATAAGACCTTAATGGAATCAACTCATACTATGGTTATGAACATTAGGTAAGGTGTTAGAAGTTGATGTTCTGATGCTTTTCAGTTCATATTTCATAGTGTTCTTAGTTGTATGAACTAGATAGCAAAACATATGTATCAAATAAGTTGTTGTAGCCATAGAATGGCTGGTTGTGTTGACATTCATGGTGGTGACGGTCATGAAACTAACCTCACTGAATTGCAAAGTATGGTGAGGGAAGAGGTAGCAAGAGCGTTGGAAGTTTTGATTCCTCACCGTATGGAGGGTTTACAAGCCTCCATGAGGGAATTCATTCGACAATAGTTTGCAACTCATAGAGGGGGCCGAGATAGGGAACGAACTCCAAAGAAAGTATCTTGTAAGGAGTTTGTAGCTTGCAAGGCTAGCGAATTCAAAGGGTAGGTTGACCCATTATTAAATCAGCGATGGATAACCGACATGGAGGGCACGTTTGGGACGAGCCATTGTGATCCGGAAGACGATGTGATCTTTGCGGGAAATCAGTTGAGAGAAAGGGCAAAGGATTGGTGGGAGATTCTTCGAAAGGAGAAGGGTAGGGATGGCATTAAGAGTCTAATATGGGGGGAGTTTAAGGAGCTGTTTCTTAAACGATTATGTCCGCAGGTGGCGATCGACAATATTACTGAGTTCCACTCACCTACAAAGTTCCACTCAAGTAAGGGAGTTAAGGATTGCACAAAATCAGGGGCATACCACATGGGTGATTGTTCGGTGCGACCTTTATCCTGCTACAAGTGTGGAAAGCATGGTCATCTTGCTAATCAATGCTCCAGCTATTGGTGCATATTTTGGGTGTCCGCTGCTGGTCAAATAGCTTAGATTTATATTTGTTAATTTGTAATCACTTGTATGTATTTGTATGTTGTCACACTTGGAACAGAGTCGTTCGTAGGGGCATATGCTAATGAGTTCAATGTGTAAGGGTCCATTCATACGAATGAGCATACGAATGTCTCCATATGTACGAATGGGATACATCCCTATATATACCAGTTTCCAGAATTTGAGAGTAAAGGTTTTTGTGTGTTCTAGGGTTTTGAGCAAGATAGGGGGAGAGATCATGCTCGATCTCTACCCGGCAACACTATGTTCTTTTATGATGGTTGATTCAATCATGTAATCATTTGATTCCTCAATATATCATTTGATTTGATTCATACTCTTCATCTGTGCTAACCCTAACCTTCATTCCATCACTGAAATTGCCGGCCCTTAACGTTTTTTCACGAGCCCTTTGAATTTATGTTATAATTGCTACAAACTGGGGCATGTTCGGAATGAGTGCCATGAACTCAAGAGGGTTGGATTTGGGGGAACATAAAATCGATCTTTTAAGGGTCAAGGAAGGGGAAAGAAGGTTGAGGTATCCAAACGGAAAGGTAGGGCCTTTCAAATCACTGCGGAGGAAGCCAAAGTCACACAATATGTATTGATAGGTACTTTCTTCATCAAAAGACTGCCTACTTACATTTTATTTGATTCGGGAGCCAGTAGATCATTTGTGTCTATAAATTTTATACATCATCCTTCTTTTGTTGTTGAAAAATTGTCGGGGCCTTTAGAAATAGAAAATAACAGATTCTAAATGCATCCTAGTATGTGATGTCTTTCAAAAATGCAAATTAACTATCGATGGGGGAGGATTTTTATATTGATTTGATACCTATGGTATTGGGGGAGTTTGACACTGTTGTTGGGATGGATTGGCTTTTGGCTCAAGGGGCCAACATTGTGTGCAAACATAATATTTTTCCATTGATGTCTCCTAGGGGACATGAGGTGTGTATTCGTGGGGAGAAACGTGGTGGCCTGATCTTATGTTCTTTAACCGAGGCTATGAAGTATTTGAACAATGGGGGACGATCGTTTCTTGCTTACGTGGTGGATTCAGATAAAGGAGTGAAGATGATAAAAGACATTCCTATAGTTCATGATTTTTCGAATGTCTTTCCGGATGAACTACCGGGATTACCTCCCGAAAGGGATGTGGAGTTACGAATTGATTTTTCCCGGGGCTAAACCCATTGCTAAGGCACCATACCTGTTGGCGCCATCTGAATTGCAAGAGATGATGTATCAATTGCAAGAACTTCTTGACCTAGGTTTTATTAGTCCGAGCATCTCACCTTGGGGTGCACCGGTGTTTTTTGTAAAGAAGAAAGACGGGATTTTTAGAATGGGTATAGATTATCGGGAGTTGAACAAGGTCACGGTGAAAAATAGTTATCCATTACCTAGGATAGACGACCTCTTTGACCAATTACCGGGTGCATCATGGTTTTATAAGATCGATCTTCGATCGGGATACCATGAGTTAAAGGTTAGAGAGGAAGACATTCCAAAGACAGATTTTCGTACTAGGTACGAGCATTACGAGTTTCTTGTGATGTCCTTTGGGTTAACAAACGCACTGGTGGTGTTCATGGATTTGATGAATCGGGTGTGTTGTCCAATGTTAGATAGGTCAGTCATTGTGTTCATCGATGACATACTTATTTATTCCAAGAATAAATCCGGTCACGTGTGTCACCTGCGTGAAGTTCTTAAAACGCTTCGCAAGCAGAAAATGTATGCCAAGTTCTCCAAGTGTGAGTTCTTGTTACATGAAGTACAATTCTTGGGACATGTGGTCAACACCGATGGCATACATGTCGATCCTTCAAAAATTCAGGCGGTTAAGAAATGGAGTCCACCCATGACTCCAACCAAGGTTAGAAGTTTTCATGGTTTAGCCGGTTATTACAGGAGGTTTATTCAATACTTTGCCAAGGTTGCCTCATCTTTGACAAAGTTTACGAGAAAGAGTACTAAGTTTGTGTGGGGTGATGAGCAGGAAAAGGCGTTTCAAGAATTAAAGACAAAACTAGCAGAATCGTCGGTGTTGACATTACCAGATGGACCTGATGATCCTATGGTGTATTCCGATGCATCATATGTTTGTCTTGGGTGTGTTCTTATGCAAAAAGGGAAATTTATTGCTTATGCTTCACGTCAGTTGAAAGTTCATGAGGTTAACTATCATGTTCATGACTTAGAGCTTGCGGCGGTTGTATTCGCATTAAAGATATGGCGTCATTATCTTTATGGGGTGAAATGTGCAATTTATACCGACCACAAGAGTTTGAAATATTTCTTCACTCAGAAGGAATTGAAAATAAGGCAGAGACGTTGGATTGAGTTACTCAAAGAATACGACTGCAAAATTCTCTATCATACAGCGAAAGCAAATGTAGTGGTGGACGCTTTGAGTAGAAAGGAGGAACCTTTACACATTCGGGTAAAAGCGATGAAAATTGTGGTCAAATCAGATTTAGCGAATTAAATTAAAGCTGCTCAAACAGAATCTTTAAAGGAGGAGAATTGGAAACGTGATAGAATTAAGGTGTTAGCTCATCAATTGGATGAGGATAGTCGTGGACTAAAGACAAGGTGGGGTCGGGTGTGATACCTCCCACTTATCCTTTAAAGACGACTTTATTGGAGTAAACTCATAAACCGAGATACTCAATTCACCCGGGAGGCACGAAAATGTCTCGTGAGTTGGGGGTTAAGTATTGGTGGCCGAGGATGAAACGTGATATCGTCAAGTATGTCGAAAAATGCTGGACTTGTGCTCAAGTTAAGGCAGAACATCAAAAGCCAAACGGTAAGCTACAACGTTTGGAAATTCCGATGTGGAAGTGGGAGTATATTACGATGGACCTAATCACGAAGCTTCCTAAGACTAGGAATGGTTATGATACGATATGGGTCATCGTAGATTGGTTATCAAATAGTGCTCACTTTATATCGATCTAGGATACGTATTCTTCCCAGAATAAGGCCGAAATTTATGTTAAGGAGGTGGTGTCTCGGCATGGATTACCTGTGACTATTGTGTCTGATCATGACACTCGATTCACTTCCCATTTTTGGAAGAATTTTCGGGAGGAATTGGGTATGAAACTGGTATTAAGCACGACGTATCACCCTCAAACGGATGGTCAAAGTGAAAGAACCATTCAAACACTTGAGGACGCGTTACGGACGTGCATCGTTGACTTTGGAGAGAGTTGGGATGACTACTTACTGTTGACGGAGTTTTATTATAATAACAGTTATCATTCCAGTCATGGAATGCCTCCTTTCGAGGTTTTTTATGGTACAAAATGTAGAACTCCCGTGTGTTGGGGAGAAGTGGGCCCAAGAGAACTCTCTAGCAAAAAGTTAATAAAGGTGACGAATTAAAGGATCGATCAGATACGAGCTCATTTAAAGGCGCACAAGACCGTCAGAAATCATATGGAGATAAATGGAGGAGGCCGATCGAATTCCGAGTGGGAGACTTTGTGTTGCTAAAGGTTTCCCCTTGGAAGGGTGTGATTCATTTTCGAAAGCGGGGGAAACTTAGTCAACCATTTATTGGACCATTCAAGATTATAGCTCGGATTGGGAAGGTTGCTAATCGCTTAGAGATACTGGAGGGGTTGAGTAGGATTCACAATACATTCCACGTGTCTTATCTACGAAAGTGCTTGGCGGACGAATCGGCATATGTGCCAATGCAGGATTTGGTGATTGATGATAAACTCAATTATATTGAAAAACCGGTGGCTATCTTGGATAGAAAAGTCAAGAAACTTCTGAATAAGATGGTTAACCAAGTAATGGTGTATTGAAAGAACAGGCAGGGTTCAAATGCTACGTGGGTGTCCGAGGATGAAATGCAGAAATTTTATCCTTTTCTTTTTGAGGTGTAATGAGGTTTCGGGGACAAAACCTTTGTAAGGAGGGGATAATTTATAACAACCCATTTTAGGGTATTATTATAAGTAAAATGTAATTGGAGCGTAAATTATGATTTACTTTAACTAAAGGGTGTTTTATAAATATTAGTAAAATATTAGTAATTGGAGGGTGTTTTAAGAGTAATTGTAAATTACAACAATATCTTGGGTGTTTACTAACTAAATTTGGTTAGTTATACCTAGTTAGATTAAAATAGAACTTGAGGGACTGAATCTGCCAAACAATGAAACATAAATTAAAATGGGGTTAAGTATGACAAGTTGGTCAAAAATTCAGTCCAAGACTAAATTGGGGGTGGGGTCGACGTACAACAGGAGGAAAGATGGGGCAAAACTCAAAAACTCCAACTTTTGATCAAATTGGAGGTTGAATGTTTATTTGATCATAAATGTAAGAATATATTAGATTTCCCCTTGCGTCTAACTAAATTTAGGTATGATTTTTAGGTGTTCTTGATGGGGATTTCATGAGTCTCCATTGGGGTTGTCAGTTTAATGGGTAAAACTCTTAATTAAGTGTTTTGAGAGTGTCAAATGTTGTTAATGATGCTAATAATTATGTAGGAATAACTTTTAATTGTTTTCTTTCATGACTGGGATGTTATGATAATGGGGGATTGTGATTTTCATGGAGTAGATGAACATGGTGTGTAAAGGGATTTTTAAATGTTGAGATTTCATGATTGTCACTAAATTGCTGTTGTTTGTGGTGAAAATGATGGAATTGATCATCTATAAACAAAATAATGGATTTACATAGGCGCAATGGGCAAGGGTTACGAGACCCAAAGACCCAGAGCTAAAATCGGCTCAGGGGAAGGGGTCTGTGCATATATGGTGTTTGATGAAATGCCAAGTAAAGTAATCAATTTAAAAACTAGTTTAAAACGAATGGGGATATGAAATTATGTGTGGATACTAAATCAACAAGGTTTAGTTGATTTGATTAAGGGTCAATTGGAAGTGATTAAAGTTAAAATGGTGACATTGGGGTGAATGGGTGTATTTTGACTAATTGTAGTCAAACTTTATACTAAACCTATTAGTTGTGATTATAGGAATTGATAGTGAAGGTGTGAGTGGCACAAACGACCCGAGAAGTGATTTGTTATAGAGGATAGCGCGTTGGATCAAGGTAAGTCACCCAAATCTTTTACTTGCTATGTGTATTGGTGTTATTGTCACACCCCGAGCCGGCGGGATAGGATCGGTTGTCCCGTCGGGCGGAAGGTTCCCGGAGTGGGATATCGTGAGTGATAATCGGGTTGATCAGATTGTTTACGTAGCATCAATGTTAAAAATATCTAAAGCACAATAAAGCATTAAGATAGGATTACAAGGTTAAATTATAATGTTGATGTTTGATAATTTAACCAAGTAAACCTATTCAAAAGAATCAAATGTTTCTATCTTGTATCTGTACAAGATATCAAAATGGATTCGTATTAGCTACAAAAGATGTGCTCTTCAAAAGTCTGCTGAGTTCTCTAGTTGGGCTACCTAGCATGCAAAATCCTGAGTCTTAGCTTATACCTGTGCGTCACCTGAGAAAGCATATAAGAAAACAAGGTCAACACAATGGTTGGTGATTTCATGTAGTTTTAGTATGTGAAAAATAGCTTTCGTTTATTGATTTAAAGTTTCCAAGTCTATGTTGTCAGTATATATTAGTTTCAACACGAGTTTAACAAGCATTGTGTTTAGAAGTTTTTGATAATCCCCCAAAAGCATTCTAGTATCCCCTAGGTAACAACCCTAATCTCATTAACACCACCTGTATCATCCAACTCGGTATGCTTATATATAGGGCATACCCCTGGGTCAAGCCTACGACCCGCCCAGACGCCGTCCCACCACATACTAAGTCGCATAGGACATTGCTGTTAATGATAATTAAGCGTCTTACCTAACATTCCACCTGCACAAAGTAGTTTATGAATATCAAGTTTGAGAGGCACCATTATGGACAGCTTAATACCCTAAGGAATTCAGCATCCATCCATAACGGTCCTAATGATTAAATCAAGAAGATCACTGAATGACTAGTAGGGCTTGACCACTGTCATGGCGCGGCGGTCAATCAGTCTATCTTACATGATTTTAACACCGAAGAGCACTGATGACTAGTAGGGGTTGACACCTAGGTCAACACGCGGCGGTCAACAGTCTGTCTTACGATGCCCGACAAGGAGGAACACTGATGACTAGTAGGGGTTGACACCTAGGTCAACACGCGGCGGTCAACAGTCTGTCCTACAATGTCCCATAGTTTTAGCATACAAGTTTAAAGCATCCACGTAGTTTCACTGATGACTAGTAGGGCTTGACCAATGTCAAGACGCGGCGGTCAATCAGTCTGTTGTCTGAGCCTTCCCAAGTATATCAAGCATTCACATTAGTATCATCAAATAGCATATACCCTTAGCACTTGGTATGAACACATAGCTTTAGTATTAACAAGTAGTTTATGCCCTTAGCACTTGGCATAATCAAATAGCATTGAGTTTGAATTGTGTCTTATGCCTTCAGCACTTGGCATAATCTATAGCATTTAAATTTGGGTTGTGTCTTATGCCTTTAGCACTTGGCATAATCTATAGCATTTAGTTTTAGTTGTGTCTTATGCCTTTAGCACTTGGCATAATCTATAGCATTTAGTTTTAGTTGTGTCTTATGCCTTTAGCACTTGGCATAATCTATAGCATTTAGTTTTAGTTGTGTCTTATGCCTTTAGCACTTGGCATAATCAATAGCATTTAGTTTTAGTTGTGTCTTATGCCTTTAGCACTTGGCATAATCAATAGTATTTTGCTAAGTTTAAATCAATTGTTCCAGGCATTCCTAGTATAGTAAGTATTTATGAGTATCAAGCCTTCAACTGTTCGAGCATTCTAGTGTTTCAAGCATTTAAGTGCTTTAATAATTCTAAGCATATAAGTCTTCGTGAGTTAAGTTTCCCAGATTAAGTTTAAGCAAGTAAGTGTAAGTGACAAACTAATTTGACACTTAGATTAAGAGAGTAAGAAATTAACCTTTAAAATATTGATATACAATATTAGGGTTTAGAATATATGTTCATAGTATTAGTTCTCGAAACGAGTGTAACAAGTGTTAGCATTTAGCATGAATGTTTCAAAGCCTTAGAATTGATTATGTTGTCTAAGTCTCGCGTGTTTAGCATAACGTCAAGCGTATAGATTAAGAGTCTAGCCTTTAGCATATGCATTTAGCCTAAATTTTGAGAATAAGGTGTATAGCAAAATCATCAAGCGTATAGTTCAAGCACGTAGCCTCTGGCATAGTCATTTAGACTTTAGCCTATAGTTTAGGAATAAAGTTTACAGTACACTCATCAAGTGTAAAGTTTAAGCCTAAAGTTTCATAGCATAAATATCAACCATAGAGTTAAGTATACACAATAAAGCATAAGTATCAAGCATACAGTATGAGCACCAAGAATAAGTGTAAAAGCATTTCTTTAAAATATTTCATTGTTTATTTAGAATGTTTAACATGCTTCTCAGTCCCGAGGTAAAAACAAATATGTTTGAAAAGGGACAATGAACTCACCTTGTAGTTGTTGAGGTTTGACTTAGCCTAAACAAAAATGTACGCGCTCTTGATTGTGCTTGAGTGTATTTTCACGATCCTGTATTGATTTCACGATGTTTATAACTCATTAGTATGAATTATAGGGATTATGTGTGTATGTATGTGTTAGCCATAAGCTTTGGCCAACACTCAAAGTCTTCGGTCTTTATTGGCCCATCTTTATTTGTTATTGGTTCTTGTAATCCATAGACTTTCTTTGATTTATTCTTGTCTTATCTAGCTTGTGTTTAAAGCCCATTTGTAGTTTCATGAAGTCATGTTATAAATCACAAGACTTTGTTGCAAAAGTTGCCGTTTTGGTAGTAATCCCTTGGTTATCATACTTATTAGTGTTGAGTTAAAGAGTTAAAGAGTTACAATAGTTCTTTAGTCATGTGGGCCAACAATTTAAGTTGGGCCAATGATATTAGGTGTTGAATCATAAAGGCCTTGCCGAAAGTTACAAAACTAGAGTTCAAGTGGCCTTTTGGGCCTTGTTTTGGGCCTCTAAGGACTTTATTGGGCCCAAGGTGGGCCTAGGCAATATTTGTTGGGCCTAGAGTTATATAGGGCTGCTGGAATCGAAAGTGGGTCAGAAACATGTTGGTGACCAAGTTAATGACCACATGGCTCCAATAGTGAGGACAAGGGCCTCAAAATGGGCCTTAAATCAATTTCTGTGGGCCTCGGGTGGATTTTGATGGGCCCAATGGGATTTGTCTCGGGCCTTTGCCAAAACGATTCATGGGCCAATCTGGGCCCTGCTTACATAGGCTGAAACAATAGCGGGCCTTGAATTTGGTTTTTGGCCAAAATTGTGGCCTTGAGCCAAAAATAAGTGGGCCTTGAACCATAAGTAGTGGCCTTGGGCCATTCACTTCCCGTTGGGCCTTCCAAGAGTAAATGGATCAAATTTAGATGTGTTGGACCTGGAGGGTGAGGTGGGCCCACTGGTGGCCTAGTCCATTATATGTGTGGGCCTAAATTAAGGAATTCAAAGGCCATTGAAATGGATGGGCTAAATGTTAAGGCTAGGTTAATCCAATTAGGCTTAATGATTATTTGGACTCAAGTTGGACCAAGATGGATCTAAACCAGAAGTTGGGCCAGCAATGGGCCAAATGGGGCTGGCCAATGAGTTGGATTTAAACTGGGCCTACTTGGGCCTGGTAAATTTCTCTTGGGCCGAATCTGTTATGAATCAAAACAATGGGTATGGGCCGCATTCGTGGGCCCTAGGGTTTCCTGGGCTTATGTTTCTGGGCCTGGATTAATAGTGGGCCTAAGAAGTCCTTGGACTGAACGAATGGGCCCAGTTGAGAAAAATTGGTCGCATGAGGCAGTTTGGGATGTATGTGAGGCGGCCGAATGTTATAATAGTGAAGGAACCCTGACTTAGGCCGAATGATGGTTGTTTGAACCTAGACCGAATGAAGACATGGCCATGGGCCGAATGTCTTTGATCGAATGTCATCAGGCAAGTGAGTGCTGACCGAATGACATGGTCTCATCCGCATGGAAGGTGTGTTGGTCGAATGAGGGGTGTGGCTGGCGAATGAAGAGGGTGTTCCCGACCGAATGACCATTGGCGAAAGGGAGCTCTAGACCGATTGAGAGCCTCGGTCGAATGAGATCTGATCTAGGTAAGGGAGGTGGCGAATGAACCATGGCTCATGAGCCATTCGACATGGCCCTTCGGCAGCCTCTTTCGGCCACCAACCATTCGGCGGCCTGAGTAGCTCCTTCGGCCACCCTTGGCTTGACCTAGATTCGACCCCATTTCAAGGCTCATGGTAGGTTCTAAGGTGGTGTAGGCTAAGCTGAGTTCTCGTGGTCGTGGTTTTCCAGATGGGGAGGGGTTAACCAGTTAGGGTTGCGGCTTAGCCAAAAAGGGTTGAAAACCCTATTTTTCGGAATGTTCTAGCCTTATTACCTTGGATTTCAGTGAGTTTTGGCCCCGATCGATTGTACTTTCGTGTAGAGGAGATCAAGGGCTACGCGTGGACACCAAGAACGCCCATTTTCGTTGAGAAATGACCAAGATATGGAGGAGAAAAGTGGTAGAAAACCCTAAAAGGGTGGTGGCCGGAAATGGGTGTAGGAGAGAGGTTGAAGATGAGGGAAATGAGAGAAAACTCTCATTTGTGGGTTTTTATATCCCGGTTGGTGTCCGGGTTCGTTTTGGTTGCTCGGTTCGCGGTTTCGTTACGTGTAAGTAATTATTTTTATAAATATGTTAAATATTATTATTCTTAAATGATTTAACGTAATTTATTATTTTTAACGCGTTTCTTTGATTTTCCGCGTATTTTGTTTTACGCGCCTGAAATTAAAATAGTTTTGTTTTAGTTTATTTATGATGAGTTTCAAAATTGTAAAACAGGAAATACTTTATTTTCTTAACTTTATTATCGTTTGAATCGTTCTTCGTTTTCGTTTCGTCAGAAAACGTCACTTACGCGCGTCTTCGTACAGAGCGCTAACTGCACGAACACGATCGTACGTTTCACTTTCTGATCTTGTTTTCTACTTTCCAGTCATCATTCCAGATCATTAAACCTTCAGATCTATTCGTACAGATCGTCACCTATACGAATAGTTCGTCCGTTTAACATTCTGTAACAACAACTGTTATGGTTTTGTTCTGTTTATCCTCGCATACGTTTATACAACCTGGCATCAAATCACACATATGTTTACCTGTTCATTGTTGTCTGATGTGTTTCTGACTATTAAACCCTAAGGTTTTAAATCAGATTTCAGACAATCGCGCATTGGTTTAGTGTTAATCCTCCAGTGTACATAGTATTAACATAGTCTCGCGTAGCGTGTACCTGAGTTACTGTGCACTTCACTGTGCAAATTACTGTTCCGGTGACGGTTCCGGCACAGATGTTACAGTTATGCATGCATGAATGTTATAGTAAAAGATTTGACTTTGGAGTGAATTGGTGATTATGATCTTGTTGTTTGATAGTAATAGACATTATAAGGTATATTGCTTAGTTTATTGTGTATATGGTGTTTATTTGGTTGTTATGATTTCACTCAAATTGGTGTTTTGAATCAAAAGTGGTGTGATCATGACATTGGATTATTCACATAGTGTGTGAATTTCCTCTGTTGGGTGTATATAAATTAGTAAAACACATGTGGTGTGGTTTACTTAACTTGAGAAATCTTGTGGAATAAGATTTCAATGGTGTTTTGGTACAAACGACCCGTTAGTAAATCGTTTGACATGATGACCATGATGGTTATAAATTGGTGAATTAAGGTGTTTAGTATGTTTATATGGTGTTATATAATTTTTATGGGGGTATTGGAATGGTCGGAAATGAGCGGAATGGGCCCTGAAGGGGGTGCCCGGCGTATGATACGACTGTCACACCCCCAAATTTTCAACTAACGGAATTATACCGTTTGGGAACGTGACAAACCAGGATCTCAAATCATTAGACATAACGAAGACCTCAATATGAATTTCAAAACATATGTTGGTCTAAAACTGTATTATCAAAGTTTCAATGTTTGCGGAAGCGTTTTAAAACCAATAACAATACGTAACGGTTTGAAAATGTAAAGTACAATTTCACAAACATTCCATGTCTTAATTGAACAAAACTAAAACACTTGAACTGAAATGTATGCATGAGACTCAACATCCTAGTCCCTGCTTGTCCTTGCTTGTGTCTTAGTGTCCTGAGAAAACATGTAAATCAAGTCAACACAATGGTTGGTGCATACACAGGTTTAAGTATTCACAATGTTCAAAACAGCAGTTTGAATATCAAGTTTGTAGATAACATAATCACACATGCACAGTCATGATAGCTAGTCATATAAACTATTTACACAAGTGGTCGACACCGAAGCTGACGAGTTGCCATGCTATAGCATGTTTTTGCCTTAACACTATTGTCTAGCACGAACAATAGCAATGTGTGTGTTTGGTCAGTCAAACACCTGCGTAGATCCCATCTACCAAGTGAGGTTTGTCAAACCCAATAGATCTATCTTCAACCACCACGCTTTGCACTCCGGCAAATTAAACGGTTCGAAAGAGAAGGCTTTGTAATGCTATATTTGCACTTAATGTAAACAGCTAACTCATGCAAGTGATATGTATCTAAAAGCGTTTGTTGCACATGTTTTCTCCCCCAAAACAGTTAAAATAAGAAAGGGGCCGTGTACGCACCTTTGAAAGCAAACAGAATGATCACCACACGTGCAGTCGCGTAGATAATCCTCTACGAAAAATCTGTGTTTTAACATTAACGTTGTGTTATTCGAGATGTCGTTTAGTGTGTGTAATCACACGCGTGTCAACATACGTATGTTAGACTTGTTAGAAACGTACATAAGTAAGTACACATTACTTTAAAATCGTTTAATAAAATCATATTGTCGTTTATGATTTTATTTCAATAAGCGTAATATAAATTTTATCCTTTCATATTGTTCGTATTTTAATTACGTTTCCAACGCAACTCGAATGGATCGAAACGGAGTTAAAATGAGTAATTTATGATTAAAATACTAAAATGGCTTAAAAACCCAAAAACATATGGAGCCGGGTTCGAACCCGCGACCTCCATTCCATACTACACACTCACTTACCATCTCACCCAACTAAACAATTCTAACATAGCTTCTACTTTAATTGTTTTACTCTCTAATCAATCGGTTCCCCCATGTTCCTAAACCGAACCACCAAGCCAAATTGATCCACAAATCGAACCCTATAGACCCTTAGACAATGGGGCTTTGCTTGTGAAGGTTCAACCGAGTATAAGTATATGATTATATGACCTATTTCAGCAAAATTATAGGGTTATTATGCTCTAACCCGTCTCGAACCAAGACCCATTCCCCTTTGATTTGAATTGGCTGAATTCGATAATACTAATCTGTAATTATATGGGGTTTTTACCGAGACATGATTTTCGAAGCTATCCTAAATGTCTAATTTTATTTTGATGATCATTAAAAACAACAACCATAAAACGCTTTATGTTTAAAACCCTATTAATCGAATTCATGAAATTCATTGTTATAAGATGTAAGGACTATCCAAACACTCGAGGACATGCTTCGTTCTTGTGTCATTGACTTCGGTGGAAGTTGGGACACTCATCTACCACTCATTGAGTTTTCATATAACAACAGCTATCATACAAGCATTCAATGTGCACCATTCGAAGCTTTATATGGTAGAAAGTGCCGATCACCGGTCTGTTGGACCGAGGTTGGTGACTCACAGGTCGTAGGACCAGAACTCATTCAGGAAACATCAGACAAAATCACAATCATTCAGTCACGGCTTAAGGCCGCACGAGATCGGCAGAAGAGTTATGCTGATCGACGTCGGAAACCGCTTGAGTTTCAAGTCGGTGACCGAGTCTTACTTAAAGTTTCTCCCTAGAAAGGCGTTGTCCGATTCGGGAAGAAAGGGAAACTTGCACCAAGGTACGTTGGACCTTTTGAGATCCTGGAACGGATTGGTCTCGTAGCCTACAAGCTCAAACTTCCAGTGGAGCTAAGCAATGTTCATGATACTTTTCACGTATCAAATCTTAAGAAATGCTTAGCGGATCATGATGTTCAGATTCCACTGGAAGACATTCAGATTCAGAATAACATGCAATTCATAGAACGTCTGGTTGAAATCATGGATCATGGGGTCAAGAAACTTAAACGCAGCCGTATCCCGATCGTGAAAGTGCGATGGGAGGGCAAACGCGGTGCTGAGTTCACCTGGGAACGTGAAGACCAGATGAAGCTTAAGTACCCTCATCTTTTTACAGTATCTTCGGCTAGTTAATTTCGGGGCGAAATTCCCTTAACTAGGGGAGACTGTAACATTTGTGCATATAGTCATGTAGTTGTAAACAGTGTTAGAACAGTGTCTGTTCATGTTCAGTTCATTAATGTGATTCGTATGTTCTTAATGTGTGCTTGTGTGTTACAGATCTTAGTAGTCAGAAAGCAAGTATGTATTATTATTTATAGTCGATTTCACTAGGCAAGAACAGTAACTGGTTATATCGAAACAATGGTGGGCAGCGAGAGTGAGCCTTATATATATACTGCGTTCGGTGTAACAGGTTAGTGTTAGTGCGTAGTGTCGAGACGAATATTATAACAATTGATTAATTCAACAAAGATCGTAATCTGTAAGCGAGACTGAGTATAGTTATGGATGACGATCCATAATAGTACGAATGTTGAACTTATAATTACGATTAAACGACTTTAAATAATTAATACGATCGGAAAACGTACGCGATTGCGGGTATACACGTAATTTCGAATGTTTAACGATCTGACAACGCACGAAGAGTAAAATAATTAAAATTAATTATTTTATATTTTTACAATTTTGAAACTCATCATTTTAATGAGTTTAACACTTAATTTAAAGAAAACCGCGTAAAATACGCATTACGTTCCGGAAACGCGAACCGAGCGACCGAAACGAACCCGAATACCACCCAGGCTATAAAAGCCTTGAACAAGGTTATTTTTCTTCATAAATGCAGCCAACCACCCTTCTCTCTCTAGAAATTTCGTTCAACCACTCTCTCTCTAGAAAACCGAGCTTCAAACGCGCATAACTCGTTCGTTTCTCAACGGAATTCGGTGTTCTTGGTGTCCACGCGAAGCTCTCAACATTATCTACACAAAAGTACAAGATTTTCGCAGATTTGTCCAGCCAATCTCGAGGTAATTGAGCTTGAAGTTTCGGAAAAATAGGGTTTTTGTTGTGTTCTTGTTAACCCATGTTAAAATCGGTGATAAAGGCCACGTAGACCAACCCTTGACCTTCGAAATGTGTTTCTTGAGCACCGATTATGTGAAGACTTCATCAGGGAAGGTTGTAGCTCGATTGGAATGCGAAGTTGTTACAGGTTCGTGGGAAAAAGGGGGCTGTCGAACCCTCTTCAGCAACCAGACGAACCCTAGGCATCCCCACGAGCCTTCCCGAACCAGCTGGGTCCAACGAACCCTCAACTGCAGCTGGTCGAACCCTTCCTGGTTCGTTGGGCTACTGACCGAACCCTAAAGAGGTTGCACGAACCCTGTATAGTTCGTGAGGTTATCAAGCGAACCCTAGTTCCTCACGAGCCTTTGACGAATCAGCTAACTCACGAACCATCATGCGTGAACAAACCCAAGCGAACCCACATGAGCCGAAGCCTGCAAGATCACGAACCCTAGTTGCCATGCATGAGCCACGACTGAGCCACGAACCCAGCATGGTTCGTGGCATGATTAACCGAACTCTTTAGATGTTTATGGTCGGCGAACCCAGACTCATGGGCGAACCTGCATAGTTCGCTGCTCAACATGTCGAACCTTATGGGATTTCACGAACCATCACTAACCTGTGAGGCCAAATCCATAAAAGCCGAACCCTTTGTTGGCCGAACCTTGGATTGAAACCTCAAAGGGTTCGCTGCCAAGTGTGGCAGCCCATTAGCTTTTCGGCCCAACTCCACAATACTCGGCCCAATTTCCTTAGCAATAGGCCCATAGGGTAAAACAAGCCCAAAGGAAATAGTAAAGCCCATTGAGATTATAATTGGGCCAACAATTCACCTATTTGGCCCAACATCATATACAATTGGCCCAATCGTTAACCTAAGTGGCTATGGTTTTGGTTTAAGGACCATCATGGTTTCGTGGGCTTAAGGCCCAAATTATAGGCCACCACTCAAAGTAAATTGTAATTCGATCTTATTGGGTTTAAGTTTATAACTAAACTTAATCATGAGGATCACATCACAATTTCAAGAACTTAAACAACTGAACATCTTTTCAAAATGCATGTAAATCAATGGTTATCGAATTCACAAACGTTTATCATTTTATGCACAAGAAGTGTACACAAAAGAACATTTCACACTTAGTTTCTTGAACCCATGATCAATCAATTAATCTAAGACATAACTTTCAAGTGTTAATCAAGTTCAAGAGAACACAAGACAATCAATGAATCAAAGTTATACAATTATAAATCCTATATCTTATGTATGATTACAATGTTATAGGAAACAATTAGACGTCCTGTTTGCTACTTGCTATCTGTTTTGAGTTCAGAGTCTACTGCAGACAGGTGAGAACATTAGCCCCTCTTTTACTGTTTTATAACTGTTTTGGGGTGGAACACGTGATCAAAACCACTATTTCAATCTTGTTTCATACACAGGTTATGTGTATACATAAAGGTTACATGTTCATCTTATGAATCCAAGGGATTCTTCAACTGTTTAAGGAAATTGTCAACTGTTTTAAAGGAATTATTCACTGTTAAACTCTTATTACTAAAAAGGATTTTATAATGATTCTTTGAAATGTTTTATAACAGTTTCACTCAAATGTTCTCTTAAAGGATAAACACTTTTAAATAAATGGTTTCCTAAACCCTTCTTTTTGTTATAAACCTTGTTGTTACACAAGGTCACTATATCATGGTATTCAAATCAAGTGGTTCATTTTGTGGTATTCAAATCAAGTGGTTCAATTCATGGTATTTAAATCAAATGGTTCATTTCATGGGATTCAAATCATATGGTTCACATCATGGTAATCAAATCAAGGGATTCATTTTCATGTTACATAAACAAAGGATTTAACTCGTGGAGTTAAATCCAGGTTTTCAATAAGACATTAACACATCCGGTTAAAGTAAGATTCAGGAAACATGGTGTCCATTATTGTAAACAAACTTGTAAAAGCATCAAGTATCATATTCATTAGCGTTAGTACTGGGTGATCACAACAAGGGAAAGCGGACACATTGGTTCTTATCCAGGATGGAGTTAGCTTTTAAATTTGTTTTAAAAGCTAACTGCAGGTCTGGTGTCATATGGTTTTCAAAACTGCTAAATATAATCTAACTCCAAACGTGGTTTGGGACTTGATATTATATGTTGGCTCGTGTGTGAACAGTGATTGGACTGTTTACACTCATTTTTCTTACTTGATGTTAGTTTGGGTTGCAGCTCATCCGTGTGAATCTTATGATGCTTTAACTTACCTATGTCTTATATCATATACTCATGTTTACAAATGTTAAACCTATTGTTCTCACCAACTACGTCTGTAGTTGACAGTTACTTTTCACGTGTTTCAGGTAATCAGGTTTAAGACAATTTCAGGGACAACTAAGGAGACCATTCTAAGATAGAACAAGATGAAGAAACATGCTAGGATGGAATAGAAACTCACTAAATCCTAATTGTTTAATTGTCTTGTTTGAAGTCTTATTTTGTAAACTATATTTTGGGTCTGTAGTTGTCTTTATTTTGGTAGATAGTTGTCTGTAACTAAACAATTGTCTTAACATTATGAAACATAGTAATCCATTGTGGTTGTTCTTATTCAATACTGGTGCATGATTCAACTGTTCATACGTCACCGCGCCGTGGATTCCGCACGCGGCGCAGGGGTGTGACAAGAATCCCCAAAACCCTGTTCCTAGTGTGTGGTTTATTATATATATGTAACCAATTGAAAATCAATGTATGATATTCCCCATGCTATTTGTTCCGAATGATATTCCCGGTGTTATGTGTTCTCATGTATTACTCATGTGTGTTAAGAACTTGTCTTAATAACCCATGGTAGCATGTGTAGGGAATGACATCCCAAAAGTATGTAATATGATATCCTCCTCGATATCACAAGTAATTGTCTCAACTGTTATCTCTATGATGTGTGATCTATTTGACTCTAACAAGTGTTATAAGAACTAGTCTTATTGCACGACGTTAGTAATATGTGAAAGATCTTATTATCATGAAGTTACTTTATCATGATTATCATTCTTGTTGTTTTTGATTGTTATCAGCATGTTACCACTTGATTATCTCGTTGTTCAATCGTGTAAGAATAATAAGATGTTGTAAGATATATTCTTACAACTACTGTTATTCTATTGTGTTGATGTGTCATGAAACTATATTAGCATGCATCACCCTAGCTATCTCAAATATGATAATGATAAGGCAAGCAAGCCTACAATGATAAACGATAATAAAGATAAACATTATTATCTGAATCATAGTGCAATCAGTATGTTATATCAAAACCTTATATTAAAACCTTTACGTAAATAAAAGTTTTAAGCATGTTTCTCAGCCTCGAGCTTTGAAATCGGTTAAGATTAGAAAAGGGCCATATGAACTCACCTTGTAGTTGTTGTGGTTGACTAAGTTCTAGCAAGAAATGCACACGCTCTTTCTTGTACTTGATGTTGTTTTCACGATCCTGAATTGATTTCACGTTGTTTGTAACTTATAAGTATAAGTTTGAGTGTGTGTGTGTATGTGTTAGCCATAAAATTGGCTAACAGTTATAGATCTTGGTTGTCATCCGGCCTTGGTTCCCTTGTGAAGGTTCATATTAACACTTAACCCAATTAGGTTAAGCTTAGTACGTAGTGTTATTGATCTTATATTTCATTTGCCTTAACCATGATAGATTGTGTAAGTATGAAATCCAAAGTAGTTCCTAGGTACCACTTAGGTTTTTGTATCAAACCTTGCATGTTACCTTTGTAATCATTTAGACTATTTAACATGTTTTAAGAATCTTTAACATATGTTTTACATGACAACTTGTCACCATTAAAGTCTATAAAAATGATTTTAGATAGGATGTATAGATATTAATAAGGCTCTCGCCACCTTTGTAGTAATAGATTAATAATTCCATGCACGTTATCCTCTAACATTGATTCATGTGCTCGTTGCAAATAAAACCATGGGCCGGATGATGTTAAGGCGATTGAAATGTTGTTCACCCGCATAGGCCTTTGGCTGAATGAATAGGCTAGACCGAATGTAATATCCGAGGCCAAATGTAAGCTGGACCGGATGAGGACACCCGACAAAGTGGAAGATCCCCCCTTCGGCCGAATGGCTTGGGGTGGCGAATGTACCTTGGGCCGAATGAGGTTCATGTGGCCGAAGGAGGTCACGCGAATGAGCCTCTAAGTCGGCTGCTTGTTCGGCCTCCTTACCCTGGGTGAATGAAGTGCCCTTTCGGTCGGGTTCTATCGGCCGAGCTGTATGCTCCCATTCGGCCAGTCGCGGCCTTGCCGCCCCTCTCACCATTTATGGACTCTAAGCTCGACACATGTTACTACCCCAGTTGATAGGGTGTTTTAATGTGTTTCCCCTATGGTTTTGAAGTGGTTTAAACTGGTTTTTACAGGTCCGAACAAAAGGGTTGAAAACCCTAAAATCGCCATGTTTGAGCTCGTTTATACCTTGGTTTCGGTTGTTTTCAGGGCCGATCCCTTGTACTTTCGTGTTTAGACACCAAAAACACAAGATTTCATCAAGAAATGAAGGAGATCTAGTGGATTGAAGGTTGAGATTTTTAGAGAGAGAGAGAACCGGGATTTTGAATGTAGAGAGAGTGGGAAGAGAGAAATGAGGGAAAAGCTCTCATTTTAGGGATTTTATACCCCGAGCGTGTTCGGGTTCGTTTTTGTTTCTCGGTTTTCGTTTTCTTGCTTTTCCGGCGCGTAAACGCGCGTATTTTTATGGATTTTAGATAAGTTTTCTCGACTATTTTGATGAGTTTCAAAATTGTAAATCATAAATATTTTGTTTCCTTCATTTTTACTGATTTGGTCGCGATTAAATCGTTTAACCTTGTTATTGCGTTACGTAACACAAATTTCGTGAAATTTTACTAAAATAGTTTTATAAATTCTTTTTAAGAGAGAATCTCTAAATTATATTATTTTTATTATTCTAACGATCGAGATCGTTAGTTTTCACTGTTTCGTCAGAAAACGTCACTTACGCGCGTTTTCGTACAGAGCGCTAGCTGTACGAATACGATCGTACGTTTCTCTTTCTGATTTGCTTTTCTACTTATAAGTTATCGTTCAGAACGTTAAACCCACATATATGTTTATGTGAATCGTCACCCACACAAACATGTTGTCGGTTTAATATTCGTTTTCGATACTGAGTTATTGTTTTTGCATTGAACATTCCTACAGACGGACTCAACTAACTTGCCTATTTTCACATTGTTAATATTGGATTCACGTTGCTTTCGTACTGAGTTGTCGGCCAACTAATCCATGTGATTTATGGATATCAGATCGCAAACGATATGTTCTTGTCATTTGTTTGTACACTGTTTTTTCTCTTGTGTTGTTGTATTTCCTGTATTTAGGTTTTCACTTAAGCGCATACAATTTTTGTTTGCGTTCTGATTTCTGATGTCACATAACTGTTTACACATTGTATTTACACCTAATAAATGTGATAGTACACATACCGTACGAAGTTTGCCGGACGGTTAGGTACTGGTTGTCACAATCTCTCCTTGTTACAGAAATTTCGCCCCGAAATTTAAGCGTCATTGTCAGGTACTCTACTTTTTCTTTCTATAGATGCAGGTGTTTCAATATCATGTGTTTCTTTGTAGTTTAGTTGTTCTCATTGAGCCCAAACTTTGCGTCTATTTATGGAATGAGCAGACTTAGTCCGACTGCTTATGGTGATCCAATTTGTCACACCCCGACCGACAGCTGAATATGTCAGGGCACGAGCTTGGTTGTTCATTAGCTCATGGTTCTATTACAATGTTTCATATTTAGTGCATCCATTTAATAATAATCAGTTCATTCATCCAAAATTTAAATAATCATTACAAGAATTCAAAATAAATAAACTATTACATTGAAAGACTATACAATTGTTTCAAAGTTTAAACTAGGTCACTAAGCCTATCTTATGTCTTCATCATGCTTCCTTATCATGTTACACATGTAAAATAAGAGTTTGTCAACTATTTGCATAGTTAGTGAGTTCACACACAAGTTTAAGTAAATAGTATAAAAAGGATGCAAACTATAGCCCAACTAGATATGTATCATAAGCACAACATGAATACAAGTTTTAATAAATAGAATGAATGAATGAATGAATAACAATAGCTTGTGTCCAAACAAGTATCCATACAACATGTTAATTCAAGTATGGCCATACTATAAATTAACAGTTATAATTCAACAACTATGCTGGGTGTACCTTTCACCCTTTTCACACAAAGGCAAAAGCCTTTGCGAAGATAGTATCTAACCATCTTAGGCTACTAAGTACTAGATTCATGACTGGCAACACACATAGAATCAACTCGTTGTATAAGCTTAGCATCTAACACATAAATCTAACTAGGTCTAAGCCTTGCATCATAGATTGAATGAATAATAGAATAAATAAATTTTTGAATAAGACATGTGTAACATCCAAAAACAAAAATGTAAAAGGGAGTGTGAAGAAACTCACCTGTTAGGATGCTTAGGCTTGTTTCCAAATCCTTGATTAAACAATGAGGAAGTAAGGCTATCTACTCACCTATAATTAGAGTAATTAAAGTCTTAGCAATCCTATAGTTCAAGTTCAAGAATCCTTGGAACTATGGCAATCCTAATGGAAGTCCTAGTTTGAATGAAACTATGTTTTGAATGGATACTTAGAATAACTAATATTGATTTCGTAAAATAGAATACCAAAGGTATTCCTTTTTTATTTATCAATTTTATATGTATGAATTAACTAAACTTAATATTGTTTTAAATAAAATAGAATATCAAAGATATTCTTTTTATTTAATCAATATTGTTTTTAGGACTAGACTAATTGTTTTAAGAATATTTAATAATATTCTTATACTAAATAAAAATAGAATATTAAATATTCCTCTTTATTTATTATTTTGGAATTGAATTTCTAGGTGGTTTACTTGAGTTGATTTCCATCCATTAAATTATTTATTTGTTTTTAAAAGTTTTGTGTAATTGAGTTTACTAAAATTTTATTTGATCTTTTAATCATTTAAAAAATTCCTTTTGAATTATCTTAAGTTCAAAACAAGTATTTAAAATTTAAACCATTTATAATTAGAAATCTTTGTAACGAGTTTAACATGTATTTCTTGGAAAAAAACATGACATACTTTTAAAACTATTGTTGATCTTTAAAACTTATGTTATAACTAAATAATCATTATAAAAAGAGTTAAATTAAATCTATTTTTTTTAAATGTTTATTAATACAGAAGTTAACAAATTTATTTATTCATTCATTTATTTTATATATTCAAAACAAACTTTGATTCTTAACAAGTTTTATTAAATTCTATTTCGGGTAATTTGATTCTAATCATTGAGTAAAATAATAATAATAATTTCTTTTTGTATAGAATAATGATAAATTTTAGTTTTTATACTTTATTAAAAATTGTGTGTATTATAAACTGTATTTGTCAGAATTTTATAAAAATGACTTTTTTTTTAAAATTTTAATAAAAATCTTGTATAGAATAAAAGGGTTAGAATGGATGGGAAGAAACACAAGAAGAAAAAAAAATGGTCCTAGGCTGCTGGTCCATGGGTTCGAAACTATCACACCCCAAACAATGGCGGAAAACATTGGGGCGTGAGTTTGATTGTTCAAAAGCTCATGGGCTACTATTAAAGTTTAAATATTTAAACATCTATATTAAAATATCCAATCAACCATTCAACATTCAAACATAGAAATCAAATCCAACATTACAAAATCAAAGTTCAACACAATATAAATTGTTTTATATTATTTAACTAGGTCCTCTAAGCCTAGCTTATGTCTTCCCATCTTCAATTACCTGTCACATATGTAAAATACAATTTTTCAACTATTTGCATAGTTGGTGAGTACTCATACAAGTTATAATGTGTATATATATAAAGAGATGCAATACTAAGTCCAAATGGTAATAAGCCTATGTCTATGTTCTTACAAGTATTCTAGAAGCACGCTAAACCTATGAATTCATAACAAGTCATCACAAGTATTTGTCATTCAATCATGTATAAGTAATCAAGTTCTCCTCAATGTCATTTGTCCTTTACAATTGTCCTCAAACATGAGACATAACATAACTTATAAATCAAGGTTAGCAAGACCTTAATTAAAATTAGTTAGTCTACAAGTTTGCAAATGTACATTTTCACCTTTTTAACACTAAGACCAAAGTCTAAGCGAAGAAGGTATCTAACCATTTAGGCTACTTTGTGTATAATGAATATGCATACAAGAATTCCAAGTCATCACATGTTCTATCATTCAAGTAATCACACAACACTTAAGACCTTTATACCAAACTAAGTAATTTGCATCATGTTTTGACTCTAAGAATACATTGAGTTGATAAAGACATATGTGACATTCCCAAAACTTACAAAAGTAAAAAGGGAAGTATGAGAATAACTCACATGTCTAGCTTTGATCCCCAGAAGTTATTGAGTAGGATGAAAACTTATGAAGTCACAATTCACCCTATAATGTGATATGATTTTAGTATAAGTTCTAGAGTTCATATGAACCTATAAAGTCTATGTCATTCCTAATGGATCTTCCTAAAAGACAAAATCCCAAATTGGATTTTATAAACCCATCTTTTATAAGAAAGATTTTATTGATGCGTTTTGAGTATCCAAATGTTTTGTATAAATGTTATTTTATTTGTATAAAACAAATAAAATAATTTAGATAAATATTTTATTAAAAATAATCAACTAAAGTTATTCTATTTTATTATAATATATTTCAGAATATTAAACTAAAATATTCCAAAAATATATGTATATGTGTTTTCTTAAAACCTTTATATGTTTAAAAGTTAAATGTAAAACTAAATATAAATGAAAGTTTATTAAAATAAATAGTTATTTAATAAAACTGATTATAAAATCATCAAAATGATTTCAGAAAACATAAAATAATATTCTGGATTTTTATAATATTTTTATACTAAAACTTAGCATTTTAATATTTACTTAAACATCTAAAATATAAATTTAAAAAAATAAAATCCAAAAATTCTTCAAATTTTTCCAGAATGTTTATAAGCATGTTTCATAATTTCTATAATTTTTTTAGAATTTTTCAAAATGATTTGATACGCTTTTTTATTTTTAACTATTTAAATAAAATTTAAATAGTAAAATAATAGAAAGAAATTCTAGAAAATTATAATATTGATACCGTATGTTTGGAATGTTTATTGATAATTTCTTTAAAGTTTTCAGAATTTTTAAATTTGATTTGATATTTTTTGTATATTTTAAACCATTTAAATACAATTTAAATAGTTAAATAATAGAAATAAAATCTGAAAAATTCTGATTTTTTTACAGAATGTTCAAAAAATCTCTTTTGAATTTTGTGAATTTTTTTAGAATTTTTGGAGTTGCTTTGGATCGTAAAATAAAAGAAATTGAAAAAAAAATGAAACCGATTTAATCCAGATTCGAACCCGAGACCTTTCCTTCAAACCCGAACATTCCTACCACTGATCCAGTGGGTGTTTCTTGTTTGGAAGCCATTTCGCTTAATGTTAAATACTTTCTGAACTAAACCCAAAATCTCTTATGAACCCTAAAATCAAATGGGTCCAATTCGATTAATACACGAATTGTGAGCGTCTAAAAGGTTAGGGCTTTTGTTCTATAACCAAAACCGAATCTATAGACACTAATATTACCTGGATTGGTGAAGTATTGATCGAGTTCGAGTAATGCATAGTCGTGGATGTTCTTGAGCCGATTTCACGAGTTCTGGATGATTTCAGAGAGAGTTCTTGGTATAGTTTTGCTTGAAATGAAGAAACGAATAACACCCCTATGATTATGAGTACTAATTCGTTCGAAACGTACACAATTAATTGTAAAGTTAATGCCACCGTTTGGACTAATCAAACGACGAATTAAACAATGTTATTATCACGTTTTAATGTTGTAGAAACGTTAGAAATCAAGTTTGGGTCATGGGGCATCGAAAACCCGATCATTTGGGATCCGATTGAGGCGGTTTGGGTGTGGAATATGGTTGCCGGACTTCGGCCGGAGTTCTCGCCGGAAAAACGTGGGTGGGACGAAAAGGGCTGGGAAATGAAATCAACCTTTTAAAATTTACACTTTTGCCATTCCCTTTTAATTCTTTTTTTTTTCAAACTAATAATAATAATAATAATAATAATAATAAATAACTTTAATTAATTCCTAATATTTATAAAATCAATTTATTTATAAAAGATATATTTTTTTAAAGTTATATATATATATATATATATATATATGTACTAGATTAAAATTTATTACTCGCTTTTGAACGCTATCTAGTATATATGATTTATACAACGTTTAAGTATAGTTTTATTAAACAATACGCAACGATCTTTTATTTATTAGAATTTCGACACAATTACATTTCTTGAAAACCCAAATGTTACAGTCTTCCCTACTTTAGGGAATTTCGTCCCGAAATGAATAGGAAGACTATTGATTAAACAAATATGGCTACTTGGTCTTCATTTGATCTTCACGTTCCCAGGTGAGTTCTGGGCCTCGTTTAAAATCCCATTTGACCAATACGATTGGAATACGCTTATTCTTCAGTTTCTTTACTTCCCTATCCATGATCTTCACTGGTTTCTCAACAAAGTGCACTGTTTCATCAACAGTTACTTCATCAAGAGATACATGAAGATTTTCATCGGCTAGACACTTCTTTAGATTAGAAACGTGGAATGTAGAATGCACATTCGAGAGTTCTTGAGGCAGTTCGAGACGATAAGCCACTTTACCAATCCTTTCCAAGATCTTAAAAGGACCTACGTATCGAGGAGCCAGCTTGCCTTTCTTGCCAAAACGAAAAACTCCTTTCCAAGGTGATACTTTTAAAAGAACCATATCGTTGACTTGAAATTCCAACGGCTTTCGCCGTTTATCAGCATAACTCTTTTGCCTACTTCTCGCTGTTGTCAGATTTTCACGAATATGAAGGATTTTGTTTGTTGTTTCTTGAACCAATTCAGGTCCAGTGATTTGAGCTTCACCTAACTCATTCCAACAGACTGGTGATCGACACTTGCACCCATAAAGAGCTTCGAAAGGAGCCATATTGATACTAGTATGATAACTGTTGTTGTATGAGAATTCAATTAATGGTAAATGGTTATCCCAATTAGCACCAAAATTAATCACACAACATCTGAGCATGTCTTCCAATGTTTGAATGGTCCTTTCAGATTGTCCATCAGTTTGTGGATGGTAGGCTGTGCTAAGATTCAATTGAGTTCTCAATAATGATTGCAATGACTTCCAGAAATGTGATATGAAACGACCATCACGGTCAGAGAGAATGTTGAGTGGAACTCCATGTCTACACACAATTTCATTGATGTATATTCGAGCCAACTCTTCCACACGATAATTCTCACGAATTGGTAGAAAGTGAGCAGCCTTTGTAAGACGATCAACAATAACCCAAATGCTGTCATATCCCTTGGAAGTTCGTGGGAGTTTAGTTATGAAATCCATAGCAATTCCTTCCCACTTCCAAATGGGTATTTCAGGTTGTTCGAGTAATCCTGACGGTCTTTGATGTTCCACCTTCACTTTAGAACAAGTTAAGCATTTTGAGACAAATAGAATCACATCATTCTTCATACCTGGCCACCAGTATCGAGCACGAAGATCGTTGTACATTTTATCAGCACCAGGATGAATAGAGTATCGTGACTTATGAGCTTCGTTAAGAATGAGATCTCGTAGATTATTTTGATTTGGAATCCACAAACGGTTTTGAAAGTGTAACAAACCATTTGTTTTGGTTTCAAGATGAACTTTATTTAGCACTTCTTCTTGTAACTTGCCTTCTGATATGGTAAATTGTTGTGTTTCAAGAATACGGTTCTGAATATCCGATGAGATTTGAATGCTTTGTAAAATGATTGATTTACCATGATCCTTTCGGCTCAAAGCATCAGCTACTACGTTTGCTTTACCAGGATGGTAACGTATTTCACAATCGTAGTCATTGAGTAATTCAACCCAACGCCTTTGCCTCATGTTCAGTTCCTTTTGGTTGAGGATATGTTGAAGGCTTTTGTGGTCAGTAAACACCACACATTTAGTACCATATAAACAGTGCCTCCAAATCTTTAGTGCAAATTCAACAGCACCAAGTTCAAGATCATGAGTCGTATAGTTCTTCTCATGGATCTTTAGTTGCCTTGAAGCATACGCAATCACCTTGCCACGTTGCATAAGTACGCAACCAAGACCTTGGTTTGACGCATCGCAATAGACAACAAAATCCTCGTTTCCATCGGGCAGAGTAAGAATAGGAGCATCACACAACTTTTGCTTTAATGTTTGAAAAGCATTCTCCTGAGCAGCTTCCCATTTGTAAGGTTTGCCTTTGTGAGTCAAAGCAGTAAGTGGTATTGCAATTTTGGAGAAATTTGAGATAAACCGACGGTAATAACCTATCAGTTTTAAATGTTTAATTAGAATGTGATGTATAATGGATCTTAAGAGTAGTGCTAAGAGTATAGAATTTTTACCCGCTAACCCAAGAAAAGATCGAATTTCAGTCGGTGTAGTTGGAGTTTTCCAATTCTTTACCGTCTCAATCTTTGCAGGATCCACATGAATTCCTTCTTCGTTTACAATGTGTCCCAAAAATTGAACCTCTTTAAGCCAAAATTCACATTTTGAGAATTTAGCAAAAAGTTGTTTTTTCTTTAGGAGTTCGAGCACTAAACGAAGATGATCCTCGTGTTCAACTTTTGATTTAGAGTTAATCAAAATATCATCGATGAACACAATCACGAATTTATCAAGATAAGGCTTACAAACACGATTCATTAAGTCCATAAAAACCGCAGGTGCGTTAGTTAAACCAAATGGGATAACCATGAACTCATAATGTCCGTATCGAGTATGAAAAGCAGTCTTTGGTACATCATCTTCAAGCACACGTAATTGATGATAACCAAAACGAAGATCTATCTTTGAGAAACATTTTGCGCCTTGTAATTGGTCGAAAAGATCATCGATTCTAGGAAGAGGATATCGATTTTTGATCGTGAGTTTATTGAGTTCACGATAATCGATACACATTCTAAACAAACCATCTTTCTTCTTTACAAATAAAACAGGTGCACCCCAATGTGATGAACTAGGGCGAATAAAACCCTTGTCGGTAAGTTCTTGTAGTTGACTGGCTAGTTCTTGTAACTCAGACGGTGCAAGACGATAAGGGGCTTTGGCTACAGGAGTCGCACCAGGAACAAGATCTATTCGAAATTCGACTTGACGAGTTGGAGGTAAACCAGTGATGTCTTCGGGAAAGACTTCGGGAAAGTCACGAACAATCAGGATGTCTTCTGTTGGAAAATAAGGACTGACGAAGCAAAACCACCTTTCACATAATCTTTGTATTACATGTTGCAGGACACTAGCTTCCGAAGACAAGTCTTCAGAAGAACCTTCGGAAGACAAATAAAAGCTAACTGCTTCCGAAGACAAATAAAAGACACTAGCTTCTGAAGACAAGTCTTCAGAAGAACCTTCAGAAGACAAATAAAAGCTAACTGCTTCCGAAGACAAATAAAAGACACCAGCTTCCGAAGAGAAAATAAAAGAGAAGAGCTTCCGAAGACAACACTTCAGAAGATGTTTTGGAAGACTCTTCTCAATGAAAAACAAAGACACTTGCTTCCGAAGAATAAAAGCCAATTACTTCAGAAAACCTCCAAGGATATCGGAAGAAAAGCACTATTCCAGAAGACATATGTTTCTTCTGAAGAAAGAAATAAATGTAACCTTCTTAGGATAACTGTCTACTTTAGATAGTTTACTAGGAAGAACTTCCGATAGAATAACTTATTAGCATTAGTACAAAAGTCTGAACTCAGATCTTTAAAGATCCTATGTTGACTTTACAATTGTACTATTCTGATACTACAGTGTCTGTAATAGTGTCATCAGTCTTATTTGTTTGTCCTTTTCTTTTATTTGTCCTGAAACATTAAATGTCGGGGCTATTTATACCCCAACATCTACTGAATGAATATAACACTTTTCTGAATCTTCCTTGTGTTGCCTTACTATTCCTTTCTTTACTTTCAAGAAAACTAAACACTAAAATAATAACCGGGAAAGGGAGCAAAATACCAAAAACTTTGTCTAAGCTCTTGATCCTGGTCAAGTTTGTCTCTCTTAAATATCACTGGATTTCTCTACATCTTCTAACTTCTTCTTTTCAGATTTTGTTTCCACAATATGAGCCAAGAAGGCCACGTACTTTTTGCGTAAGTACTTTTGAGCTTGAACACAAGACATTAGTTGAAGACCCTTTGAAGCCTTCTCCCTATAGACTCGTAGCTCTTGACCCTCTTCTAAAGGAATTCGAATATACTTTTCAAAACACACAATCTCAGCATGATTCTTTGACAACCAATATATTCCAACTATGATATCAAAACTTCCCAATTGCATAGGGATGAGATCAATAGAGAAGTTGTGATTATTAAGGTTCAATGTACAATTAGGGATGAGTGAATCAAGCTTAATGGACTTACCATCGTCTACTTCCACACTAAATGATTTGTCCAACTTAATTCTAGGGGTATCAAGTAATGGTTCAAACTCTAAGGATACAAAACTTCTATCGGCACCCGTATTAAATAAAATAGAAGCATAAAGTTCATTTATTAAAAATGTACCGTTCACCACTTTGTGATGGTTTTGAGCTTGATTAGCATTGACATTAAAAACCCGACCTGTAGCTCCTTGATTGGCCTGGTTTGAAGCAACCATCATGTTGTTGAGGTTGGCACGTAGGGGACAATTGTTGATAAAGTGGTTTGGATTACCACTATTGAAACAAGCCCTTGGTTTTGGTGCAGTGATGAATGGCACAATTGGTTGTTGAACTTGAACTTTAGGTGATCGGCAGGTAATGGCAAAGTGTCCATATCGATTGCAATTGGTGCACAATCGACATGGGTTAGTAGGAGCATGATGGTATTTGCATGTAGCATACATGGGTTGATTACCAGTATAGACCTTTTTGTTGGCCTGAGTAGCAATGTTGCCAGGGGCCACTTGCTGAACAGGTTGAGCATGGGTGACAACATAGTTAACATGACCCGCCTTTCTTTTGTTAATTTTCTTGAAATTAGAAGATGACCCAGCTTTGGACTCCTCTTTTGAGGGTTCAGCTGTACCTTTAACTTGATCCTTTGCTTTCTTTGCACCCTTTCTAGTGAGGGTTCCAGCTTTTACATGATTATCAGTAAGAGTAGCAGCCATTTGGATTGCATCAGCCAACGTGTTAGGTTTACTTCCATAAACCGAGTCTTGAATTTGAAAAGGAAGTCCATCAATGTACTTTTCAATAGCCTTTTTCAAAGGAGTCACCATGCCAGGACATAGTAAACTCATTTCATGGAAACGGTTATTGTAAGCTAAGTTTTCACCACTGTCTTGCTTGAGTTCCCAAAATTCATGCTCAAGCTTTTTGACTTCATTTCTTGGGCAAAACTCATGAGTCATTCTTTCTTTGAGTTGATCCCAAGTGAGAGCGGTCACAACTTCTTCTCCCAATGCCCTTTTTTCATTGTTCCACCATATGAGAGCTCTCTTTTGGAGAGTCCCCGCAGCATAACGGACTTTTAGATTGTTTGGGCACTCGCTGTTAAGAAAGGTATTTTCCATACCTTCATACCATTGGAGCAACCCAGTCGCCCCATCAGACCCATTATACTTGGGTGGATTGCATGAATTGAAATGTTTAAAAGAGCACCTAGGTCGGTTAGCTCCTTCATTATTCCCATTGTTAGCATTGTTGGGATTTGCATTGAGTTGTTGTTGCAACTGAACTACCATGTTCGGTATTACAACAGCCATTTGTCGAGCGATTTCAGTAGCCATTCTTCGTTCCGCTACGTGACGTCTATTAGCCATTCTAAAAGAGATAGAAATTTTGAATTAAAATTTGAATAATAATGGAATTGGAAATCATAGAGTGCATTTTGAATAAGTGACATATTAATACCTTATGTATAGTAATAAACTATTATTACTAACCATAGGTAGTATGTCATGATTTCATTGAAATATGATAACACACGTTTTAAATCATTTTGATTTGTTTAAATATAAGGAATGGTATTGAAAAATTGAACACCTTTGACATATTAGAATATATAGTTTGTAATGTGTTTGGTATGACATGCTTTGGCCTATAAGTGATAACACTCTTATTAGAAGTCCCCAGGAAAGCTAGACTGGTCCCACAGTACATCTGGGATTTATACGAATAGCTTTCCTAGACAGGAATCCCAACTACCGGCATTACACCCTTCCAGTTAGTACATGTCCACTTACAAACTAAATTCTAACGAGATTAAAAAAAACAATTTTTATAATATATATATAACTTATATGTATTGATCAAACATATAGAATATAATTAGGCATTCTAGCCTAATGAGTTGAATTCCTAACATCTAACGAGTCGTCGTGCGTTCGTGAGAATAAGATGAGAAATTCCTTATTTAAAGTCTAGAATAAACTTAAACTAAGGCATCCCTTGGTAAAAAGTTAACTTATGCTAAGGCATGCTTAATCTAAGTTCAAGTGTAAGGTATATTATAAACTAAGTTTTTTTTCCTCTATGGTAACAATTTAACACATAACACATAGTATATCACAAGATATAAAAACATTTAATAAACAAGTAGCACATAAGCACATAAGTAATAGATACGAAATATGAGAAATTCTCATATATGGGGTTTAACTTAGTTATAGTCTAGGTCACCATTTCTAATAACCTAAATCCCTATAACCATGGCTCTGATACCAATCTGTTACACCCCAAACAATGGCGGAAAACATTGGGGCACGAGTTTCATTGTTCAAAAGCTCATGGGCTACTATTAAAGTTTAAATACTTAAACATCCATATTAAAATATCCAATCAACCATTCAACATTCATACATAGAAATCAAATCCAACATTACAAAATCAAAGTTCAACATAACATAAATTGTTTTATATTATTTAACTAGGTCTTCCCATCTTCAATTACCTGTCACATATGTAAAATACAATTTGTCAACTATTTGCATAGTTGGTGAGTACTCATACAAGTTATAATGTGTATATATATATAAAGAGATGCAATACTAAGTCCAAATGGTAATAAGCCTATGTCTATGTTCTTACAAGTATTCTAGAAGCATGCTAAACCTATGAATTCATAACAAGTCATCACAAGTATTTGTCATTCAATCATGTATAAGTAATCAAGTTCTCCTCAATGTCATTTGTCCTTTACAATTGTCCTTAAACATGAGACATAACATAACTTATAAATCAAGGTTAGCAAGACCTTAATTAAAATTAGTTAGTCTACAAGTTTGCAAATGTACATTTTCACCTTTTTAACACTAAGACCAAAGTCTAAGCGAAGAAGGTATCTAACCATTTAGGCTACTTTGTGTATAATGAATATGCATACAAGAATTCCAAGTCATCACATGTTCTATCATTCAAGTAATCACACAACACTTAAGGCCTTTATACCAAACTAAGTAATTTGCATCATGTTTTGACTCTAAGAATACATTGAGTTGATAAAGACATATGTGACATTCCCAAAACTTACAAAAGTAAAAAGGGAAGTATGAGAATAACTTACATGTCTAGCTTTGATCCCCGGAAGTTATTGAGTAGGATGAAAACTTATGAAGTCACAATTCACCCTATAATGTGATATGATTTTTGTATAAGTTCTAGAGTTCATATAAACCTATAAAGTCTATGTCATTCCTAATGGATCTTCCTAAAAGACAAAATCCCAAATTGGATTTTATAAACCTATCTTTTATAAGAAAGATTTTATTGATGCGTTTTGAGTATCCAAATGTTTTGTATAAATGTTATTTTATTTGTATAAAACAAATAAAATAATTTAGATAAATATTTTATTAAAAATAATCAATTAAAGTTATTCTATTTTATTATAATATATTTCAGAATATTAAATTAAAATATTCCAAAAATATATGTATATGTGTTTTCTTAAAAGAAGGTTTATTAAAATAAATAGTTATTTAATAGAACTAATTATAAAATCATCAAAATGATTTCAGAAAACATAAAATAATATTCTGGATTTTTATAATATTTTTATACTAAAACTTTACATTTTAATATTTATTTAAACATCTAAAATATAAATTAAAAAAAAATCCAAAAATTCTTCAAATTTCTCCAGAATGTTTATAAATATGTTTCATAATTTCTATTATTTTTTTAGAATTTTTAAAAATGATTTGATATGCTTTTTATATTTTTAACTATTTAAATACAATTTAAATAATAAAATAATAGAAATAACTTCTGAAAAATTATAATATTGATACCGTATGTTTGGAATGTTTATTGATAATTTCTGTAAATTTTTCAGAATTTTTAAAATTGATTTGATATTTTTTGTATATTTTAAACCATTTAAATACAATTTAAATAGTTAAATAGTAGAAATAAAATCTGAAAAATTCTGATTTTTTTAAAGAATGTTCAAAACATCATTTTTGAACTTTGTGAATTTTTTTAGATTTTTTGGAGTTGCTTTGGGTCGTAAAATAAAAGAAATTGAAAAAAAATGGGGTTTAGGCTTAAACCGGTTTAATCCGGATTCGAACCCGAGACCTTTCCTTCAAACCCGAACATTCCTACCACTGATCCAGTTGGTGTTTCTTGGTTGTAAGCCATTTCGTTCAATGTTAAACACTTTCTGAACTAAACCCAAAATCTTTTATGAACCCTAAAATCAAATGGGTCCAATTCGATTAATACACGAATTGTGAGCGTCTAAAAGGTTAGGGCTTTTGTTCTATAAACAAAACCACATCTATAGACACTAATATTACCTGGATTGGTGAAGTATTGATCGAGTTCGAGTAATACTCAGTCGTGGATGTTCTTGAGCCGATTTCACGAGTTCCGAATGATTTCAGAGAGAGTTCTTGGTATAATTTTGCTTGAAATGAAGAAACGAATAACACCCCTATGATTATGAGTACTAATTCGTTCGAAACGTACACAATTAATTGTAAAGTTAATGCCACCGTTTGGACTAATCAAACGACGAATTAAACAATGTTATTATCACATTTTAATGTTGTAGAAACGTTAGAAATCGAGTTTGGGTCATGGGGCATCGAAAACCCGATCATTTGGGGTCCGATTGAGGCGGTTTGGGTGTGGAATATGGTTGCCGGACTTCGGCCGGAGTTCTCGCCGGAAAAACGTGGGTGGGACGGAAAGGGCTGGGAAATGAAATCAACCTTTTAAAATTTACACTTTTGCCATTCCCTTTTAATTCTTTTTTTTTTCAAACTAAAAAAAAAAAATAATAATAATAATAATAATAATAATAATAATAATAATAATAATAATAATAATAAATAACTTTAATTAATTCCTAATATTTATAAAATCAATTTATTTATAAAAGATATATTTCTTTAAAGTTATATATATATATATATATATATGAACTAGATTAAAATTTATTACTCGCTTTTGAACGCTATCTAGTATGTATGATTTATACAACGTTTAAGTATAGTTTTATTAAACAATACGCAACGATCTTTTATTTATTAGAATTTCGACACAATTACATTTCTTGAAAACCCAAATGTTACAGAAACCGCGCCATTTACCCCTCAGCCGACGGCCTTAACCGCTAGGCTGGGGGGTTTTTCTTTGAATGATTTGGTTTTGATATGTTGTAACAACCGGATTCCCATAGTATTATAATAAATTTAAATAAAATGAAGTGTTTTCATTTTTCCTATGAAGAGTGTTTTGATAATTACATAATAAATTCATCATGTGGCTACTCTATAATAAAAGAGTAATCACATGACACGAGCAAATGGTATATGGATTAGAAATATCATATTATCTAGACAACAAAGTAATAATCATAATGAGGAAAGTGAAATGTGCAAACGATGCTCCGAATGAAAGTTATGATAAAACGAGTTTCAAATAGTAATCATAAAATGGCCAAAATAATTAGTACCTTCCTAGGGTGAGTGCTTGATATGGTTATAAAGGTATTTAAAAATCGTGAACGTGGGCGAAAACGGTGCCCAAAACGGAGTTCGAAAAAAGCCAGAATAGCAAAAGCAAGTTCAAAACACCACACGCGCTCATCGACACGTGTCCTAGGTGGCAAGACACGTATTTTACAGCCTTGCCACGTGTCCTAAGGTGCTCCCACGTTTCATATGGGGCTGCCACGTGTCCTAGTGAGTTGACACGTGTCCGGTGAGGTGTCGTGGCCTGGTTCTCTCGATTTGCGTGCCAGTTTCTATAAATAGTTCATACCGCGTCATTTTTTCGCACACATTTTCGAGTTTCAACCCTATTATCACAACATAAATACCCCCATAAACCTACTTTGAGGTCAATTGAGTGTGTGGATGCACGTGACGAGTGATTGGGACTAACCAGACGGTTAAACAAGCGGTTGTCCGGATATAGCAAGGTAAGCTTATGTTTAGGTTTTAAATGTTAAGGTTATCTTCACAAGTACATATGGGGTTGTATTGACTAAATATGTTGGACCGATCGGGAGCTCGGAAACAATCCGAATCCAATAGAAAACTACTCGATAACCTCTGGGATAGTGCGGAATCCTATTCCAGGGTTTTCCAATCGAAACCAACAGGAACCGTGGTGATCCGAGGCTGTAGAAACAACTTGGAAGCAACGATCGAACACCACGGATTGAGAATCGAACTTGGATGATCAAGAACCGCTCAGATCTTCTAGGGTTTTGACACTGGAGTGCTAGGGAAGAAGGAGGGCTCAGAAAAGTTTAGGTTGAAATGATTTGAACTTCTATTTATAAGCTGTAGTCATTCGGCCGAATGAGTGGCCGAAGCAGCTTCGGCGAACGACTAAGCTCGAATGAGTCATTCGGCGAATGTCTCATTCTGAATTCAGACATTCGCTATAACTTTCATTCGGCGAATGACTTCATTCTAGAGTCATTCGGCCGAATGAGTAAACTTCATACTCAATTCAGTTTATAATCAGATCAACTAAATAGATAAACATTAATAGGCATTAAGCAATAGAAATAAACATTATGAATTAGATATAAAGACAACTTCCATTAATACTTTGAACATTTACATGATAAGAGTTACAAAACTGAACTAGGGACAAAAACGTGTATCAACAAACTCCCCCTTGAACCTAGTTCAACTCTTGGAAGTGTCTTTCTTGAAATACTTTGCTGAAATGGCTTTCCAATCCGCTCCAGCATGTATCTTGAAAATGCTGCAGAGACGGATAACTCTCATAAACTGCAAGGCTTGAACCATGTCAGGAACATCAAAGAAAATCTGATTCCTGAATAAAGCTTGGACATCTTTCGGAGACAGGTTCGTCAGCCACATAGGATCAAAAATTCTGACAGTTTCCCACTTCTTGTCTTTGCAGAGTACTATCACAGCTTCACCTGTTCTCCCGTCATAGTACCACCATTGGAAGCCATCCATAAAGTCTTGACGCATCTTCCGTAGAGGAATCTTCTTCAAGACTCTTGGGGGAAGCCACTTCAGGATCACTTTATGCTTTCGGGTATCCCCATCAATCTCAGGCAAATAGTATCTTTCCGGCTGCTGCGGTTGAAAGTTCACCCATCTCTTCCGGTATTCATACTTGATCTGTCGAGAAAACCAAGCAGACATCCCAGAGTCTTCACTGTAGAGCATGTTCAGACGTGCTAGTTGATTTACTTCGAATCCAGGCAACGTCTTGAAATCATGTGGGTGTTTGAAGTAATCAATCCCGTTCTCTCTCTTCACGGCATAGCACCCGAGATCATGGAAGTATGCCCAGCTAAGTATCTGACCTCTGGCTTTATAGCCTTTGGTCCTGTAAACCTTCTTGTGCGTGGCTGGCATCTTCTCTGTGCTCTGTTTCTTTAACACCTCCTAGTAGGCAGCCCATTCCTCTTTTCTTTTCTTTTGATCATCGGCCTCAGCTTTGCTTGCCTCGACTTGTTCCTCCAGATATCTGACCAAGAGATCCTCCGTTTCTTGATCAAATGGTTCAGTAAAAGTAGGCAGCTCGTCCTCGGCCGATGTATACTTTGGATATTCTTCGTCCGTGATGTCTTCCAAAATAACTTCATCAAGATCGTCAAAAGGTTCAGGTTCAGGCTCTTCAGTACTGGGAACAGAGGTGTCATCAGTAACAACCTCGTCAGGATTCAACCTGAATAGCTCAGCTATCTGCTCTTTAGATAGGCAATGTATGATCTCACCCTCCTCCTTGTCATAGCTCACTGAGTGCTGTATAATGCCCTGAGCGTCTAAAATCATGGTAAGTGTCTCGTCAAGTTGACGTCTCAGAGGCACAGCTTGGACTTCCTCACTAGCTTCTGGCTCAGCTGTCTTTGATGGAGACGAAGGAGGAGGAGCCTGAGCTTTCTTGTCGTTGGCCTTCTTTGACCTGATCTCAGAAGTGGGAGGAGCTTGATCATCATTGTTGTCATCATCATCATCATCATCATCAGTGCCAGATGATTCTCCAGACCCACTCCCTGATCCATCTTTGTCATCATCATCATCTTCATCATCTTCATCTGATTCCTCGTCCTTCTCGGAATCCTCATAATCAACATGTTCCTCATCAGACTCTTCTTCATCTTCTTCATCCACCTGCCTGTCTGAATCATCGGAACGACCCTCAACCCCCTCAAGTCTGGGAGTGCCCTCCTTTGAACTCTCGACAAGTCCAGCGAGGCGAGCATTCTCAGCCTCGAGTTGAAGGATCCTATCACTGAAACCAGAGGCTGTCATAGCCAGCTGGTTGTGCTCATCGATGTACTTTAGGAGCTGCTCCTCCTGTTAAGCTGACCGAGCTCTATGATCCGCTCGTTGATCAGCTGCCTGAAGCAAAAGGGCATCCTGATCGTTTATCCGTTGAGTGAGCTGAAAGATCTTAGACTCTTGCTCCAAGTTCTTCTCCATCAGTCTAAGGACCATACTGTTCAGTGTGCTAAGCTGATCCACAACTGACACAGTAGGTATATGCACATCAGCACGGACTGTAGATGGACCGGAAGAAGCAGCAACATATACCGGATCACGAATAAAAGGAGTGGACAGAGGGGCAGTAGTGGCCTGAGTATAAATGGCCCTTGTCCGTGTCAGTGAAGAAACTGACACAGCTAGTACTGATGTGACAGTAGTTGTAGCAGCTGATGTCAGTTCTGACCTCCTTTGGAAAGAGAATCGTGATCTCTTTCCCCTTCCGGCTCTGGATGAAGTGGGCTGACCAGCAGAAGTAGCAATCACTGCTGTGGAAGCAGGAGCAGAAGACCTTGGAGGAGGAGATAGATCAAACTCTGGAATGAATGACGGGTCAGTAATCTCCTCCAAGTCATCATCTGTCCTCTTCCTCTTCCTGACAACCAGCTTGCCTCCCACCATCACCCTCTCATAGCCTTTCTCCAAAACATCATCAGAGTCGGTGCTCTCGTCATCACCATCACCAACAGCACCCTCATCACCCTCTTCACCATCACTAGAGTCATCAGACTCATCACCATCTCCTGAGGAATGTAGAACTGCAACATCTAGTGGAGTGGTCACTGAGGATGTAGTAGTAGACAAGAAATCTAAATCCATCAGTGAGTCGATGTCCACATCCTCCTCCTGTGCTGTCGACACATCAGCATCACCACCTGCACCAGAACCAGCAACATCAACCATGCTCACTGAAGCAGCAGTGGTCATGTGTCCTGAACTCATCTCCCCTGCCCTAGAACTCACTATAGCAACAGTGCTCAAAGCCACTGTGCTCTCACCAGCACCAGCACCACTAGGGCCTGCACCAACATCTCCATCACTATCATCACCTCCAGCTGGAACTACAATGTCTTCTACATCTGAGTCGGAGTCATCATGTCTCCATCTCTGTCCAGCAAGAGCCCTGTAATCAGGTCGAGAGAGGTGACCAAATAGAGACCTGGTAGTGGGCTTCCTCTCCTTCCCTCTGTATGACAAAACTCTGTTAAGAGTAATGTCATTCATGTGCTCCAACCGAATGATATCAGCATTGATCTTCGCTAGATCTGGAATCTGGGCGTCTATGATCTGCTGCAAAAATCTAGGGTACATGACAAACTTCTTGTCACCCTTGAGAAACACGTTCTCCTTCATGTGAATGAAGACCATCTCTGAGAAGTTGAAGGGTTTGTTGAGCACTAGAGCAGCAAATGCGCACTGGATAGTCTCACGCATATCATCAAAACCCCCTCTCCTCGATCCAAGGCAGTGAACCAATACATGTGCCAAATACTTGAACTGAGGAGACATGAACGCCTTGTTCAGAATGCCAGGTCCAATATCTCCCTCGTACTTGCATCGAAGAAAACATCCACGAACCAAAAATCGATCAAGTAATGCCGGCTGATCAGGAGAGTCTTGAAAGCCACAGATTCTCCGGATATGCTCAGCTGAGACAACAACATCATGTCCCTGTACTTTGCCTCGTATGACTGTAGGCTCGGCCTCGCAATCTATATCAGCCGATGACCAAAAATACTGCTGATGTGATAGATAGGGCACATGTACTGTAGATATAGCTGTGAAAATCCTAGAACGCTTCAGAAATGTGATGATGTCTGTGTAGTGCTTCGCGTTCGGAGTAGTCAAGTCCAGATGAGCACAGATGTTGTGCTTAGGAACTGATTTGTATCCTGCCATACTGCACAACACAAGAAATACACATGTCAGTACAAGATATTCAATCTATAAAATGAAATTCATCAAAAATCAGATTATCTGTTTAACTGATATGCCGAATGAAAGACATTCGCCGAATGAGATATAGGATCGAATGGGTCATTCGTCGAATGAGGTTCATTCGTCAAATGACTCTCATTCGTCGAATGAGACATGAGTATGACTGGTCATTCGTCGAATGAGCCATTCGTCGAATGAGCCATTCGTCGAATGAGGTTCATTCACCGAATGAGTCATTCGCCGAATGACGACATTCGGCGTATGATTTGAATTCAAAATCCCCTTTTGCCAAAATCTCAAATCAGTCCATAAAACCTGTTTATCAACCCTCAGAATCAACCGACTAACACTTTTAATACTTGACAAAGTTCGATTCAATTCCATTTCAGTTGTATATTTACAGGGTGAAATTTAAAACCCTAAAACCCTAAGTGATGATCTGTTTGACATGATTTCACGGTTGGAATGGTCTGAAATTTGATCCCCATATACCTGAGATGAAATATAAACAGATTATCAGAAGCAGGATCAATATCAATCAAAGGAAATCAAGGAAAAGGTCACTATGTGTGAATCGCCGAATGACGTTCTATCTGATATCACGAAAGAGATTTTGGTCGAATGACCCTCATTCGGCCGAAAGACAGTTATATAGCCTCTCCTCATTCGCCGAATGAGCTAGGCGAAAGGTCATGTGACTTCAGTCTCATTCGCCGAATGAAAGTGACGACTGAGTCATTCGACAATGTTCATTCGCCGAATGAGAATGTCGAATGAGACATTCGACACTCTTCATTCGTCGAATGAAGCTCATTGTATGTAATTGATTCGGTCGAATGACTCATTCCCAGAATGAGTTCATTCGGCTGAATGAGTTCATTCTACCTCTCATTCGTACGAATGAGAGATGAAATTCTCCAAAACCCCAAAATTTTTTAAAATTTGACATTATGAGCACCAAACTTTTAACCAATTATGAAGATATGTCTGGTTGGTTCAGGATTCAGATATGACAGGCATCCGAATCTACAAATGATCATCTAAAACAAAATTGAAAATAGAAAATCTTTTTGTATTTTTCTGAAACAACCACTACAACTGTACAAACTCAAATTAAAAAACAAATAAACACATATTTTTGTGAGAAGCCCATTAATAAGATAACACAAATCTCTGATCACATCATATTGCCTTCAATGAATGCTTCACTATAAACACAATTTCATTTTGATACGATTACTGATATATTTGTCCAAATTTAAACTGAACAATACATAACTCTTAAACAAACTATATGATCACTCATATTTTCCAATTGAGTTCCCCAATTCATTTCATCAATCAAGATCAAAATCAGTTCAAAACTCATTTCAGCATATCTTAAAACCAGTCATCATGAATTCAATAAGATTCGATCATTTATTATCTTTTTGTGTTTTTCTTGTTCTATCCAAATGGATGGCTTCAGCTAGGTCCTTCCCAGCAATATGGCACATGTATGGAATCAAACTTTATTTGTTTAGGTTTTTCTCAAGCTTAATACCAGCTTGCATTAGGTTTTCTTCAAGCTTAATACCAGCTTGTTTTTAGTTTTTCTTTATCAAGCTTAATACCAGCTTTTTTTTGATTTTTCTCAAGCTTAATACCAGCTTGCCTTTATTTTTCTTTGAATGAAACCTCATTTTATTCCATGATGACAGGTGTATGCTTGATTTGAGTCAAGAACCATTTCTCACTCAAAAGACTTAATAAAATGGATCCCACAAATCAAACTTTCTAAGTTCTCATAAGTTGTTTATTTATTTTGTATAGCTAGCCTATCAGTACATCCCATCATCATTCTCTTGTGATTTTAGTTCATACATTCATTTCTGCTTCTATGACATAATGAAATCAATGTACTATTTTATTAAACAGGACTATCTCATTTTTAATTTTTTTAATTGTTTTTGGTTTTTCAAATTTTCTATTGTTTTTGGTTTTTCTCAAATTTTCTATATCTCCCCCTAAAAACCTAAAAATAGAAAATCTTTTTGTGTTTTTGGTAATAAAAGATAACTATACAAGAGAGAATGAAAATACTGAAATAAAATAAGCAAAACTATCTAAGTAAAATGATGATCATTTGTTAGACTCAGATGAGGATTGAACTTCATCCTTTTGGAAAACACCATTAGCCGATAACAGATATAAAAATCTGGGTTTGTCAAAAGCTTTTGTAAAAAGATCGGCTTTTTGGTGATCGGTGTGAATTTTAACAACATCGATTAATTTCTTTTCAAAACAATCACGTATGAAGTGATATTTTATGTCGATGTGTTTGGTCTTGGAGTGCTGAACTGGATTTTTAGTGACAGCAATGGCGGCAGTGTTATCAACATAAATAGGAGTGTTAGAAAAATGTAATCCATAGTCCCTGAGTTGCTGTTGAATCCAGATGATTTGTGAACAGCAACTAGCAGCAGCAATATATTCAGCTTCACAGGTTGAAGTAGACACCGACGTCTGCTTCTTGTACTGCCAGGTGACCAATCGGTTTCCAAAGAACTGACATCCCGCAGATGTTGACTTGAAATCTCTTTTGCATCCGCCATAATCTGAATCACTGTATGCAGTAAGCTCAAAGTTATCATCATTAGGGTACTATAAACCAAGTTCCGGTGTACCCTTCAGATAACGCATAATCCTTTTGACAGCAATCAGGTGAGATACTCTTGGTTTGGATTGATAACGTGCACACAAGCAAGTGGCGAACATGATATCTGGCCGAGAAGCAGTAAGATACATGAGAGATCCGATCATTCCCCGGTACAGAGTGGCATCAATTAACTCCCCCTTTTCATCAGGAGTAATCCCGTGATTAATCGCCAGTGGGGTACCAGCAGGCTTAGCATCAGACATACTGAACCGGCTCAGAATGTCACCAACGTATTTGCTTTGATGAATAAAAATCCATGCTTCAGACTGATCCACCTGCAAACCCAAGAAAAACTTCATTTCTCCCATCGAACTCATTTCAAATTTTTCTTTCATCACATTCTCAAATTCCTTGCACAGATCATCATTTGTGGAACCAAAAATTATGTCGTCCACATACACTTGTACCAAGAGTAAATCACTGTCCTTCTCCCGGATAAATAAAGTGCAGTCAATGACACCTCTTCTGAACCCGTTGTTCAGAAGGTGAGTGGAAAGTGTCTCGTACCACGCTCGCGGAGCTTGATGCAATCCATACAATGCTTTGTCTAGCTTGTAGACTTGGTCACGATGTAATGGATCTTCAAACCCGGGAGGTTGACTGACATACACTGTTTCACTGATAATCCCGTGAAGGAACGCGCTCTTTACATCCATTTGATAAACCTTGAACTTTTTGAAGGATGCATAAGCCAGAAAGATACGAATGGCTTCTAGTCGAGCGACCGGAGCAAACACCTCATTGTAATCCAATCCTTCTATCTGTCTGAATCCTTGAACCACCAGACGAGCTTTGTTTCTTACTATGATCCCGTGATCATCCTTCTTGCAACGAAGAACCCATCGGGTACCAATGACTTTTGCACCTTTGGGTCTATCAACTAATTTCCAGACTCCCAACTTTTTGAACTGTAAAAGTTCCTCTTGCATGGCATCGACCCATGATTCTTCTTTGAGGGCTTCAGTGACGGTACGCGGTTCCACTTGAGAGATAAAGCAGGAATGAGCACAAAAGCTTACATCTGCAAAATCAAGAATGTCTGCAAGACCACCTGAAGAAATCTGACTTCGATTCTTCACTCCATCTAAAGGACTCCCAATAATGTTGTCTTGAGGATGAATTCGATTGATTCTTCCAACAGGATGAGCAGGAACCTCAACCTCAGGATCTAAGTTATTCAAATTCAAATCCTCAAGACCAGGTACAAGATTATCAACAACTGGTTCAGGAGCAGCTGGAGGATTGTCGTCTGTGTCTGAGCTGTCATCATTTATCTGTGTAGAGGGACCAGATGCAGATGTAGGTTGAAAAGTAGCATCGGGGGCATTCTGTACATCATACAGCATCTGAACAGCTACATCTTCATCTGAGTACATGGGGGGCATATTGAATGAGTCAAAAAGACTGGAATAGTCAAACATCCAATCTGGCCATTTTCCAGGTGGGGGCATTGTATATTTCTGAACATCCACATGGTACCACTCCTCCACATTATAAGTTGCAATGTTGTAAACTCGTTTATTTGGAGTGCTGTACCCAAGAAAGTACCCTTCTTCCACCTTTTCATTAAACTTGCCCTGCTCATGTTTCTTAAGCATAGTGCATGGAGCACCAAATGGTTTTAAATACTTAAGATTTGGCTTTCGATTATGGAGCAGTTCAAAGCAAGTCTTCCCATGTCTCTTCACAATAAGGACCCGGTTCAATGTGTAACAAGCATTGGCAACAGCTTCATTCCAGAATTGAACCGGCAGGGAAGAATCAACAAGCATAGTTCTAGCAGCCTCAATCAATGTCCTATTCTTGCGTTCAGCAACACCATTCATTTGTGGAACGTATGGAGCACTAAACTGTTGCACGATGCCTCTTGCATTACAAAAATTCTCCATGTTGTGGTTTTTGAACTCCGTTCCATTATCAATTCTAAACTGACGAATCGTGAGCTTATAGAGCGATTCAAGTTTGGTAACTAAAACTTGAATGCAATCAAATGTTTATGATTTCTCCTTCAAAAAGAAGACCCAAGAGTATATGGAGTATTCATCAGTAATAACAAGGCAGTATTGATCTCCAGCTATACTCTTCCGATTCACTGGACCAAACAAATCCATATGAAGAAGCTCAAGAGGAACATTGATTGAATGATACTTTTTCAGCTTATGAGACTGCTTAGACTGCTTTCCTTTCTTGCATGATACACAGATATCAGACAGCTTAAAATTTTTCAAGCTAACTCCCTCAACCAAACTGTTGTGTACCAGATGATTCATCTTGCGTAAACTCAAATGGCCCATCCTCTTATGCCAAAGGATTGAATCTTTCTCAGTTGCCTTTGTCATAAAACATGAAGCTGTGGAGGATGTAGTTGAAGCTGTGGCCATATTGAGAACATACAAGTCTTGTTTTCTTGGAGCAGACATTAAAATCCAATCTTCAGGTATCTGCACACCTTGCTTGAGAATATAACACTTGGAGTCATCAAATAGAACCTTGTACTCTTTGTCACAAATCTGAGAGACTGACAGGAGGTTGTTTTCCAATTGTTTGACATATCTGACATTATCGAACGAAACCTGTCCATTTGTCAAAATTCCCTCTCCCGTAATAAAACCACTGTAACATTTGTGCATTTAGTCATGGTAGTTGTAAACAGTGTTGGAACAGTGTCTGCTCATGTTCAGTTAAATCAATGTGATTCATGTGTTCATAATGTGTGTTTGTGTGTTACAGGATCTTAGTAATCAGAAACAAGTATGTATTATTTATTTACAGTCGATTACATTAGGCAAGAACAATAACTTGTTATATCGAAACAGTGGTGGGCAGCGAGAGTGAGACCTATATATATACTGCGTTCGGTGTAACAGGTTAGTGTTAGTGCGTAGTGTCGAGACGAATATCATAACAATTAATTAATTCAACAAAAATCGTAATTTGTAAGCGATACTGAGTATAGTTATGGGTGACGATCCATAATAATACGAATGTTGAACTTATAATTATGATTAAACGACTTTAAATAATTAATACGATCGTAGAACGTGCGCGATTTCGGGTATACACGAAAATTGTGAATGTTTAACGATCTGACAACGCACGAAGAGTAAAATAATTAAATTAATTATTTTATATTTTTACAATTTTGAAACTCATCATTTTAAGGAGTTTAACACTTATTTAATTAAAAATCGCGTAAAAGAGGCGTTGCATTCCGGAAACGCGAACCGAGCGACCGAAACGAACCCGAACACCATCCGGGCTATAAAAGCCTTGAACAAGGCTTAAACCTTCATTTATTACCTCACCAACCCACTCTCTCTCTACAAGTTCGTCTATCCTTTCTCTCTTTAAGAAAACCGACTTTGAACGCGCGTAACTCGCTTATTTCTCAACGGATTTCGGAGTTCTTGGTGTCCACGCGAAGCTCTTGACATCCTCTACACGAAAGTACAAGAATTTTGCAGATTTATCCAGCCAAAAACGAGGTACGATCGAAAGAATGAGCTGAAAAATAGGGTTTTCGTTTTGTTGCTCGACCAACTCATATAACCGGTGATAAAAGCCACGTAGACCAACCCTGGACCTTCGAAATGTGTTTCTTGTGCACCGATTATGTGGAGACTTCATCAGGGACGGTCATAGCTCGATTGGGATGCGAAGTTGTTACAGGTTCGTTGGAAAAGGGGGCTGTCGAACCCTCTTCAGCAACCAGCCGAACCCTAGGCATCCCCACGAGCCTTCACCGAACCAATTGGTGTCTAACGAACCCTCAACTGCAGCTTGCCGAATCCTGAGGTGTTTCACGAACCATAACGGACCCTTGGTCTAGGGCGGAGCCTCACGAACCTGCATAGTTTGTTTCATGGTCAGCCGAGCCCTAATGGATCTTCCTAACTTGAGCGAACCCTCCTTGTGCTGCGAACCTTCTGTGATCATGAACGAACCCTTGTTTTCACGAACCTTTATCAACAAGCAGCGAACCTTTATACATCTTGACGAACCCACATGAGCCAAAGCCGGCAGGATAACGAACCTTAGCAGCCATGCACGAACCCTATACCCTCCATTTTCACGAACCTTGCATGCAAACAATTGAGCTGAAGCCTATTGACTAGTCTCGGCCGAACCTAGGCTTTGAACTCCTAAGGTTCGCTGCCAAAGGGGGGCAGCCCACAAGTTTTCGGCCCAACCCACTCTCAACAGGCCCAATTCTAGTAATGATCGGCCCATGGGTTAAACTAAGCTCAATTGAAATGAATTTGAACCATTATGAACTTAAGTGGCCCAATATTGCCTTAGAACCCCACATAGGCTACACATACATGAGTTGGCCCAATTCGAATCCTTTAGGCCCAACACCACATTGAATTGGTCCATTTTAATCTTAAATAGGCCCATGACCTTTGTTTAAGTCACCATGAATTTTTGGGTTAAGACCCAATGTTGGCTCACAATTTGATTTGGGAGTATTGATCATGATTGAGTTAAGTGTTAACTTAACAATAATCATGAAGGTCAATTCACAATCACGAGACTTATAAACAATTAAACATTTTATCACAATACATGTTAATCAATGGTTCTCAAATTCACGAACAATTATCATTTTATGCATAAGGTTTATGCATAAAGGAACATTTTAAATGTTTCATTGACCCATGATCCTACAATTGATTCAAATCATAACATTCAAGATTTCACAACAATAGTAATCATGAGATCAAGTAAACAAGAGTTAATCAAGTTCAAGAGAACCCAAGTCAATCAATGAATCAAAGTTTATACAATTATAAATCCTATATCTTATGTATGATTACAATGTTATAGGAAACAATTAGAAGTCCTGTTTGCTACTTGCTATCTGTCTTAGTTCAGAGTCTACTGCAGACAGGTGAGAACATTAGCCCCTCTTTTACTGTTTTATAACTGTTTTGGGGTGGAACACGTGATCAAAACCGCTATTTAAATCTTGATTTATTACACAGGTTTTGTGTATTCATGAAAATTACAGGTTCATCTTACGAATCCGAGGGATTCATCAACTGTTTAAGGAGATTGTCAACCGTTTTAAAAGAGTTATTCACTATTAAACTTTTATTACTAAAAAGGATTTTATAATGATTCTTTGAAATGCTTTATAACAGGTTTACTCAAATGTCTTTTTTTTAAAGGATGAACATTTTTAAATAAATGATTTCATAAACTCTCTTTTGTTACAATCCTTGTTGTTACACAAGGACACTTTATCATGGTATTCAAATCAAGGGGTTCATTTTATGGTATTCAAATCAAGAGGTTCATTTGTGGTATTCAAAACAAGTTGTTCATTTCATAGTATTCAAATCATATGGTTCACATCATGGTAATCATGTCAAGGGATTCATTTCATGTTACATAAACAAAGGATTTAACTCGTGGAGTTAAATCTAGGTTTTCAATAAGGCATTAACACATCCGGTTAAAGTAAGGTTCAGAAAACATGGTGTCCAATGTTGTAAACAAACTTGCAAAAGCATCAAGTATCATATTCATTAGCGTTAGTACTGGGTGATCACAACAAGGGAAAGCGGACACATTGGTTCTTATCCAGGATGGAGTTAGCTTTAAAAGCTAACTGCAGGTCTGGTGTCATATGGTTTTCAAAACTGCTATACATGATCTAACTCCAAACGTGGTTTGGGACTTGATATTATATGTTGGCTCTTGTGCGAACAGTGATTGGACTGTTTACACTCATTTTTCTTACTTGATGTTAGTTTGGGTTGCAGATCATCCGTGTGAATCTTATGATGCTTTAACTTACCTATGTCTTATATCATATACTCATGTTTAAAAATGTTAAACCTATTGTTCTCACCAACTACGTCTGTAGTTGACAGTTACTTTTCACGTGTTTCAGGTAATCAGGTTTAAGGCATTTTCAGAGACAACTAAGGAGACCATTCTAAGATAGAACAAGATGAAGAAACATGCTAGGATGGAATAGAAACTCACTAAATCCTGATTGTTTAATTGTCTTGTTTGAAGTCTTATTTTGTAAACTATATTTTGAGTCTACTAGTCGGAAACCCGCGCGATGCGGCGGTGACAACCGATTTTCAAATCAACTATAACACTCTACTTTTTAAAAAAATATTTGTAAACTATATGAAACTGCATAAATACCAAATTAACCATTCGAATATTGTTTACAACATACATAAACCAAATAATCCATAGAGATCTTGTTTAACACATAAAAAAGCACATAAAAGACTACATAAATCATTCATCTCTCTCACCCTAATCATCTTCGTCATTTATATTTCATGGCTTCTTTTATGAATCAAAGAATTGTAAGAGTTGTAATCTGAACTTTTGTCTTGAAACAAACTTACAATTTGAGCCTATAAGATTAGTTTTACATTAAGTTAAACCAAAGTTGTTTAAAACTTTATCAAATGAATCAACATGTAACAAAGTTTGCTAAAACATAGCAAATGGTCAAAACATACCAAAGTTGTCCAAAAGGTTACCAAAAGGGTCAAAACACAAATGCCGATGGTATATAGAGTTTTTGGAAAGGGTGAATGCGTGTGATTAATATAAGCAAGAAAAATAGCAGCCCTTGAGTTAAAAAAATAAAGAAAGATTGAAACAATTATATGATAAGAAAACCTTCATGTTGCCACAACAAGAGCAAGGCGTCTCCATATTTGAATAAAAAATCCTCATCTTGATATTTCTGCATTCAATCAAATTTATTTGGAGTGAAGGAAACATCAGAAGAAAATTTGATAATTGCGTCCCCATTTTCAAAATAATCCAACTGTTTTGAAGGGTTTCTGCTTTCAATTGCAGCCTCCATAGTGGATTCTAAGAGCAACCGATCAAACAAAAACACGAAATGATCCTCCATAACAACACCCACCTATTATATGGTTATCTTAATGTCAAATAATAAAAGAAATAAGATAAGATACATATAACACCACACATATATCATGCCACATAATCCCTTTTTTCTTCCCTGAACCATATGTATGGATGTTCATGTAAGCAATCATCCAAATTCAACTTCAACAGCTGTTTAGTGTTAAAAATCCACATGTCAACTACATGGTTCGAGCACATGTTTTCCACGAGTCTCAAAATCTTCTAGCTTTTTCTTCATCCCACCCAAGCCATAATCCTAATTTATGTAAGAGAGAAAAGAATAAGTCAATTATAAATGAACATAATGATATTATTAAATTTTAGATTAAATTACATTAATTTAATAATAGATGCATCTCATGTGAAAATAGGAACTTGTTTAATATATAGTGTTGCAACAATTTAAAGTGATATCATGTGCAAATAAGTACGTTAATTATAAATGTAATGCACAATCAAGCAATGCAATTGGTATAATATCATGTGAAAATAGGAACTGATTTAACACAATTAGTATAATATATAGAAAATAATAATGACTTATCTCCTAAAGTATTGAATATCAAACCATATTATATATTTTCTCCATGTATATTATTTATAGATTGTTAAAAGAGTTCATATGCACATAGCAATGCAATAGCCAGAAGCAGAAAAACAACTACTCCTATTTCAAGATTATAAACATGAGAAGGTCTTACATAATCTTCTACAGAGAACTAATAGAGAATAACCCTCAAATTAGTTTGAAGTCAAAACTCAAATCCCAAATATGTACTTAAAGATTAAGAATCTAGCACTCAGACAACTGATGTTTGTGGCATTATACGTGTGGGTTCTTAGGTAAAGCGATGTCATTCAATATTAATTAAGAAAAAATAACAAAATCAAATCTTGTTCAATATTACCTACCAAAACAACCATCAAAATATAGCTTCAAGAGTGTTCATAGAGTATGGTTTGATCTGGTCAACCTAAGAACTTTATCTTGCAGCTGTATCAAAGAGGACCCTTGTTATCTTTATATTTTTAACTACAGGTGGTTGTGACACATAGTTCATACCTACAAAAATTATTCTGCTCTTTTATTAAAAATGGATTCTAATTCTTTTTAACAGATTATGCACTCAGGTTGCAACATTTACCTGATAAGACTATATAACTTTATCAAGGTTGTTCTGGTCCTTATATATAACTCCTGAACTCCAAGATTATTGCATGCCTCTGCACAAAGAAACATATACACCAGGTGCAAGTTATGTTTTATCTCTATTTGTAACATTTCAAGTATGTTTTTTATACATTTTTTTGCTTAAAATATGTATTTTGAATGAATATGATTTTTATAATATGCATACATCAAATCCAAAAACCATGATCCATATAAACAGTATTCATTTTTAAAGTTATTTTAGAATAAATAATTCAAATAAGTAGAAAACCCAATCAAAAAACAAATAAATTGCATACACTTTAAAAAACAAATAAACTGGATAGATTATTCATTAGAACTGCGTACAATTGGTTCAAATTTATAAACTATTTTCGGAAACAAAAGGTTAAAAATAATATTTAAAAAACCTACAATATTTAGTTAGCAGCACAGAACACGTGATTCAAAAGTTATTTTATATAAATTTTAAGACAAAGAACAGAATATATAGATTTGATTCCATGGGCTCACAGACCATTTATATTTAGTTGCTCAAGAATTGTATTAGCATATATGATGATATTGTTTAGTCAAAAGTTTAACCATGAAAAATTTAACTGAATCAAAGATTGCTAAAAGCTTGATTCTTGGGCATCAGATTTTGCATAAATAGACTGACATCGGATTGATTTTGGTTATAATATACAACCATTAGTATATATCACAAAATATCACACCAAATAACATGTATATATCACAAAATATCACACAGCCAAAGGTAGAAAAACAGCAACTGCCCCTATTTCAAGATTATAAACATGAAAAGACTGCATAATTTCTATACTTTTATATTTATATTATTTTGAAAAAACAGTAACAAATTTTACGTTTCCATAATTACGTACTTGAGCTCTGCCATTGTGTTCTCCACCAATGTAAAAAGATGGTTAAGATGGCTTCTAATTAATAATATATACATGTAACTACGTATTCCAAAAATGAAAATATATATAAATAAAGGTTAAGTGATTTGTCTTCGAATTTTTTAAAAACTATAGGGACATGTAGTTTGCAACATGCATAAAAAATAAACACATAACTGCATATATAATAATTTATGTTGAATGCAGTTGGTCTCATAAGATCATCATCTAAAATGAATTAATGATACCTCCGAAGATAGTCTCTTGATCTTATGTCAACCTTAACTCGAATGAATACAAACTATTAGTAACTAATTGTTGCCAGGTAAAATATATTCATCACTGCTAACATCTAGCTTTTAATATGCAAGTAAAGACAAGTATATATCATATATGTTTATTAGGATTGCATTAATAGGCTTATTTACCTGCCTAATGGGCTCCGACAAATGATATCTGCATGTTCTTTTAACAACTTCAACTGCGAAAGCAAGAGTCACACGGTGGCCAACTGAAACAAATATTGGTTTAAATGATCCTTTACTTGAATGTATGGCCTGCATAGTCAAAATTTAAATTAATGAATAGATTCTTCCATTTCTTATTGTTCTTTGTGAAAATAGTAAGACACTCTTCATTGATCTAACAAAATTATACAACAAAGTTTAAAAGAACTGAAACTATAGCTAATATCTTAGTGCTCCTAAAGGGTTCCTTGAGTCCCAAATTAAAGAGATGAAGTCTGCATTGAAGTTCCCTTCAGATTCTAGAAGCTCCCTGACTCTAGGTTTTGGGAATACAATTAAATCAAACATGATCATCCCTTTACTTTTTTGGTGAGACAAGTTTAAAAAAACCATATATCATCTTAACTCATGCAGATTGTGAGCGGATAGAAGCCATGTAGAGAGATATGAGGGGCCATTTTCTCGAGCAAACAACTTACACATCCCAAAAAACAAGAATTATTATTTTTGATTTAGATTTTATTTCTAGGATTTAAGAATCTAAAATGAAAACTTAAAAGAATTATTATTTTACATTTAGATTTTATTTATGGGATTTAAGAATATAAAATAAAAATTTACACATCAGAATGGCCAGGTGAACCATGGGACACATCCATTCCAAAGATAATGGTTGAAATCTTTGAAACCAATGCTACAGAACGTAAACACTCAACTGCCACAAGAGATTTTATACAACCCATCAAAAACTATAACAATATATATAAATTTGACCTGATTTGACTTGGAAACAAACACAAGAAAGTGAAACAAGTTCAATATTATCTATCATGTCAAAATAAGAATCAAAATCACGTACTTGAACCAGTACGTTGACTACATCCAGTCACCAGGCCCAACAATGGATCTGCCAACAAATATCATGTCAAAATAAGATTCAAAATTTTACTAAATCTAGATCTATCACCACAACAACCTTGATTGCAACTACTTCGAGTTTTTCAATCCCATGTAAATGGTGCTCTAGTATTTATATGCTGCATGATACCAAAGAAATCTACACAAATATCCAATGTTTTTGTTGTAGTTGTAACTGGTGTGTTGTTACATATTTAATGGTTAATAGAATAGTTCTAATTTAATATAAATATTGAAAAACCAGTGTCTAGCTAAACAATTAAGCCTTGAAAAGATCAACAAAACAATTGTAACTGATGTATTGTTACATATTTAACGGTTAATAGGAGTTTACACCTGTGCGTTGCAGCGGAGATCTCATGTTTGTTTTACTATAAATATGCTATTTTGACCCTATTTAATTGTTGCGGAAGTCTTGTGTCTTTTTCTTGGTTGCTGCTGCTAAAGCCGAGATAGCAAGACATGAGGCAGGCATGAAATATGTTGACATAGTGACAAATAAACCTTCTTTGTTCAATTGATTTCTTTTCTTAATTTCAAACACCTAAGAGATACCGAGATACTCTAGTCGACACTATATCATTAAGAATGTAAAACCAATTAGAAGATCAAAGTTCCAACAAAAATTGAAATATGTCAAGATTTATAAAGTGTATCATACATGTGTACACTTTATGTCAATTGGACTAAAACTTTTGGACCAATAAGTTCCAGTTTACATATTAGAGTTACTTTATTCTTTTGTAAAAAAAAAAAATTCAAACAACATCAAATGATTGATGTGAAAAATAATGTCAGTTCACACAACTATCCATTAATGAAGAAAGTAAGATAGTATGTTTTCTAACCTTGACTTCCAAAGATGGTGATACTGGGAATGAGTTTAATGGTCTTTTGGCATCATCATCAACGGAGCAATCTGAGCAAAAAAACCGATTTAATTTCTTTGCGTCTTATACTGTCATACACATGCAATTAGGTTGAAATCTGCAAGATATTTATCTGTATGATGACAAGTTGCTTTCTTGTTTCTAAAAGCACATAATTGCATGTTTTTATAATAAAAATTGTGTATGTTGCAAAATAATATGCTAATATCTAACATAGCATGATTATGTATAGAGAGGAACAGAAGCACAAGTGACAAGCATCGTATATACAAATAAATATTTTGTAAAACCTTAGATATTTTGTAAAACCTTAGATACTCAGCTTGTTAGAGTGGAACAGAAGCACCAAGTGACCACCATCACCACCGTTGCAATTGGTGGTGTTCTTCTATCAAGGGAAATGTCGCACCCCGAGAAATCCCGTCCCTTCCTGGGGCGCGAGCGACGGCAGATTGTCAGGATCGCAGTCTCCGGTCACACAACATGCGAGACCTACATGTCTGGTTATATACGTACATCCAATTACATGGATAAATCGATTTTGCAAAATCAGAGTTGCGGAAGTTATACAATCTCAAAACAAATACAGTTCGTAAGTTGCGGAAGCGTTATTTAAATAGTTTTCAAAATGATAAATAACAATAGTTGCGGAAGCGAGTAAAGATGTTTAAGATGTCATAATATAACAAATGATAGTAAATGTTTAAGAGCCTAAGACACATATGTAGATGCATGGACTCCATCCTAGCATCCTAGATTCCTTGTGCGCGTGCCTTAGTTACCTGAGAAAACATGCGAGTAAAAGGGTCAACACAATGGTTGGTGAGAACACAGGTTTTTCATAAGCAGTAAACATCAAAATGTTTAAAGTAAGAGTTTTGCAGATTTTCATATCATACAATGCAGTATCGATTGATAGCTAGTCAATACAGTTATATTATATTGTGGATGGTACCGAAGCTGACAGATTGTGCCTCCCGCCATGTTATCACAGACAATGGCAAAGTGTTGGTCAATATTGCACTGTTCCGACCTCCAGTCGGGTGTAGTGGGGCTTGTCAGGCCCAAATAGTACTATTCAAGATTACCACGCTAGGCGTTATGCTATTAACGGTCCGAGGAGTATCGCGAGGACTTTTAGTTGTGATAGGGGCCCACACATATACATATAATGATAAAGCATGTCCATAAAATGAGTTGTTGTTCTAAAACAGTTGTAGTGCAGTGTTTTCTCCCCCAAAGGTTAGAAAAGTAAAAAGGGGCCGTGAACTCACCTGGTAGTGCAGTTTCCGGTTTTCGTGTGTTCGTGTCTGCGAAAGCTAGCACCTGCTAGTAAGCACCTATGATCATATAGGTGTAAGTATGTGTTTTGTGATGCGTTGTATTCCATACAACTCCAAGTGTCGGTGTGCTCAACCGAGTATGTGTGTGTTGACTTGTGTTGACTCGACGAATCGTTGGTGACACGATTGTTGTGTTTATGTGCCTTGACGCACATAAGACACTAATATGCATCCTATGACTCTAGTCACATAAGTTGCTATTTTTTAGAAAGTTTCCTATTTAGGAAAGTGTGATTATGAAATCCTATTTCATAAAACTAATAACTTCCAATAAGTTTATAAAACTTGTTTAAACTCTTGAAACATGTCATTTGCGCATAAATTGTCATTTATGCCGTTTTGCCTAATTAAAGTTTCCTTATTTGGAAAGTATCCGTTTAAAAGCTCGTTTTCACAAAACGAAGTTTCTAAATATGTTAAAAATCATTTCTAAACATATTTCAATAATCAAAGTTCATCAAAACACTTTAAAACATCAAAAGCCCTCTTTTGATTTCTAAAAGTTTCCATTTATAGCAAGTTTCTACAAAACCAAGTTTTTGACAAAATCAAATATCCCAATGTGTTTCTAAACACTTCAATACACATTTAACAACATCTAGACATGTCTAACATGTCTAGATTATCACAAACCCAAGACTTGCAACATAAAAGTTTCCTTTTATGGCAAGTGCACCAAAACATCATCAAACCTACCAATAACTCAATCAAACTCAAATCTAACATTCTAATATTATCAAACCAGTAAATCTATAACATATATTCAACAAATCACCAACAAAATCGTGCACAATGGTCACATGGAGTTGCATGTGGGTTTTCACCCATTGCATGTGCGATCTAACTATAGGTAAACACAAGAAACTACCTTAGAAGCTCCTTGGTGAAGAGATTTGATCTGGACAGAAGCTACAAGGGGCTGATGAAGATCCTCTTGCTTGTTGTTGGCCTCCAAGAACTCCCTTTTGTGCTCCAATGGCTTCAAATCACCAACTATGGCTTCTAATGGTGTTAACAGAGGTTGAAGCTTGATTTCAGGTGGGTTTGGTCGCAAAGGTGAGTGGAAGTTCGGAGGAATGAGTGAAGAACCGAATGAAAATGAATTGGGGCTTGTTAAATAGAAATTTCGATCTGCATGGCCTTCGCGTACCGCGGAGGCCGATCAAAATTGTTTGCCGCGTACCGCGACAGGATTCGGGAGTCTCGACTCCCGGTTTTCTCCGCGTAACGCGAAGCTTCTCGCCGAGGGGCCATCGCGTACCGCGATGAGTCCACTTCCATGTTTTTCGATTTCGTTGAAACGATTTCGCTCATACATGATTCCTAACGTTTATCTAAAGCATCTAATGCTCGTTTAAGCACGTAAATACAAATAGCATATAAGTTTGATTGATCACCAACGTTCGTGAGTCTCGTGTGTGTTTCGATAATTCCTTGAATTATCTTCGATAGTTTGTGTTCGTGTTCTACGAAGTGTTTGCACGCTTGATTAATCCTAATCAACGTGTAATGCACAATAATAGTCCAAGCTATTGTTTTGTGTTTGTGTTTAGCTCATCTAATTAAACATAATTAAATGAAATACAACAAGTATGAATGTGAAATACGTAGAGTTTAAGAGTTGCAATTTACCTGAAATTGCCGGGTGTCACATCATCCCCTTGTTGAAAGAAATTTCGTCCCGAAATTTGGTTGTTGTTGATAGTGTTTGAGAAGCAAGAGTGGTTGAGAAACAAAAATTTTCTGGTTGTCACATCATCCCCTTGTTGAAAGGAATTTCGTCCCGAAATTTAGTCGTTGTTGTCGGTGTTCGACGTTGTTTGGAGAGATGGGGATACTTGCGCATCATCTGATCTTCACGTTTCCACGTGAATTCAGGTCCGCGTTTCGAGTTCCATCGGACTCCGACAATCGGAATCCGAATTTGCTTTAGTTGTTTGACCTTTCGGTCCAGGATCGCTACCGGCTCTTCTACGAACCGTAGTTGTTCATCCACCTGGATTTCATCTGGTGGAATTACGAGTGTCTCTCAGATAAACACTTCTTTAAGTTTGAGGCATGAAATATGTTGTGAACTCCATCGAGTTCCGCTGGAAGGTTGAGTTGGTATGCTACCGGACCAATCCTCTTCAGGATCTCGAATGGTCCAATATATCGTGGGTTCAGTTTGCCTCGTTTACCGAATTGAATGACGCTCTTCCAAGGTGAAACTTTTCAGAAGGATTTTGTCTCCTACCTGAAATTCCGGTGGCTTTCGGCGTTTGTCGGCATAGTTCTTTTGACGGTCCCGAGCTGCTGCCATGCGATTTCTGAATTTCACCATTTTCTCCGTTGTTTCGTGTACGAGTTCCGGGCCTGTGAGCTGACTGTCGCCCACTTCCGCCCAACAGGTAGGTGATCGGCATTTCCTGCCATAGAGGGCCTCAAAAGGCGCCGCCTTGATACTTGTGTGGTAGCTGTTATTGTAGGAAAACTCTACCAACGGTAGGTGAGTTTCCTTGCTATTGTCGAAGTCTACTACGCACGCTCGTAGCATATCTTCGGGAGTTTGTATGGTGCGTTCGCTCTGGCCATCAGTTTGTGGGTGGTATGCTGTACTCATGTCCAATCGAGTGTCAAATGACCTTGGCAGTGAATTCCAGAAATTAGAAGTGAATCTAGTGTCTCGATCCGAAATGATGGGGGTCGGCACTCCGCGTCGCAAGGTCACTTCCTTGACATAGATTCTGGCTAGCTCTCCCAATCTTGCCGTTTTCCTTAATCGCAAGGAAGTTTGCTGACTTAGTTAGTCTTTCCACGATTATTCAGATAGTGTCACCTCCACAAGGAGTACGTGGTAATTTGGTAATGACGTCCATGGAGATTTGTTCCCACTTCCACATGGGGGCATAGGAGTGTTGTTCCATTCACCGTTGATGTCTAAGGTTTCTCCACTAGGGAGAGGTATGCGCACAACATTGTCGTGGCAAACGATTTTAGCTTAGTTTTTAGACAATCATTCCATGTCCACTATTATCTCAAAAATGCCTAATGTAACTGGCATGAGGGCGTTCTTAAGATTTATGGTTTGCTATCCTTAAAGTGCATTCTCTTTGAATGTGCTCAGTTACAATCAGTTTAGCATCAGCTAATTCCACGGTGTATTTAGCCTTTAAGGATATTGGGGTTTTGACAAGTATTCACTAAGGTACTTAAATATAAGACTTTCCTCAGTTTCAGTATCAAACAATACAAAAGTGTAATGACCGTTTAAGAGATACGTACCCGTTTCAAGGTTAAGATCATTTCTGGATTCAGTAGTCCCAATCACGAGGGTTTGTCCCATCGGACCATTGTTGTTCTCGTTATTGTTGTTGTTCTTCAGATGCGGGCAGTCCTTTTTGATGTGACCTGGATTTCCACATTCGAAGCATCCTTTTGGTGTTTTGTATTGCTGCTGTTGTGACCGTGGGATTTTGGTCACTAGTTCACCCCTGCAGTTCTCAGCTGCGTGACCTAACTTTCCACAGCGTTGACACCGGTATCTTTCACACGGTCCTCGTTGATGATGATAATCACAGTTTTTGCACTTTGGATTTTTGCCAGCATAGGTACCCTTACGTCGTTTGGGTGATTGTAGAGTGGGGGTTTCGTTTTGAGAGTTATCCCATTTGCGTTTGTTGTCGGTGGTTTTGATTACTGATTCAGGTGGAGGCAATAATCCTTGAATAACTGCCGTATCAGTCAGTTCATGGGCTAAGTAAACGGCTTGTCGCAAGGTGGTGGGGTCAGCGGATAGCACCATATCCCGAACCTCTGGTGTCAATCCCTCAATGTATCTTTCGAGATGTTTGTAGGCTGGGGTCACCATTTCTGGGCACATGCGTGCCAACTCATAAGATCGGGAAGTGTATGCCTCGATCTCAGAACCGATCATCCGGTGGTTCCGGAATTCCATTTCTAATTTCTGAACTTTGTCGTGAGGGGAATATTCGTGGTTCATCATTCTTTTAAACTCTTCCCAGGGTAGAGCATTACATGTTTCCCATCCTATGGTTTGAACATTCGTGTACCACCAAGTGAGGGCCGCTCCCTCTAAGGTTCCTGTTGCGTACCTCACGCGATCATTGACCCTACAGTTGCTCAGGATGAAAGCCGATTCCAATTTCTCAATCCATCGGAGGAGACCGGCAGCACCCTCCGTTCCATTGAAAGGATGTGGTTTGCAGTCTAAGAATGTTTTGAATGTGCAGTGGGGTGGTTTAGGATTTGCTCCTTGGTTCGGTGGGTTTTGGTTACGATTATTCTCTCGTGCAGCTAGTGCTTCATCAACTCGCTCGTTGATGAGTGCATTCAGTTCTGTTGTAGTGAGGTTAATGTTTCCTCGTCCTACTGCGTTCCTGCGTCCTTCGTGTCTTCCAGCCATGATCTTCATAGCGAGAATGAGTGTTAGTATAGGTCTAATGACTAATGTAGCGTGTGATTGATACGGTAGGAAAACATGTATTGATTGGCATAGGCAAAATTTTCAATAACAGTTATTAGTCTTGATATATAATAAGTCGTACTGGTTACAATTCATTTAATACCCAAGACACTAGTATTCCAAAGTTTCGAGTCAAGAGACGCAACTCAAAATTCGTCTCTACCAGGCCTATGCTAGGTTAATCGGAGGCATTATCGATAGTGGAATCAGAATCAGCATCCGACACTGGTTCCTTTTCCTTAGTGTCAGGTTCTTCTAGGACTGGACCGACGACCTTGTTTTCCAGCTCTTCGATTCTAGCTTTAGCGATGGCAGCCCGGTCTTCGACTGCCTGGAATATTGAAATCAACTGGGTTATATCCCGCCCCAGCTTGTTGACTACGCTACAAGGTCCTGCTTATTGGGCATTCGTATATCTCAGTTCCTTTGCAAGACACTCGATTCGGTTGTTTGCCCAGGTCAGGTCACGAGTCAATCCAACTCAAGACACTGCCTCTCAGGCTCAAGTGAGTCTGGTATGAGAAATGTATTGTCGGGTGGCTCTTCCAAGGGGTCCTCCTCAGGATCCTTGTCATGGTCCTTATCAGAAAATTTGATACGTTACTTCATGTGAAGTGTAAAGTCGCAGCATGAGGTCTTTGTGGATATATGGTAGTTCGAACTATGGCTGGGAATTTGATGAATGCTATGTTGTAATCTTGATACGTTGCTTGAATTCCGTTGCACCCATCAGGGTGAGGAATAAGCGAATGTCAATGCATGTGTTTTCGGAAATAGACTCATAATAGAATTTGCCAGAATTCATGCGTACCTGTAAATTCACGATTATGTTGCGCACCATGATCGTCAATTTACCTTACATAGGAATTCTAGCTCCTCCTTCTTAGAGCTATTAGGTTTTACTGGATTCAGAGTTTATTCATGACATCAAGATTCAAACAAGAGTCATATGAGGTATGGCTGAATAGCCTATCGAAACTAACACTTGGGATAGTTACGTGAGTTGAATGATATTATAGGATCTTTCGTAGGTCCTATAAGGATAGCTATTTGGCTCGAGTGTGTTTTCCTCATGTCACTGAGTGTGGGACACTCATGGTGTGAATGTTAGGATGACACTTCCCGTTTGATGGTATCCCAAGAGTGACAAGGAGTCGAGTTTGGTATCTCCTCGTGTTATCCTTGCAAGTAGTAGGTGTTGTAGTACAAAAGGGCTACGAGAATGTTGTTTGAGAGCGGGAAAGAGAATTAATGTCTTTTCCAATCATGATTGAGCCACAAGGCCTATTTCATCCCTTGACTTACGATAGTTTCATCCCCGATCAGCTTCTGTCTTCGCCTCTTCGATTCGGGCACCGGTGATGTAGCATATGCGTACCGGCTGCTCCTATTGCGATGGCTCAGACGTGCTGCGTCCGGGTGATAGTTGGTTCATTTTGGTAACTCAACTGCTACCGATAGTGTTGATACTGAAGGTGTAGGAACAATTTGTTCCTTCCAGTCGAATGCGTGCATAGGTGGTGATGACATTAATGCCACAACTAAATGAGTGAGTTGTGTATATGTACGATAATGTATACAAGTAGTACTAATACTAAGCACTATGTGTTGTGTGGAGACTAGTGGTTATAGACTAAGTTCACTAAATGCTAACCTAATTCGCAATAACCGGAGTCTCTGATACCAATCTGTCGCACCCCGAGAAATCCCGTCCCTTCCTGGGGCGCGAGCGACGGCAGATTGTCAGGATCGCAGTCTCCGGTCACACAACATGCGAGACCTACATGTCTGGTTATATACGTACATCCAATTACATGGATAAATCGATTTTGCAAAATCAGAGTTGCGGAAGTTATACAATCTCAAAACAAATACAGTTCGTAAGTTGCGGAAGCGTTATTTAAATAGTTTTCAAAATGATAAATAACAATAGTTGCGGAAGCGAGTAAAGATGTTTAAGATGTCATAATATAACAAATGATAGTAAATGTTTAAGAGCCTAAGACACATATGTAGATGCATGGACTCCATCCTAGCATCCTAGATTCCTTGTGCGCGTGCCTTAGTTACCTGAGAAAACATGCGAGTAAAAGGGTCAACACAATGGTTGGTGAGAACACAGGTTTTTCATAAGCAGTAAACATCAAAATGTTTAAAGTAAGAGTTTTGCAGATTTTCATATCATACAATGCAGTATCGATTGATAGCTAGTCAATACAGTTATATTATATTGTGGATGGTACCGAAGCTGACAGATTGTGCCTCCCGCCATGTTATCACAGACAATGGCAAAGTGTTGGTCAATATTGCACTGTTCCGACCTCCAGTCGGGTGTAGTGGGGCTTGTCAGGCCCAAATAGTACTATTCAAGATTACCACGCTAGGCGTTATGCTATTAACGGTCCGAGGAGTATCGCGAGGACTTTTAGTTGTGATAGGGGCCCACACATATACATATAATGATAAAGCATGTCCATAAAATGAGTTGTTGTTCTAAAACAGTTGTAGTGCAGTGTTTTCTCCCCCAAAGGTTAGAAAAGTAAAAAGGGGCCGTGAACTCACCTGGTAGTGCAGTTTCCGGTTTTCGTGTGTTCGTGTCTGCGAAAGCTAGCACCTGCTAGTAAGCACCTATGATCATATAGGTGTAAGTATGTGTTTTGTGATGCGTTGTATTCCATACAACTCCAAGTGTCGGTGTGCTCAACCGAGTATGTGTGTGTTGACTTGTGTTGACTCGACGAATCGTTGGTGACACGATTGTTGTGTTTATGTGCCTTGACGCACATAAGACACTAATATGCATCCTATGACTCTAGTCACATAAGTTGCTATTTTTTAGAAAGTTTCCTATTTAGGAAAGTGTGATTATGAAATCCTATTTCATAAAACTAATAACTTCCAATAAGTTTATAAAACTTGTTTAAACTCTTGAAACATGTCATTTGCGCATAAATTGTCATTTATGCCGTTTTGCCTAATTAAAGTTTCCTTATTTGGAAAGTATCCGTTTAAAAGCTCGTTTTCACAAAACGAAGTTTCTAAATATGTTAAAAATCATTTCTAAACATATTTCAATAATCAAAGTTCATCAAAACACTTTAAAACATCAAAAGCCCTCTTTTGATTTCTAAAAGTTTCCATTTATAGCAAGTTTCTACAAAACCAAGTTTTTGACAAAATCAAATATCCCAATGTGTTTCTAAACACTTCAATACACATTTAACAACATCTAGACATGTCTAACATGTCTAGATTATCACAAACCCAAGACTTGCAACATAAAAGTTTCCTTTTATGGCAAGTGCACCAAAACATCATCAAACCTACCAATAACTCAATCAAACTCAAATCTAACATTCTAATATTATCAAACCAGTAAATCTATAACATATATTCAACAAATCACCAACAAAATCGTGCACAATGGTCACATGGAGTTGCATGTGGGTTTTCACCCATTGCATGTGCGATCTAACTATAGGTAAACACAAGAAACTACCTTAGAAGCTCCTTGGTGAAGAGATTTGATCTGGACAGAAGCTACAAGGGGCTGATGAAGATCCTCTTGCTTGTTGTTGGCCTCCAAGAACTCCCTTTTGTGCTCCAATGGCTTCAAATCACCAACTATGGCTTCTAATGGTGTTAACAGAGGTTGAAGCTTGATTTCAGGTGGGTTTGGTCGCAAAGGTGAGTGGAAGTTCGGAGGAATGAGTGAAGAACCGAATGAAAATGAATTGGGGCTTGTTAAATAGAAATTTCGATCTGCATGGCCTTCGCGTACCGCGGAGGCCGATCAAAATTGTTTGCCGCGTACCGCGACAGGATTCGGGAGTCTCGACTCCCGGTTTTCTCCGCGTAACGCGAAGCTTCTCGCCGAGGGGCCATCGCGTACCGCGATGAGTCCACTTCCATGTTTTTCGATTTCGTTGAAACGATTTCGCTCATACATGATTCCTAACGTTTATCTAAAGCATCTAATGCTCGTTTAAGCACGTAAATACAAATAGCATATAAGTTTGATTGATCACCAACGTTCGTGAGTCTCGTGTGTGTTTCGATAATTCCTTGAATTATCTTCGATAGTTTGTGTTCGTGTTCTACGAAGTGTTTGCACGCTTGATTAATCCTAATCAACGTGTAATGCACAATAATAGTCCAAGCTATTGTTTTGTGTTTGTGTTTAGCTCATCTAATTAAACATAATTAAATGAAATACAACAAGTATGAATGTGAAATACGTAGAGTTTAAGAGTTGCAATTTACCTGAAATTGCCGGGTGTCACAGGAAACAGAGGGTAAGGGTAAACACTTAGTACTACCGACAACCATATCTGAGAGCCGAGAACCATTCGAAGCCTTCACCAAGTGAGACGATCAGTTGGAGAAGCCAACAAGGGTCCGATTCATACGAACAAACCGTACCCTAAAATAGCCTAAAATCATAACAATAACCCTAACAAAGTGAGATTAAAAAAACGAATCTCTTACCTGAAGCAAGCGGGAACAACGGTTCCAAACAGAAAACTCCCGACTAAACATCACGGATTCACGGGAGCCAAAATCTAACAAAATATGGCCAAATTACGACACCAAGGATCTATGTAATATCCACAAAAGTCCTCTGGAGAATCGATTGGAGAAACCAAGGAGCCCTCCTCTGATGCTGGAGCAATCGCCGGGACAAAACGAGAGAGAAAGTTAGTGTTTGAATTTTGAAATGAGTTTAGGGTTTTTGAAATGCTTGTCCCGCTCGTTTGTATCAGACCCCAGACAATGCAGTATTGGTTGTACATCAGCCTTGAATACTTGTACATTTCTTAATTTTAAGACATTTCACACTCTCTCTCTTATATGCATTATAAGTAGTATATAGATAGTTGTCTTTATTTTGGTAGATAGTTGTCTGTAACTAAACAATTGTCTTAACTTTATGAAACATAGTATCCCATTGTGGTTGTTCTTGATCAATACTTGTGCATGATTCAACTGTTCATACGTCACCGCGCCGTGGATTCCGCAAGCGGCGCATGGGTGTGACAGGTTGGTATCAGAGCCAAGGTTGTAGAGAACTAGGAAAAACCCAATGTTTAATGAACTAGACTATAACCTAAGATACCCAATAGGATTAAGTGCTATAGGCTTGAGGATACTTAGGATCTAAGTAACTTAAGTTAGCATTAAGTCTACATTAAGCTTGAAAGATCTTAGGACATTTTCTAAGATTAGACATCGAGTCAAGGAATTTGAATCGGAATTCTATAATTTTAGAAACCGAATTAAATTCTCACACATATGCATTCAAGGATTTCAGAGGCAAGGATCTGTGTTATTAGTATCTTTGATCTGAAATTCTCACACAGAGATCATTATAGAAATTCAGAGGCAAAGATCTGTATTATCAGTATCTTTGATATGAATTTCTTGTCATATTCATTATAGGATTTAGAGGCAAAGATTTGTATCTTTGATCTAAAGTCCTTGTCATATACATTATAGGATTTAGAGGCAAAGATTTGTATCTTTGATCTAAAGGCCTTGTCACATTCATTATAGGAATTCAAAAGTCAAAATCTATTAATTTAGATTTTTGATTTGAAATCCTTGTCATATTCATTATAGGAATTCAAAGGTTAAGATCTATTAATTTAGAATCTTAAATTGAAATCCTTGTCATGTTATCATTATCAGGTGTTCATTATTATAGGAACTTTATAACTTAGAATCTGTGTAACAGTATTCTTTAGTTGAAGTTCTCACAGGAGATCATTATACTCAATACTGTAGGTATTGGGAACCTAGGTTAAATTAACCTAGGACACATATACAGAAACCTAAGGTTTTAATTTCTAGTAAATTAAGAACCATGGTTTACATAATCATAATCATATCCACAGAACAAGAGGCAATCATGAAACAATCACAATCAATCAAGAGTTGGAATCTTAGCTCCAAATGCAAACGGCGGATTAACGCTGATGTGCTGAGGTAAGTGGTGGGTCGGTGAGAGCTTACCCTATATATAAGCTTATCTTGGTAGGTCAGGGGGAATCAGGCGTTCGTATTTGAAGTGAGGATTCATGATCAACTGGAATCATTGAACATTAATCAAACACATGGGGTACAAACATTTGGGGTATAATCATTGGTGAATCAAATCATAGTGAAATTCAAACTTGGATGAACCAGACATTATGGTGAATCACTCAAGTTGTGAACATTCCTTCAACGTAAACCTTAAGTAAAATTCTTAAGTGTTTTACATGACTAGTACTTGCTAACATAGGTTAACGGGAAAGTGTAGAGCACACATATGATTTAGTTCTACATGTTAACGAATTGTTAGCAGGTGCACACATAACACAATCAAAGTCAATCATGGATTCAATCATAGTTTAAGTTGATCAAAGATCATGGGATTCTTAATCAATGGAACACACTTGCAAATCAGTACAAAACATGTTGCCAAATGCTAACAAGGGCATGATCGTGATATATCGAAGCGGTGGTGGGACGGTGTCTGGGCTGGCAGTTTGCTTGACCCTTGCATATGCCCTATATATAAGCTATCTTCGGTATATTGGGAAAGTGTCAGTGTGTAGGTTTGGTGGAGAGATCATGAGACATCGCACATATTCACATGATAAGTATACAAATAAGTTGATAACTTATACGTGTAATAGATCATATTACAATTGAATGATAATACTAGTAGTATGGATATATTACTGACCTTATCATGAAAATTCAATTGTATCCTTTCTCATTACTGACCCGCTCGTGGCTTCTATTCGTAGAATGCCTCCTCGGCGTGGTCCTAACGGTGAGGGCTCAACAAGTGGCAATGATGATGAGATCAACAAGATTGCTCGAGCTATCGCTGTTCACATGAGGGATGTAATCCCGGGTATGGTCACCGATATCACCCAGAATCTTCGGGGGAGTACTGGTGACTCTGCCAACAATTCAAACACCAACAATTCTGGAACTGCTAACTTCACATTCAAGCAGTTCAACGATGCTAAGCCTCCTAAGTACTCTGGTACTGAAGGAGCTACTGGTCTACTGCAATGGCTGGAAAGCATCGAAGACATTCTCGACTTCACTGGATGCCCTGAAAATCTGAAGGTCAAGATGGCCTCAAGCGCTTTTCATAAGGGCGCACTCACCTGGTGGAATTCTGAAAAGAACACCAGAGGACGCGAAGTCGCTTTAGCACTACCATGGGACGGATTCAAGAACTTACTTGTGGAAAAGTTCTGTCCACGTCATGAACTGAAGAAACTGGAGGTGGAGATGTGGAATCTTGTGCAGGATAGTGGCGAAAGTGCCAAGTACACAACTCGTTTCCATGAGTTGTGCATTCTGGTACCACATTTGGTTACTCCTCTATCCCGCAGGATAGAGAAATACATTGAAGGCTTGCCTCTCGTTGTTAGAGGAACTGTTATGGGAAACAACCCCACTACTCTAGAAGCCGCGATTCAACTCGGTGCTACTCTTACCGAGGAGTATGTTAAATCTGGAGTGCTCACCCGAAAGGGATTCAAAAGAGCACAGACTGAGGAAGGCAAGAAGCCTGAACAGCACCATCACAAGAAGAAGAAGCAAAAGACAATCAAGAACTTTGCAGCATTGACTGCGGCTGCACCTACTCATGCTACTCCCCTCACTGCTATGCCACAACCCGCTAATGTCAGAAAACCTTACACTGGCCCGTTTCCACTCTGCACCAAATGCCAGTATCATCATCTGCCCAATACTCCATGCAAGAAGTGTCTCAAGTGTGGGCGTATGGGACACTTTGCAGCTACATGTAGAGCTACTCATCTTGCTGCTGCAACAACTGCTACCACAACTCCTATTGCTACAGGTGGAAGAGCCTGTTATAATTGTGGAGCAGAGGGACACTTCAGAAATCAGTGTCCAAAACTCAACAACAATACTGCTGCTGCTCGTGCTCTCGTAATTGGAACTGCTGAAGCACGTGAGGATCCGGCAGTCATCACTGGTACATTTCTTATCAATGATCACTATGTTCCTACCATATTTGATACTGGTGCTGATAAGAGTTTTATCTCTGCTCATACCGCTTCTTTGCTTAATATGCAACTATCCACACTTACTGCTCCCTATACTGTAGAAGTAGCGAATGGTAAGACCATAGTTGTAGATTCCATAATTCATGCTTGTGAACTAAGATTAAATGATCATCTCTTTTCCATCGATCTCATCCCTATGACTCTCGGAAGCTTCGAAGTTGTAGTAGGAATGGATTGGCTATCCAAGAATAATGCTGAGATCGTATGCTCGGAGAAACTTATTCGAATTCCCCTACCGTCCGGCGAAACGATGATAGTCTACGGTGAGAAACCCTGCCGCGGATTGAAGATTGTATCGTGTATCAAGGCGAGGAAGTATCTGAAGAAGAAATATTATGCATTCTTAGCTCACGTGGTGGAAAAGAAACCTGACAAGAAAGCAGTTGGAGACGTACCGGTTATCAAAGATTATCCAGATGTATTTCCAGAAGACTTTCCTGGACTACCACCAGTCCGGCAAGTGGAGTTTAGAATTGATCTCGTCCCTGGAGCAAACCAGTGGCGAAGTCACCGTATCGATTAGCACCGTCTGAGATGCAAGAACTGTCTAGTCAGCTTCAAGAACTTCTAGACAAAGGTTTCATTAGACCGAGTTTCTCTCCATGGGGAGCTCCGGTTCTCTTTGTCAAAAAGAAAGACGGTTTGTTTCGCATGTGCATCGATTATCGTGAGCTGAACAAGTTAACAATCAAGAACAGATATCCTCTACCTAGGATCGATGATCTGTTTGATCAATTACAGGGAGCAACTTGCTTCTCTAAGATTGATTTACGATCCGGGTATCATCAGTTAAGAGTAAATGATGAGGATATACCAAAGACTGCATTTAGGACTCGATATGGACACTATGAGTTCGTGGTTATGCCATTTGGGCTGACCAATGCACCTGCAGTGTTCATGGACTTGATGAATCGAGTCTGCAGGCCATATTTAGATCAGTTTGTTATTGTCTTTATCGACGATATACTGATTTATTCCAAGTCGGAACAAGAACATGAAGATCATTTGAGGAAAGTTTTGGAGTTGCTAAGAGCTGAACAACTCTATGCTAAATTCTCAAAGTGTGAATTTTGGCTAAAGGAAGTTCATTTCTTAGGACATGTCATAAACAAAGATGGAATTCATGTAGATCCAGCCAAGATTGAGGCGATTAAGAACTGGACTACTCCATCTACCCCAACAGAGATTCGTTCATTTCTGGGTCTGGCAGGTTATTATAGGAGATTCATTGCGAATTTCTCTAAGATTGCTTTGCCACTCACTACATTGACTCAGAAAAGTCAAGCTTTTATATGGGGACAGAAACAAGAAGATGCATTTCAACTTCTTAAACAGAAGTTATGCAATTCCCCTATCCTTAGTCTTCCAGAAGGCAGTGATGATTTCATTGTCTACTGTGATGCTTCAAACCTTGGTCTCGGTTGTGTACTTATGCAACGAGATAAGGTGATTGCATATGCTTCAAGACAACTTAAGATTCACGAGAAGAATTACACTACTCATGACCTTGAGTTAGGGGCTGTGGTCTTTGCATTGAAGATTTGGAGACACTACCTGTATGGTACTAAATGTGTCATCTATACAGACCACAAGAGCCTACAACACATTCTCAATCAGAAAGAACTCAACATGAGACAACGACATTGTGTTGAGCTTCTAACTGATTACGACTGCGAGATTCGTTACCATCCGGGTAAAGCCAATGTGGTGGCGGATGCTCTTAGTCGCAAGGAACCAGTCAAACCAATTCGTGTAAGAGCCATGGAGATCAACACACAGCCGAACTTGAAAGACTTGATTCGTATTGCACAACAGCAAGTAGTAACAGATAACCAGCTCAAGACAGACTTGGATTGTGGCATTGAGAAGAAACTAGAAACTCGATCTGATGGGTTGTTATATCTCAATGGCCGCATTTGGATTCCAAAGTCTGAAGAATTGCGCACGCTCATCTGTGATGAGGCTCATAAGTCGCGATACTCAGTTCATCCTGGAGCCGATAAGATGTATCAAGACTTGAGGACATCTTACTGGTGGCCGGGGATGAAGAAAGACATAGCACTGTACGTGGGAAAGTGCCTTACATGTTCAAAAGTCAAAGCAGAACATCAAAAGCCTTCAGGACTTCTGCAGCAACCTGAAATTCCTCAATGGAAATGGGAGCAAATTTCCATGGATTTCATAACTAAGTTGCCGAGAACTCCGCGAGGTTTCGATTCGATTTGGGTGATCATTGATCGACTCACCAAATCTGCTCACTTTCTCCCTATCCGAGAGGATTACAAGATGGAGAAGTTATCCACATTGTATATAAACGAAATCATTGCACGTCATGGTACTCCAACATCAATCATATCTGATCGTGATAGTCGTTTCACTTCTCGCTTTTGGCAATCATTGCAAAAGGCTTTGGGAACACGTGTTAATCTTAGCACGGCGTATCATCCCCAAACCGACGGCCAAAGCGAAAGGACTATCCAAACACTTGAGGACATGCTTCGTTCTTGTGTCATTGACTTCGGTGGAAGTTGGGACACTCATCTTCCACTCATCGAGTTTTCATATAATAATAGCTACCATACCAGCATTCAATGTGCACCGTTCGAGGCTTTATATGGTAGGAAGTGCCGATCACCGGTCTGTTGGACCGAGGTTGGTGACTCACAGGTCGTAGGACCAGAACTCATTCAGGAAACATCAGACAAAATCACAATCATTCAAGCACGACTTAAGGCCGCACGAGATCGGCAGAAGAGTTATGCTGATCGACGTCGAAAACCGCTTGAGTTTCAAGTCGGTGACCGAGTCTTACTCAAAGTTTCTCCCTGGAAAGGCGTTGTCCGATTCGGGAAGAAAGGGAAACTTGCACCAAGGTACGTTGGACCTTTTGAGATCCTGGAACGGATTGGTCCCGTAGCCTACAAACTCAAACTTCCGGTGGAGCTAAGCAATGTTCACGATACTTTTCATGTATCGAATCTTAAGAAATGCTTGGCAGATCATGATGTTCAGATTCCACTGGAAGACATTCAGATTCAGAACAACATGCAATTCATAGAACGTCCAGTTGAGATCATGGATCATGGGGTCAAGAAACTTAAACGCAGCCGTATCCCGATCGTGAAAGTACGATGGGAGGGCAAACGCGGTGCTGAGTTCACCTGGGAACGTGAAGACCAGATGAAGCTTAAGTACCCTCATCTTTTTACAGTACCTTCGGCTAGTTAATTTCGGGACGAAATTCCCTTAACTAGGGGAGACTGTAACATTTGTGCATTTAGTCATGGTAGTTGTAAACAGTGTTGGAACAGTGTCTGCTCATGTTCAGTTAAATCAATGTGATTCATGTGTTCATAATGTGTGTTTGTGTGTTACAGGATCTTAGTAATCAGAAACAAGTATGTATTATTTATTTACAGTCGATTACATTAGGCAAGAACAATAACTTGTTATATCGAAACAGTGGTGGGCAGCGAGAGTGAGCCCTATATATATACTGCGTTCGGTGTAACAGGTTAGTGTTAGTGCGTAGTGTCGAGACGAATATCATAACAATTAATTAATTCAACAAAAATCGTAATCTGTAAGCGAGACTGAGTATAGTTATGGGTGACGATCCATAATAATACGAATGTTGAACTTATAATTATGATTAAACGACTTTAAATAATTAATACGATCGTAGAACGTGCGCGATTTCGGGTATACACGAAAATTGTGAATGTTTAACGATCTGACAACGCACGAAGAGTAAAATAATTAAATTAATTATTTTATATTTTTACAATTTTGAAACTCATCATTTTAAGGAGTTTAACACTTATTTAATTAAAAATCGCGTAAAAGATGCGTTGCGTTTCGGAAACGCGAACCGAGCGACCGAAACGAACCCGAACACCATCCGGGCTATAAAAGCCTTGAACAAGGCTTAAACCTTCATTTATTACCTCACCAACCCACTCTCTCTCTACAAGTTCGTCTATCCTTTCTCTCTCTAAGAAAACCGACTTTGAACGCGCGTAACTCGCTTATTTCTCAACGGATTTCGGAGTTCTTGGTGTGCACGCGAAGCTCTTGACATCCTCTACACGAAAGTACAAGAATTTCGCAGATTTATCCAGCCAAAAACGAGGTACGATCGAAAGAATGAGCTGAAAAATAGGGTTTTCGTTTTGTTGCTCGACCAACTCATATAACCGGTGATAAAAGCCACGTAGACCAACCCTGGACCTTCGAAATGTGTTTCTTGTGCACCGATTATGTGGAGACTTCATCAGGGACGGTCATCGCTCGACTGGGATGCGAAGTTGTTACAGGTTCGTTGGAAAAGGGGGCTGTCGAACCCTCTTCAGCAACCAGCCGAACCCTAGGCATCCCCACGAGCCTTCACCGAACCAATTGGTGTCTAACGAACCCTCAACTGCAGCTTGCCGAACCCTAAGGTGTTTCACGAACCATAACGGACCCTTGGTCTAGGGCGGAGCCTCACGAACCTGCATAGTTTGTTTCATGGTCAGCCGAGCCCTAATGGATCTTCCTAACTTGAGCGAACCCTCCTTGTGCTGCGAACCTTCTGTGATCATGAACGAACCCTTGTTTTCACGAACCTTTATCAACAAGCAGCGAACCTTTATACATCTTGACGAACCCACATGAGCCAAAGCCGGCAGGATAACGAACCTTAGCAGCCATGCACGAACCCTATACCCTCCATTTTCACGAACCTTGCATGCAAACAATTGAGCTGAAGCCTATTGACTAGTCTCGGCCGAACCTAGGCTTTGAACTCCTAAGGTTCGCTGCCAAAGGGGGGCAGCCCACAAGTTTTCGGCCCAACCCACTCTCAACAGGCCCAATTCTAGTAATGATCAGCCCATGGGTTAAACTAAGCTCAATTGAAATGAATTTGAACCATTATGAACTTAAGTGGCCCAATATTGCCTTAGAACCTCACATAGGCTACACATACATGAGTTGGCCCAATTCGAATCCTTTAGGCCCAACACCACATTGAATTGGTCCATTTTAATCTTAAATAGGCCCATGACCTTTGTTTAAGTCACCATGAATTTATGGGTTAAGACCCAATGTTGGCTCACAATTTGATTTGGGAGTATTGATCATGATTGAGTTAAGTGTTAACTTAACAATAATCATGAAGGTCAATTCACAATCACGAGACTTATAAACAATTAAACATTTTATCACAATACATGTTAATCAATGGTTCTCAAATTCACGAACAATTATCATTTTATGCATAAGGTTTATGCATAAAGGAACATTTTAAATGTTTCATTGACCCATGATCCTACAATTGATTCAAATCATAATGTCACACCCCGGGCCGGCGGGAACGGATCGTGTTTTCCCGTCGGGCGGAAAGTTCCCGGGGCGCGATATCATTGTGTTGATAATCAAATGATCAGATTGTTTACATAGCACATGAGATATAAATGAGAAATGCTAATCATGACATGAAATAGAATTACAAAGTTAAATTACATTGTACTTCATAATTTAACTAAGTAAATCTAATCAAAAAGAATCAATGAGTTTATATCTTGATCTGTACAAGATATACAAAAGTGATTCAGTGTTCTGTCATATCAAAAGTATGCAATCAAAAGAAAGCTAGGTCTTCTACGAGTCCACTAGCTTATCATTTGCATAAAGTGTCTACACCTGTCCGTCACCTGAGAAAACATGTAATTTAACAAAGTCAACACTAGGTTGGTGAGTTCATAAGTAAGTAACTTGAAAACCATTGAACTGATCATGCACACATTCACAATGTATTAAATGTTGCTTGTATATTTGTTCACCTGTTCCACCCAATGGCCTCTCCTCAGTTATATGTACAAGTAGTATATCGCCTAGCTAAGTATGCTTATATATAGGGAATCAAGAAAGGGTCAAGCCCAGACGCTATCCCACCACATACTTAACCAAACTCCACACCACTTGCGATACAACTAAAGATATCCACTTCCCAACTATCCGAATTGTCTGTTGCGTCATCATATGTAGAATAATAACATAGTAAGAGGGGTTTAGTTACCAAACCGAAGTATTGATAAACCCTCGTTGAATTAAGGAATTTAGATTATTTAAATCAGATCCTTGTATTATTCTATTACTTGAGAGGTTAACTTTTATGTTACACTTTTAAGTTAATTAAAAGTATTAGTTAACTGTTCATCATATGTCTCCAAATGTAGCGTATAGAATCCGAATGGAATCCATTTTGAATCCTCACGTAATCAGATTAAAATGCATTCCATTCTCTCCTATCCCGCCGTGTGATCCCAAAGTTTCCGTGTGGGATTGTCTCATGTGATTAACAAAGTCGAATAAGAACTTGTCTTATTACGTTATGATAATCGGGTGTAAATGACAAGAATCCCATGAAGTTACGTTATCATGATCGTCATTTACTGTAAATGATAAGAATCGTCATTTACTGAATCCATGCTTTCCCAAAGTATCCGTGTGGGAATGTTCTCGTGTGTTTAACAAAGTCGAATAAGAACTTGTCTTATTACGTTATGTTAAATATGTGTAAATGACAAGAATCCCATGAAGTTACGTTATCATGATCGTCATTTACTGTAAATGATAAGAATCGTCATTTACTGAATCCATGCTTTCCCAAAGTATCCGTGTGGGAATGTTCTCGTTATACAATTAAGTGTAAGTTGTTTAAATATTTGATCATGTGGAAATAACTAAGTGTTATAAGTTACAATCTTATAACCAAGTTATTATGATGTAGAGAAAATTAAGAAATTATCTTAACATAAACATATGAGTTTCCCTGTTATCTCATAATCATACAAGCATGCATACAATGATAGGCGATAATAAACAATTTAATATTATCAGAATCAAAGTATAAATAACATGTTAAGCAAACTTTTAAATAAATAAAAGTAAACATGTTTCTCAGCCCCGAGAGTTAAAATCAGTTAAGATTAAGGTAAAAGGGGCATATGAACTCACCTTGTAGTTGTTGAGGGTTGACTTAGCTTATATGTGAATGCACGCGCTCTCGTTTGAATTTGTTGTGTTCACGATCCTGTATTGATTTGTTGTAACTTGTAAGTATAACCTAATAGACTTTTGGGTGTGTATGTGTGGGTGTTAGCCCTAAGTTGGCTTTCACACGTAAGACTTGGTCATGATCACCATTCGGTCTCTTATGCAGGTTTTAAGTTAAAAACCTTATGAGTTATTATCTTGTAATCTTTGACTTGACTCATTCTTGTAACTGTACACTTTAATCTTATGAAATATGTTAAACCCGAAGGTTTGAAGTGATGTGTAGACCGAACTATGTGACCAAGTCCTATGTTGGGCCTCTAGGTCATTTGTTGGGCCCTAGGCCCAAACCTATGGGCCTTGGTCTGTTCTTGAATCACCAAGAGTGTTAGACCATTTTGGAACATGTGAATCAATGATATACAGTGTGGAAATACGAAAGCTTGATCAATTGCTAAGAAACCTAATGAATAGGTGGCCTTGTGACCTCCATTGGGCCACGATGAGAAACTGTTGGGCCCGAAGTGGGCCCAGGCAAGATTTGTCAGGCCAAAGGTTAGAATGAACTGTAGGAACCATGGTTGGGCCAAAAATAGGTGGTTGTCCAAGATAATGACAAAGTGGCTCCAAAAAGGGAGGATAAAGGCCTCAAAGTGGGCCTTAAATCGATTTCTGTGGGCCTCGGGTAGATTTTGATGGGCCCAATGGGTTTTGTCTCGGGCCTTTGCTAAAAGAACTCATGGGCCAAGTTGGGCCTGGATTAGAATGGATGAAAACATTGTGGGCCTTGAATTTGAGCTTTTGGCCCAAAATGGTGGCCTTGAATCACATTTTGTGGGCCATGGGCCAAACTAGATGGGCCCCAGGGGATTTCTCTCAGGCCCTGAGCACAATAAGTGTTGGGCCAACATGGGCCTGGATCAATTGGGCCAAACCAGTTGTGGGCCCAATTCAAGGGAATTGTAGGTCATTTGGGCATGTGTGAGTTAAATCCAAGGGCCACTTTAATTCCAAATAGGTCAAATGATTAGATTAACTCTTATTGGGTCATGTTGGACTGAATTTGAACTTGGGCCTGAAATGGGCCAAGGTAGTGGGCTGTTGGGCCTGTTCATGTCTACTGGCCAAGTGAAAGTAAATTGGGCCTGAAGTAAAATGAACCGAATGTTTGGGCCTGTTGCATGTTAATGTTGGGCCTGGTACTGATTGCTAAATCCATGGGAATGGGCTGAAATCAGTTTAGTTGGGCCGAACACAAGCACCACTGCCTAAGTGGCTCATGGGCTGAAACGGTAACCTCTTGCCGACCCAGTGGGCCTTAGGCCGAATCATGGGAAGAGGTGATGTTATTGGGTCGTGAAAAATCTGTTGGGCTAAATGTAGTGGGTCTGGGCCAGCTGAGTGTTCAGCGAATAGCCCCCAGGCGAGTGAAGCTGCCTGGGCGAATGATGCTGGCCGCATGAAGCTTGGTTGGCCGAATATGGTTGTAGTCGAATGAGTGATGGTTCCAGCGAATGAAGGTGGCTGTGCTTGGCCGAATGGTTTGTAGCGAGTGAAGATGGCTCGAATGGAACCATGCCCGAATGAATAGGTGACCGACGAATGGGTAGAGGCGAAGGAGGAGGTCATTCGGCCACTTGGGTCCTTCTCATTCGGCGAAGTAGCAGTCGACCTAGGGGGTTCGAACCTGGTTATTTCGACACAGCCCATTGGTGATTTCGAAGATAGAAGGTGCTATGGTGGTTCTAGTGGTCATGGGTTGAAGGATGAGAGCTTATCACAGATTAAAAAAAAATGGTGGTCGACTAGGGTCAAAAACCCTAATTTTCGGAATCTTTGCATCCAAATACCTCGACTTTCAGTGGTGTAAAGGTTAGATCCGTTGTACTTTCTTGTAGAGGATGTCGAGGGCTACGCGTGGGCGAAAGAATCACTCAAATCGGGTGAAAAACGAGGGAGATATGGATGAGAGAAGGTGGTTCTTGGTGGTGGATCTTGAAACCGGGAATAGGGTTTAAAATGAAGAAGATGAAGTGAAAAATGAAGGATTTTACTCATTTAAGTGTATTTATACCCCGAGGGTGTTCGGGTTCGTTTTTTGTTGCTCGGTTCGCGTTTTCGTTACGTTTCCGGAAAATTACGCGTAATTTAAATGGATTTAAATAATAGGATTTAATTTAATTATTTTGATGAGTTTCAAAATTGTAAAATGTTATTTATTAAATTTTATTAAATTATTTTCGTTCGTGACGTGTTTTCGTTGTCGTTTCGTCAGATCGCGTAACCTTCGTGCGTAATTCGTTCGAATCGTCACCCGAACGAATACGATGATGGTTTTGCTTTCTGACTTTTGTTTTCTACTTTTCAGTCATTATTTCAGAATTCTAAACTCACAGATATGTTTGTGTGAGTCGTCACTCACGCAAACACACTGTCAGTTCGTCATTCTGAAATAACACTGCATTATGTTTTAATTGTGCTTCCTCACTGTCGGACTCAACTATACATCATGATTTCACATTGTTTTTGTACTGACTTGTCGGTCATCTGATTCCTGTCATCTGTGGACATCAGATCGCAACCGATATGTTTCTGAATATCGTTTGAATTCCATTGTTTCTCGTGATTTGTTGTGTTAACTGTAATTAAGTTTTCACTTAATAAACACAACTAATGTTTCAAATGTACGTTGTACTTAATGTATTTAAGTTTATACGAAAATACGTACAACGTTTTCTTGTATTTAGGATTCTGTTAATACAAGTACTGTTTAGACTTACGTATGCACACATAGAATAAGGTGAAAGTACACATACCGTACGGACTTGCCGGACGATCTGGCACTTGCTGTTACAGTCTCCCCTTGTTAAAGAAATTTCGTCCCGAAATTTAAGTATCAAAGTCGGGCTTCAATTCTCGAACAGATGGGGATACTTTGCTTTCATGTTGTCCTCGCGTTCCCAGGTAAATTCTGGTCCACGCTTGGAGTTCCATCGAACCTTTACAATAGGGATACGGCTTCGTTTCAGTCTCTTGACTTCACGTTCCATAATCTCTACAGGTTCTTCAATGAAATGTAGTTGTTCATCAATTTGTATCTCTTCCAATGGTATGATCAATGTTTCATCTGCTAGACACCTCTTGAGATTTGATACATGAAACACATCGTGTACTCCACTGAGTTCATCAGGGAGTCTGAGTCTGTATGCCACAGGACCTATGCGTTGAGTAATCTCAAACGGTCCGACATACCGAGGTGCTAGTTTTCCTTTAGCCCCAAAACGAACTACGCCTTTCCATGGGGACACTTTCAACATGACTCGGTCACCCACATCGAATTCTAAAGGCTTACGCCGTTTGTCTGCGTAACTCTTTTGGCGGCTACGTGTTGCTTGTAATCGTTGTTGTATCTGGGCTATCTTATCAGTAGTTTCCTGAATAAGTTCAGGTCCAGTTATTCTGTTGTCTCCCACTTCGGTCCAACAAATTGGAGACCGACATTTTCTACCGTAGAGTGCTTCAAACGGAGCACATCCAATGCTGCTGTGGTAGCTATTATTGTAGGAGAACTCAATAAGTGGTAAATGTGTGTCCCAACTTCCACCGAAGTCTAGGATGCATGTTCTCAACATATCCTCTAGGGTTTGAATAGTGCGCTCGCTTTGTCCATCCGTTTGTGGATGATAAGCAGTGCTCAAGTTAACACTCGTCCCTAAGGATTGTTGCAATGATTGCCAGAACCGCGAAGTAAATCGACTGTCCCGGTCTGAAATAATAGACAACGGCACACCGTGCCTTATTACTATTTCATCGATGTATAGTCTCGCTAGTTTCTCCATCTTGTATGTCTCTCTGATTGGCAAAAAGTGTGCGGACTTGGTCAATCTATCAATGATGACCCAAATCGAATCATGTCCGCTAGAAGTGCGGGGCAGCTTGGTAATGAAATCCATAGCTATTTGCTCCCACTTCCATTGTGGTATCTCCGGTTGTTCCAGCAAACCCGAAGGTTTCTGGTGTTCAGCTTTGACTTTGGCACATGTGATACATTTGCCAACATAATTGGCAATGTCTTTCTTCATACCCGGCCACCAATAAAATGACCTAAGATCTTGGTACATCTTATCGGCACCAGGATGAACTGAATAACGTGTCTTGTGTGCCTCGTCAAGTATGAGTGTTCGAAGTTCATCTAATGCTGGAATCCAAACACGATCCAGATAATAGATAACTCCGTCTTGTTTTGTCTTGAAGTGTTTCTCGGCTCCACAATCGAGTTCGCGTTTCAAATTGTCTCTTGCCACTGCTTCTTGTTGTGCTTGTTTAATGTGATCCCTCAGACTTGTTTGCACTGTCATTCCCATGGCGCGAACGCGTAAGGGTTTGACTCTTTCCTTCCGACTCAAAGCATCTGCAACAACATTTGCTTTGCCCGGATGGTATTTGATCACACAATCGTAATCGTTCAAGAGCTCAACCCAACGTCTCTGTCTCATGTTAAGCTCTTTCTGATCAAATATGTGCTGTAAACTCTTGTGATCTGTGAAGATAGTGCATTTGGTACCATAAAGGTAGTGTCTCCAAATCTTTAAAGCAAAGACAACAGCTCCCAGTTCAAGATCATGTGTCGTGTAATTCTTCTCGTGTATCTTCAGCTGTCGTGAGGCATACGCAATGACTTTGTCTCGTTGCATTAAAACACATCCGAGTCCTTGATGGGAAGCATCACAATAAACCACAAAGTCATCACTGCCTTCTGGGAGTGTTAGAATTGGAGCATTGCACAATCTTTGTTTTAGTGTCTGGAATGCCTCTTCTTGTTTGTGAGTCCACACAAAAGGTTCAGACTTCTGTGTGAGTTTGGTGAGAGGCAAGGCTATTTTAGAGAAGTTCGAAATGAATCTCCGATAATAACCTGCCAATCCCAAGAATGATCGGATCTCCGTCGGGGTTGTAGGCACCTCCCAGTTCTTGATCGCTTCTATCTTGGCAGGATCCACGTGAATACCATCACTGTTAATCACGTGACCCAAAAACTGAACTTCCCTTAGCCAAAATTCACACTTAGAGAATTTGGCATAGAGTTGTTCTTCTTTCAGAAGCTCCAAAACTGTCTTGAGGTGTTGCTCGTGTTCCTTCTTGTCCTTCGAATAAATCAGTATATCATCAATAAAGACGATAACAAACTGATCTAAATACGGCTTGCACACCCGGTTCATCAAGTCCATGAACACAGCCGGTGCGTTCGTCAATCCGAATGGCATCACCATGAATTCGTAGTGTCCGTATCGGGTACGAAAGGCCGTCTTGGGTATGTCTTCTTCTTGAATCCGGAGCTGATGATAGCCTGATCTCAGGTCTATCTTTGAAAAGTACTGTGCTCCCTGTAATTGATCAAATAAATCATCAATCCTCGGTAACGGGTACCGATTCTTGATGGTGAGTTTGTTGAGCTCTCGATAATCAATGCACATTCTGAAAGTTCCATCCTTCTTTTTGACAAAAAGAACCGGAGCTCCCCACGGGGAAAAGCTCGGTCGGATGAATCCTTTATCGAGAAGCTCTTGCAACTGATTAGACAACTCCTGCATCTCAGATGGTGCGAGTCTGTAAGGAGACTTAGCTACAGGAGTTGCTCCCTGAATCAAATCGATTCGAAACTGTACTGATCTCTCAGGTGGCAGTCCCGGTAAATCGTCCGGAAATACTTCTGCAAAATCTCTAACAACTGGCACGTCTTGAATCTTGATTGCCTTCTTGTCTTTCTGAATTACATGAGCTAAAAATGCAACACATTGTTTCCGTAAGCACTTGCGAGCTTTCATGCACGAGATTATCTTGACACTGCGTTTCGCTTGATCTCCACGAATCTCCAAGACTTCATTGTTCTCCATAGGAATACGTAATAGCTTATCGGAACAGATGAACTCAACTCGGTTAAGAGATAGCCAATCCATTCCGATGATAACATCGAAACTGCCCAGTTCCATCGGTATCAAGTCGATGGAAAATGTATGATCACCAAGTGTTAGTGGGCAATTCCTAAGTACTGTGTCAACTGTAATCTGTTTGCCATTAGCTATCTCAATTCTATAAGGGGAGTCTAATGATTCCTCAGCATGATTAAGATGGCTAGCAAAATCGGATGAGATAAAACTCTGATCCGCACCAGTGTCAAATAATATAGATGCATAAAAATCAGATAGGAGAAATGTACCCGTAATGACATTCGGGTCCTGTCTAGCAGCAGCTGCTCCGATCTGAAAGGCTCTTCCTCTTGGGGCTTGAGCCTGTTGTTGATTTCTCTTAGGGCAATCCCGAGAGAAGTGACCAGGTTCACCACAGTTGTAGCAAGACCTGTGATCGGTAGCAGCAGCAGCAGTGGCTGCATTGTTGTTTCTGTTCTGAGTCCTCTGACTCCTGCAGTAGTTTGTTGTGTGACCAAATCTTCCACAGTTGGTGCAGTGTCTGCACGGAACATTTGGTAGATGATGGTACTGGCATGAGTTGCACAAAGGTGCAGTGCCAGTGTATGGCTTCCTGATCTCCAACGGTTGTGGCTGATTGCGCATCGGAGTTTGAGTAGTGGCAGCAAAGTTTCTAACCACTTTCTGTTTCTTAGCCGGACGTTTATCCGACTTCTTGGAAGTTCCAGCTTTGGCTGTTTCAGCCTCCTTCCTGAATGCCCCAGAGGCAACCATCATATCTGTCAGGGATGCTGACAGTGTAACAGCTAATTCCATGGTGGTAGGGTGAGCAGAAATCACATGACCTCGGATACTGGGCGGTAATCCACCAACATACCGCTCAATTCTCTTCTCAAGTGTTGGCACCACATCCGGTGCCAGAGTGGCTAACTCATGAAATCGTGTGGTGTAGGCCAGATGCCCAGCACCAATCATCTCCAGATTGAGTAGTTCAGTCTCAACCTTTTTCAGTTCATTTCTTGGGCAAAACTCTGCCCTCAACATCGCCTTGAATTCGTTCCACGGCATGGCCTGGGCCTCATCCCGGCCTCTGATTGATACCTGAGCGTTCCACCAGGTTAACGCTCGCTTGCTAAATGATCCAGCAGCATACTTTACTCTATTCTGTTCAGGACAGCCACTGATGTCGAGGGTAGCCTCCATCTTCTCAATCCACTGGATCAGTCCGACTGCACCCTCGCTACCACTGAAACTGGGTGGCTTGCAGCCTACAAAGTTCTTGTAGGCATAGACCTGACTCTGTCTGGTGTTACCGCTGCCTTCTCCAGATGAGTTAGCAACGTTGTTACTGTTGTTGTTGTTGATCCGGTTCATCATCTCTGGAATCACTTCCCTCAGTTGGCTTGTAAGAAGAGTAGCCAGTGCCACAGTAGCAGGGTCCAACTGATACGCTGGTGGTGGCGGAGGAGGAGGTGGAGGTGCTTGTGTAGGAGAGTCTGGCGGTGTCGGTGTCGAAGAGTGCGGAGCTGAACCTTGAGTCAGCGGTAATAGCGGTGGTTGTCTTCGTGGCAGCATTCTGATCATAACCGAAAGAAAATCGGTTAGTGCAGTGATCAGAAGCAGAAGACATATGCAAATAGAATTCTATATTATAAGAACTCTACATGAGGTCCCTAGGTTATAGTCTAGGCCAAACCATTTTAGTAATATGACCTATATTTCTCTATAACCATGGCTCTGATACCAATCTGTCACACCCCGGGCCGGCGGGAACGGATCGTGTTTTCCCGTCGGGCGGAAAGTTCCCGGGGCGCGATATCATTGTGTTGATAATCAAATGATCAGATTGTTTACATAGCACATGAGATATAAATGAGAAATGCTAATCATGACATGAAATAGAATTACAAAGTTAAATTACATTGTACTTCATAATTTAACTAAGTAAATCTAATCAAAAAGAATCAATGAGTTTATATCTTGATCTGTACAAGATATACAAAAGTGATTCAGTGTTCTGTCATATCAAAAGTATGCAATCAAAAGAAAGCTAGGTCTTCTACGAGTCCACTAGCTTATCATTTGCATAAAGTGTCTACACCTGTCCGTCACCTGAGAAAACATGTAATTTAACAAAGTCAACACTAGGTTGGTGAGTTCATAAGTAAGTAACTTGAAAACCATTGAACTGATCATGCACACATTCACAATGTATTAAATGTTGCTTGTATATTTGTTCACCTGTTCCACCCAATGGCCTCTCCTCAGTTATATGTACAAGTAGTATATCGCCTAGCTAAGTATGCTTATATATAGGGAATCAAGAAAGGGTTAAGCCCAGACGCTATCCCACCACATACTTAACCAAACTCCACACCACTTGCGATACAACTAAAGATATCCACTTCCCAACTATCCGAATTGTCTGTTGCGTCATCATATGTAGAATAATAACATAGTAAGAGGGGTTTAGTTACCAAACCGAAGTATTGATAAACCCTCGTTGAATTAAGGAATTTAGATTATTTAAATCAGATCCTTGTATTATTCTATTACTTAAGAGGTTAACTTTTATGTTACACTTTTAAGTTAATTAAAAGTATTAGTTAACTGTTCATCATATGTCTCCAAATGTAGCGTATAGAATCCGAATGGAATCCATTTTGAATCCTCACGTAATCAGATTAAAATGCATTCCATTCTCTCCTATCCCGCCGTGTGATCCCAAAGTTTCCGTGTGGGATTGTCTCATGTGATTAACAAAGTCGAATAAGAACTTGTCTTATTACGTTATGATAATCGGGTGTAAATGACAAGAATCCCATGAAGTTACGTTATCATGATCGTCATTTACTGTAAATGATAAGAATCGTCATTTACTGAATCCATGCTTTCCCAAAGTATCCGTGTGGGAATGTTCTCGTGTGTTTAACAAAGTCGAATAAGAACTTGTCTTATTACGTTATGTTAAATATGTGTAAATGACAAGAATCCCATGAAGTTACGTTATCATGATCGTCATTTACTGTAAATGATAAGAATCGTCATTTACTGAATCCATGCTTTCCCAAAGTATCCGTGTGGGAATGTTCTCGTTATACAATTAAGTGTAAGTTGTTTAAATATTTGATCATGTGGAAATAACTAAGTGTTATAAGTTACAATCTTATAACCAAGTTATTATGATGTAGAGAAAATTAAGAAATTATCTTAACATAAACATATGAGTTTCCCTGTTATCTCATAATCATACAAGCATGCATACAATGATAGGCGATAATAAACAATTTAATATTATCAGAATCAAAGTATAAATAACATGTTAAGCAAACTTTTAAATAAATAAAAGTAAACATGTTTCTCAGCCCCGAGAGTTAAAATCAGTTAAGATTAAGGTAAAAGGGGCATATGAACTCACCTTGTAGTTGTTGAGGGTTGACTTAGCTTATATGTGAATGCACGCGCTCTCGTTTGAATTTGTTGTGTTCACGATCCTGTATTGATTTGTTGTAACTTGTAAGTATAACCTAATAGACTTTTGGGTGTGTATGTGTGGGTGTTAGCCCTAAGTTGGCTTTCACACGTAAGACTTGGTCATGATCACCATTCGGTCTCTTATGCAGGTTTTAAGTTAAAAACCTTATGAGTTATTATCTTGTAATCTTTGACTTGACTCATTCTTGTAACTGTACACTTTGATCTTATGAAATATGTTAAACCCGAAGGTTTGAAGTGATGTGTAGACCGAACTATGTGACCAAGTCCTATGTTGGGCCTCTAGGTCATTTGTTGGGCCCTAGGCCCAAACCTATGGGCCTTGGTCTGTTCTTGAATCACCAAGAGTGTTAGACCATTTTGGAACATGTGAATCAATGATATACAGTGTGGAAATACGAAAGCTTGATCAATTGCTAAGAAACCTAATGAATAGGTGGCCTTGTGACCTCCATTGGGCCACGATGAGAAACTGTTGGGCCCGAAGTGGGCCCAGGCAAGATTTGTCAGGCCAAAGGTTAGAATGAACTGTAGGAACCATGGTTGGGCCAAAAATAGGTGGTTGTCCAAGATAATGACAAAGTGGCTCCAAAAAGGGAGGATAAAGGCCTCAAAGTGGGCCTTAAATCGATTTCTGTGGGCCTCGGGTAGATTTTGATCGGCCCAATGGGTTTTGTCTCGGGCCTTTGCTAAAAGAACTCATGGGCCAAGTTGGGCCTGGATTAGAATGGATGAAAACATTGTGGGCCTTGAATTTGAGCTTTTGGCCCAAAATGGTGGCCTTGAATCACATTTTGTGGGCCATGGGCCAAACTAGATGGGCCCCAGGGGATTTCTCTCAGGCCCTGAGCACAATAAGTGTTGGGCCAACATGGGCCTGGATCAATTGGGCCAAACCAGTTGTGGGCCCAATTCAAGGGAATTGTAGGTCATTTGGGCATGTGTGAGTTAAATCCAAGGGCCACTTTAATTCCAAATAGGTCAAATGATTAGATTAACTCTTATTGGGTCATGTTGGACTGAATTTGAACTTGGGCCTGAAATGGGCCAAGGTAGTGGGCTGTTGGGCCTGTTCATGTCTACTGGCCAAGTGAAAGTAAATTGGGCCTGAAGTAAAATGAACCGAATGTTTGGGCCTGTTGCATGTTAATGTTGGGCCTGGTACTGATTGCTAAATCCATGGGAATGGGCTGAAATCAGTTTAGTTGGGCCGAACACAAGCACCACTGCCTAAGTGGCTCATGGGCTGAAACGGTAACCTCTTGCCGACCCAGTGGGCCTTAGGCCGAATCATGGGAAGAGGTGATGTTATTGGGTCGTGAAAAATCTGTTGGGCTAAATGTAGTGGGTCTGGGCCAGCTGAGTGTTCAGCGAATAGCCCCCAGGCGAGTGAAGCTGCCTGGGCGAATGATGCTGGCCGCATGAAGCTTGGTTGGCCGAATATGGTTGTAGTCGAATGAGTGATGGTTCCAGCGAATGAAGGTGGCTGTGCTTGGCCGAATGGTTTGTAGCGAGCGAAGATGGCTCGAATGGAACCATGCCCGAATGAATAGGTGACCGACGAATGGGTAGAGGCGAAGGAGGAGGTCATTCGGCCACTTGGGTCCTTCTCATTCGGCGAAGTAGCAGTCGACCTAGGGGGTTCGAACCTGGTTATTTCGACACAGCCCATTGGTGATTTCGAAGATAGAAGGTGCTATGGTGGTTCTAGTGGTCATGGGTTGAAGGATGAGAGCTTATCACAGATTAAAAAAAAATGGTGGTCGACTAGGGTCAAAAACCCTAATTTTCGGAATCTTTGCATCCAAATACCTCGACTTTCAGTGGTGTAAAGGTTAGATCCGTTGTACTTTCTTGTAGAGGATGTCGAGGGCTACGTGTGGGCGAAAGAATCACTCAAATCGGGTGAAAAACGAGGGAGATATGGATGAGAGAAGGTGGTTCTTGGTGGTGGATCTTGAAACCGGGAATAGGGTTTAAAATGAAGAAGATGAAGTGAAAAATGAAGGATTTTACTCATTTAAGTGTATTTATACCCCGAGGGTGTTCGGGTTCGTTTTTTGTTGCTCGGTTCGCGTTTTCGTTACGTTTCCGGAAAATTATGCGTAATTTAAATGGATTTAAATAATAGGATTTAATTTAATTATTTTGATGAGTTTCAAAATTGTAAAATGTTATTTATTAAATTTTATTAAATTATTTTCGTTCGTGACGTGTTTTCGTTTTCGTTTCGTCAGATCGCGTAACCTTCGTGCGTAATTCGTTCGAATCGTCACCCGAACGAATACGATGATAGTTTTGCTTTCTGACTTTTGTTTTCTACTTTTCAGTCATTATTTCAGAATTCTAAACTCACAGATATGTTTGTGTGAGTCGTCACTCACGCAAACACACTGTCAGTTCGTCATTCTGAAATAACACTGCATTATGTTTTAATTGTGCTTCCTTACTGTCGGACTCAACTATACATCATGATTTCACATTGTTTTTGTACTGACTTGTCGGTCATCTGATTCCTGTCATCTGTGGACATCAGATCGCAACCGATATGTTTCTGAATATCGTTTGAATTCCATTGTTTCTCGTGATTTGTTGTGTTAACTGTAATTAAGTTTTCACTTAATAAACACAACTAATGTTTCAAATGTACGTTGTACTTAATGTATTTAAGTTTATACGAAAATACGTACAACGTTTTCTTGTATTTAGGATTCTGTTAATACAAGTACTGTTTAGACTTACGTATGCACACATAGAATAAGGTGAAAGTACACATACCGTACGGACTTGCCGGACGATCTGGCACTTGCTGTTACACATAACATTCAAGATTTCACAACAATAGTAATCATGAGATCAAGTAAACAAGAGTTAATCAAGTTCAAGAGAACACAAGTCAATCAATGAATCAAAGTTTATACAATTATAAATCCTATATCTTATGTATGATTACAATGTTATAGGAAACAATTAGAAGTCCTGTTTGCTACTTGCTATCTGTCTTAGTTCAGAGTCTACTGCAGACAGGTGAGAACATTAGCCCCTCTTTTACTGTTTTATAACTGTTTTGGGGTGGAACACGTGATCAAAACCGCTATTTAAATCTTGATTTATTACACAGGTTTTGTGTATTCATGAAAATTACAGGTTCATCTTACGAATCCGAGGGATTCATCAACTGTTTAAGGAGATTGTCAACCGTTTTAAAAGAGTTATTCACTATTAAACTTTTATTACTAAAAAGGATTTTATAATGATTCTTTGAAATGCTTTATAACAGGTTTACTCAAATGTCTTTTTTTTAAAGGATGAACATTTTTAAATAAATGATTTCATAAACTCTCTTTTGTTACAATCCTTGTTGTTACACAAGGACACTTTATCATGGTATTCAAATCAAGGGGTTCATTTTATGGTATTCAAATCAAGAGGTTCATTTGTGGTATTCAAAACAAGTTGTTCATTTCGTAGTATTCAAATCATATGGTTCACATCATGGTAATCATGTCAAGGGATTCATTTCATGTTACATAAACAAAGGATTTAACTCGTGGAGTTAAATCTAGGTTTTCAATAAGGCATTAACACATCCAGTTAAAGTAAGGTTCAGAAAACATGGTGTCCATTGTTGTAAACAAACTTGCAAAAGCATCAAGTATCATATTCATTAGCTTTAGTACTGGGTGATCACAACAAGGGAAAGCGGACACATTGGTTCTTATCCAGGATGGAGTTAGCTTTAAAAGCTAACTGCAGGTCTGGTGTCATATGGTTTTCAAAACTGCTATACATGATCTAACTCCAAACGTGGTTTGGGACTTGATATTATATGTTGGCTCTTGTACGAACAGTGATTGGACTGTTTACACTCATTTTTCTTACTTGATGTTAGTTTGGGTTGCAGATCATCCGTGTGAATCTTATGATGCTTTAACTTACCTATGTCTTATATCATATACTCATGTTTAAAAATGTTAAACCTATTGTTCTCACCAACTACGTCTGTAGTTGACAGTTACTTTTCACGTGTTTCAGGTAATCAGGTTTAAGGCATTTTCAGAGACAACTAAGGAGACCATTCTAAGATAGAACAAGATGAAGAAACATGCTAGGATGGAATAGAAACTCACTAAATCCTGATTGTTTAATTGTCTTGTTTGAAGTCTTATTTTGTAAACTATATTTTGAGTCTATAGTTGTCTTTATTTTGGTAGATAGTTGTCTGTAACCAAACAATTGTCTTAACTTTATGAAACATAGTAACCCATTGTGGTTGTTCTTGATCAATATTGTGCATGATTCAACTGTTCATACGTCACCGCGCCGTGGATTCCGCACGCGGCGCAGGGGTGTGACAACCACCCTTGTCTCCAGCAAAGGCTACATAGCCACCTCGAACTGCGTTCACATTGGTGAGCAGAGAAATATCACCAGTCATGTGTCTGGAAGCCCCACTATCAACGATCCAATTGCTGTTCACTCTAGCTTTTGGGGCAACCTACACAATAAAGAGACAATTAGTTTACTTTGGGAACCCAAGCCTTTACAGTCTTGGGTTGACCCATTGAGTCTCGGATCCAAACATCGATCCATTTTCCCTTGGGAATAGGTTTATCTGAAATTGGTGGAACAAACTCCTCAGATGATTTAACTTTCCAAATTGCATTTTTATCAAAAGAGGTTTTCAGATAAATGGATGATGATTTTGATTGGTTAATTTTAACCCCATTTGGAACATCCAAAGTTTCCAATTTTCCCTTTCCCTTGTCTGAACTCTTATATTGAGTGGGAGGTGTAGATTTTTGCTGAAAAGACTTAGGCACAGATTTTACCGGTTTTGGTAAAGCAGACTTTAAGTTTTTGAAAGGGACAACTTTAGGTCTGATCAACTGAGGACAAAATCTCACAATATGCCCTGGCTCACCACACTCAAAACAGACTTTATCACCCTTTTTATGAAAAAGTTTTAAATCAGAAAATGACTTTTTAGTTGATTTAAAAACATTTGATTTCTGACAATCTGGCTCAAAACCCAAACCCTTCCTTCCTTTGTTACCAAACTGAGCTGATTTGGTAGCACAATTAGCTTCAGACCCCTGTGAAGCTTTAACAAAGCATAATTCTTTGTAAATCTTTGATTTGGAGATTGGGTCACCTTTCATGACACTAGGAGTTTGATTCCGAGGAGTGCTATGCTTAGGTGAATACTCTGATTCATCCTCGGAATCGGAAACCCAATCATCAACAACTCCATCCACCCTTGATTCCTTAATCTGAGATGAACTCTGATTAACACTCAGACTAACTGGATCAATTACTAACGGAGTAGTAACTTGAAAATCCTTCACATCTTTGTCATTTGGAGTATTGACAAAGGCATTGAGGATTGGTGGAGGACACTTTTGATAGTTAACCTGTTCCTTCCCCTGATCAGTACCCCTACTGATCATATGCTCAATGATATAAGAAGAGCTCTCATAGCTCTTGAGCTTCTGACCTAAAGTCTCATAATCACATTCAACTAATGCTAATTTCTTCTTGATCTCATTTATGGTATTGAGATAAGAAGTTATAGCATCTTGCTTGTTCAGAACAGCGATCTCGGCCTCATGCAATTGTCGATTTAAAAGATCAATTTTATTTTGAAAATCCTTTTCATTAGATTTTAAAACTTTGTTTGCTTCAATGCACAGGTCGAGATCTGTCATCAGATCACTGTTATGCTTCTGATAAGCAAGAACCTTACTCCTAAGGTCAACACAGTTGAAACAATCAGATTGAGAAGATGAACAATCAGTGTATACCTGCTCAGAAGAATCTGTAGAAGCAGAAGAGTTTGCCATCAAGGCAAATTGAGTTGAAGAGTCATCAGCTTCACCTTCAGATTCTTGAGTGTCAGAATCCGTCAAACTGTCTAATTCTGAACTTGATATCTTGTCATCAATCACCAACGAATCCTCCTGACTGCTTTCTTCATCAAGATCTTCAGAATGCTGAATTTCTGACACACATGCTTTATCTTGATCTTCCTTGTCAGCATTAAATCTGAAGTCCCAGTTCACCCCTTCATCTTGTTGAACCATCAAAGCTTTACTACCAGAAGATGAAGATCCAGCTGGAGAAGGAGAATCAATAGGAACTAATCTCCTTTCAGAATTGGCAGGGGCTGACTTCTGATGCTGAAATGGGTTCTTGTTCCCAGCTTTCTTAGGCTGCTTGCACTGTCTGGCAAAGTGACCCATCTCACCACAGCTGTAGCATGTAACAGATGCCATATCAAATCCAAACTTGGACTCCTTGTTTAGATTGATGTCCTTCCCGGTCCTTTTCACAAACTCTTTTGCTCTCCTAACTGCACTAGCCAATGCCCACATAATGTCAATTCTCTCCATATCATCTGGATCAATCTGAGAGTAGTCATCATTGGTCAAATATGGATTGCCGATATGACCAGCAACTAATCCATCATATGAGCTAACCAATGTTGACAGAAGACCCATATGCTCTTTAGCAATCTCAACTGTGACCTTGTCAAAATTCTCTGTTTTCAGACTAGCAGTAGGCTGATGATGCTCCTGTTGTGAGCTAGATGAAGAAGATGGGCTAAAGTGCATCTGAGCTGCAGATGGGGCTTCAGATGCTTTAGAAACAAAAGCAGTCTTCAGAGGAGCATGAGTTGTAGATTTATCAACTGTGGGAGTGGAGTAATATAGAGAAGGATCTTGAACTTGCACAACCCTCTTGGCCTTCCACTTGTTCTCTATCTCCTGTTCCTTCAACTTCTGAATAAAATCATTGATGTCCATATGAGCCATCATCTGATTTTGCTTAAGTACCATCAAGAAGGACTCCCACTTTGGAGGTAGTGCATCTGCTAAACACTGAATCTTCTCTTGAGTTGTAGTTTTGACCTCGTGGTTGAACAACTCACTCAACAAATGATAGAACCTCGCAATCAACTCATCAAGGGACTCATTACCCACATACATAAATCTATTGAACTCTTTCCTTAAAGCATTAGACTTAATGCTCTTCAATGCATCATTTCCCTCATATCTTTGTTGCAAAGCATCCCAGAGGTATTTGGAAGATGTAAACTGTCTAAATTGATGAAAGATATCTGTAGCAATGGACTGTGACAGAATGGCATAAGCTTTCTTCTCATAGTCATATAGCTTCCTTTGAGGCTCAGTCATCCTTGTAACAAGCATAGGAGTACCATCTTCGTTCAAAGGCCTCAAGTAACCTCCCTCTATCATCATCCACAGATTTGTATCCACTCCATTGATGTCAATCTCAAATCTATACTTCCAGTGAGGGTAGTCATCTAAAGTCAACAACTTAGGAGCTTTGTTTGAGTTCCCGGTTTCATTCTCTGTCAACAAGAGAGTCTGAATGCGATGGTTTTGATTAGCCATGAGTGCTAGATCCTCCATTTGATCAGAAAGAATAAGATTCAACACTTAGAAAAATTTCAGCAGTGACTGGCGAATGAACTGATATTGGCGAATGTCGGGGGCCGAATGTCTTGAAACTGGCGAATGGAAGCTGAGAATGACAACTGGCGAATGGGTGAGTCGAATGACCTATTCGGCGAATGGCAGATCGAATGAGGTCTTTCGCCGAATGAGTGTGGAGAATGAAGCTTATTCGGCGAATGAGAATGGCGAAGGAGCTATTCGCCGAATGAGACCTATTCGGCGAATGAGGGGCTATTCGGCTAAACCTATTCGGCCGCCAGAGTCATTCGGCGATCTACGATTTTTGACAATGAAATAGTGACTTGGGAAGCAAGAAAAATAGGGTTTTTGGAAGTTACGAAAATCAGGGTTTTGGGAATCTCAGATCTGTTGATTTTGAGTGGAAATCGAGTAGAATCAAGAGCCAAAGCTCTGATACCACTTTGTTGGACCGATCGGGAGCTCAGAAACAATCCGAATCCAATAGAAAACTACTCGATAACCTCTGGGATAGTGCGGAATCCTATTCCAGGGTTTTCCAATCGAAACCAACAGGAACCGTGGTGATCCGAGGCTGTAGAAACAACTTGGAAGCAACGATCGAACACCACGGGTTGAGAATCGAACTTGGATGATCAAGAACCGCTCAGATCTTCTAGGGTTTTGACACTGGAGTGCTAGGGAAGAAGGAGGGCTCAGAAAAGTTTAGGTTGAAATGATTTGAACTTCTATTTATAAGCTGTAGTCATTCGGCCGAATGAGTGGCCGAAGCAGCTCATTCGGCGAATGACTAAGCTCGAATGAGCCATCATTCGAATGAGTCATTCGACGAATGACTCATTCTGAATTCAGACATTCGCTATAACTTTCATTCGGCGAATGACTTCATTCTAGAGTCATTCGGCCGAATGAGTAAACTTCATACTCAATTCAGTTTATAATCAAATCAACTAAATAGATAAACATTAATAGGCATTAAGCAATAGAAATAAACATTATGAATTAGATATAAAGACAACTTCCATTAATACTTTGAACATTTACATGATAAGAGTTACAAAACTGAACTAGGGACAAAAACGTGTATCAACAAAATAAACCATCTGATATGATGTGGTTATGCCCGTGTGATATGGCAAACACCCCGGATAAAAATAACGAGTTAAAAAAAACTCGTAATGAATATATCTTAACATAGCCGTTGTGCTGTCCGTTTAGAAACTCGAATTACGGTTTATGGGATATTTGAATATTTTTATGATCTTACTAGGATATCTAGGTCATTAGGATTCCTTGGGGAAACGTGAGATAACTGTGCGAGATTAAGTTTACTGTGCGGAATCAATCAGGTGAGCTCTATGATGCCCATTTTATGTTTCAAAATGTTTTGGGATAATATGCATACTGTTAGTTGTTTGTATTTGATGAAGTTATATTTATACTACGTTTGAGACCCTGTGTTCGTATAATTGAGTGTTTGTAAAACAATGATTGTTGCCAGTGGGGTTAAATATGTCACATGATTTTTGGTCTAAACATGGTTTTGGGATGCCGTACTCGGAATAGTAGGAGTCAAATTATTTTTAAAGATACATAAAAGTGCTGAGTTTTATGGGCAAGAGGAAAATATTTTTACACATATTCTAGTTGTGTGCCACTAGTTAAGCCTAGTTGGACGATTAAAACGTTTTACGACTCTGATTTGGAAAGAGGTCGCAAAACAGGTTTTGAAAACGTTTTGGGTACTACGGTGCTGGTTTGAGCAGGGAAAATGTTATATAAAACAATGATTATGCAGATTGAGTCAAAATTGTATTTTTGATAAATGTGTCGACCGTGGTCAACGGTGTCCTTGCTATATATGTAAAAACAAGAGCCGTGCGTGTCTTTGTTGCCTGTTTCTGGTGGGAAACAGCCCTAGCATATGTGTCGGTATAAGGGGGGTTAATTGATCAGTTGACTATATTTGGCTGGTGACGACCAGGCCTGCAGAGGGTGAACGTGACCCTAGACAATGGCTTGATATTACTGTAGGTGCAATATAAGGACTACCACACTCTGAACTTGGCAAGTGGTAACCATACCGTGGACATGGCGGATTGGTATTTGAGTTTTGGTGACCCGGTTATTGGTTTGAAACTATTCAGCACAAAGTTTGTCTGTTTTATGATTATGAATTCACTTTATTATTATTTTAAACGTGTCATGTAAATCTTTTCCTAATTTTGTTAGCTTAATTCTTATATGATTAAAACTTGGAACTCACTAGTGAAAACTGATTGTTTGAGTATGCAGATCAAGAAAAGATAAGGCTTCGTGTAGCCATGGCAAGGGCAAAGCGTGATGGAAAGAAAAGCAAGCTGTTGGAAAATTTGGCATATGTATAATGATGTAAATTATATCATACTGGCATCTTGTATTGGAACTTGTGTATATTAATAAAAGTTTCGCTGCTTATCTCTGTTATACCATGTGTTCTGCTGTAATTCCGATTTAGTGATGGTTCCGGGAGACGAGCGTCACAATTTGGTATCAAAGCCTTGGTTTAAGAGATTTAGAGTACTTGCAGTAGTACCTAAACTTAATCTAAGACTCAAAGCACAAGTTCAAGTTGTTAGTAAACAAGCCAATATAGCTAAATGCCTATTACGCTTGCTTAGTGACCTGTTTGGTGATGCATTAAGCATACTGTGGTAAAACCCTTAGATTCATGGGTATAGATAAGTTACTAATTGGAATTAGCTACTTCAAATAATAGCTTTACTATACAAATGAGGCTCGGGATTCCACCATGGCGTGGTTATAAAATGGTAGAAGCATCCTAAGTTGCGTGTTAGCAATTAAATGTCCTGATAGGACTTCAAATGATTAGTAAGGGTCAGACCCATTGATAACGGTCTGAAATTAAGATGTGGACTACGTGTGACCATGATGGAATATAATTAGACCAGTAGCACTATAAAGTAATAATTTGAAAGGGCCCTGTACTTGGTTATTTATCGTCCTACTATCGTCTAGTTATCCATTATACTAACACTGATATTTCTGACATCTTGATTATAGAATGGTAGGAAGAGGTCGTGGTCGTGGTCGTAATATGGGTGGTGGGGAAGGCCAAATACTAGGAGTAATATCAATGCCCCTCCTACCCGTGAAAACGAAATTCCTCATCAAGTGGAAAATACCGATGCTCCTCAGAATGAACAAAGACAATCATAAATGACCACTAAAGTGGTAAAAGCTATACGTGAAGCTATACCAATGTTGATTGCGGAGCTACGTGGGTCAGGTGTTGGCCTGACTGCCGAATCTGGAAGCGCTGGAACTGGTAATAATGGTGGCGGAATTGTTACAACAAATGGTAATGTAATTAGATTGGTCAATGGCGCGGATGCTGACAAACGTAATAGAGGTTGTGATTACAAAGCCTTCAAAGGTGGTGGTCCTCCATCTTTTGATGGCAAGAAGGATGCAGTTTGTACTCATGAGTAGGTCCAGGAAATGGAAGCATTAATCTTGATCAGCCAGTGTAGAGAGGATCAGGCAGTATTATTTGCTGCACATTCATTTGTGTCAGAAGCACTATATTGGTGGGAAACCATCAAACGAGCTCATGGGGAGCAAGGTGTTGCAGCATTACGTTGGAACGATATGAAGAAATTGGTTTTTAAAAGGTTCTGCCCAAGGGGTGAAGTTGATCGAATGGAGGTCGAGTTCCTAAAGCTGGAAGCAGGAACAATGACACATCGGGAATACACAACTAAGTTTAACAAAATGTCCCGATTAGTTCCTGATTTGATAAATACCGAGGAAAACGAGTCAAACGCTACATGCAAGGTTTTCCAGCCGAGGTTCGGAAAGTTGTCAGAACGGCTGCACCAGGTACATATCAATCAGTCGTGGAACTTAGTGCAGCTATCTATGATAATGAGTATTGGGTTGGTGGTAGGCCTGGAGAAAGCAAAAGAAAGTGGTCTGATTTTGACTCAAAGTCTGAAGGCGGAGAGTCAAGGAAGAAATTCAAAGGTAACAATACCGGTAGATGTCGTAAATGCAACAAATATCATAATGGAAGATGTTTGGTGAACATTCCAAATGTCGCGAGATCTCCAAACCCTCCCACATGCTATCGTTGTGGAAAATCAGGACATATTTCCCCAAATTGTCCGGAAGTAAGAGATCATGGTTGTTTTGAATGTGGGGAACTTGGGCATCGGAAGATTGACTGCCCAAAATTTAAGAAAACGATGGAATCAGGAAGACAAGCTGATTGGAGTAAGGATAATGGAGGAAAGGCTAATGCGCGTGCCTTCACGATGACCGTAGGGTAAGCCAAAAGGGAGTCAGACGTCGTCTCCGGTACATTTCTTATTAATAATGTACCAGCCAATGTTTTATTTGATTCTGGTGCTAGTAAGAGTTTTATTTCTATTAGATTTAGTAAATTACTCAATAAGCCCCTCCAAACTTTAGAGAAAACTTTTGAAGTTGAAACCACCATAGGTAAAACTGTTAAGATTTCTGAAATGCTTGAAGATTGCCACATAGATTTAGACGGATACCAATTTCATGTTCAATTGTTCCCACTAATGCTTGGAGGCTTCGACGTCGTTTTGGGGATGGATTGGTTAGCCAAGAACAATGCTCAGATTGTATGTAACAAGAAGTTAATTCAAATACAAGCACCGGATGGTAAGAAGATGTGCATATATGGTGATCGCAATGGTTCGGCTGCGAAGTTAATCTCGATGATCAAAGCTCAGAAGTATATGGTGCAAGGTTGTAGATCATACTTAGCCTATGTGGTAGATGCTACAATAAGGAAAAGGGATTTAAAGGATGTGCCGGTAGTATGTCAATTCCCAGATGTCTTTTCTGAGGACTTGACAAATATTCCTCCTGATAGAGAGGTTGAGTTACGTATTGATCTGGTTCCAGGGGCAAAGCCAGTGGCTAAAGCTCCATATCGATTAGCTCCAACAGAAATGTAGGAACTAATGACACAATTACAAGACCTCCTCAATAAAGGGTTTATAAGACCAAGCATCTCACCTTGGGGTGCTCCGGTATTACTTGTTAAAAAGAAAGATGGGAGCATGAGGATGTGTATAGATTATCGTGAGCTAAACAAGCTTACGGTAAAGAACAAGTATCCTCTCACAAGAATTGATGACCTCTTTGATCAACTACAAGGGGTGAGCTGGTTTTCAAAGATTGATCTACGATCGGGGTACCATGAGCTGAAGGTTCGGGAAGAAGATATTCCAAAGACGGCTTTTCGTACACGCTATGGTCACTATGAGTTCTTGGTTATGTCGTTTGGACTAACCAATGCGCCAGCAGCTTTCATGGACCTAATGAATCGAGTGTTCCAACCTATGTTGCACCGATCCGTGATTGTGTTTATTGACGACATCTTAATCTATTCAAAAAATGAAGGTGACCATGCATGCCATTTGAAAGAAGTTTTGGAAACTTTACGCAAGAAGAAACTGTTTGCTAAGTTCTCCAAATGTGCATTCTGGTTACGAGAAGTTCAGTTCTTGGGCCACGTGATCAATACCAATGGTATAATGGTTGATCCAACAAAGGTGGAAGCGGTAATGAAATGGAGTCCTACTAAGACTCCAATAGAGATTCGAAGCTTCTTGGGATTAGCTGGATATTTCTGGCGTTTTATCTAAGATTTTTCTAAAATTGCTTCACCATTGACTAAGTTGACTAAGAAAGAAGTTAAGTTTAATTGGAGTACACGACAACAACAAGTATTTGAGGAGTTAAAGTCAAGATTGACTCAAGCACCAATAATATCCTTACCTGATGGTACAAAAGACATGGTTATTTATTCAGATGCTTCATATCAAGGATTGGGTTGTGTGCTCGTGCAAAGAGGAAAGGTCATTGCTTATGCTTCTCGACAGCTGAAGCCTAATGAAGTAAATTATCCAACTAATGATTTGGAACTGGCAGCAGTTGTATTTGCTTTAAAAATATGGCATCAGTATTTGTATGGTGTCAAATGTACTATCTTCACCGATCATAAGAGTCTCAAGTACTTCTTTGAACAGAAGGATTTGAATATGAGGCAACGTAGATGGTTGGAGTTAATTAAAGATTATGACTGTGATATCTTATATCACCCTAGAAAAGACAACGTGGTGGCTGACGCTTTAAGTCGAAAGAGCGACCATTCTCCAATTCAGGTGAGGGCATGTCAAGTGGTAATAACTCCAAATTTCCTGGACCAACTCAAGGAAGCTCAAGTTAAGGCGTTAAAAGAAGAAAAGGTATGTAGTGAGAGAATATTTGGTCAAGTGAAAAGTTTGGAAGAAAATGATTATGGTGTAAAGACTAGGTTTGGTCGAATGTGGGTACCGCGTGGCGGTGTTATACGAAAGAAAATTTTGGGTGAAACACACAAAAATCGTTACTCTATTCACCCAGGTGCAACCAAGATGTATCAAGATTGAAAGAAGCACTATTGGTGGCCTGGCATGAAGTTTAACATTATGCAATATGTGAATAGATGTCTAACTTGTGATCAAGTTAAAGTTGAACACCAAAAGCCATATGGCAGGCTTCAACCCCTATAAATTACCAAGTGGAAATGGGAACATATTACTATGGATTTCATAATAAAGCTTCCACGAACAGCTCAAGGTTATGATACCATTTGGGTAGTAGTGGACAGATTGACTAAAAGTGCCCACTTTCTGCCTATTCGTGAATCGTATTCTTCAGAAAGGTTGGCAGAAATATTTGTGAATGAAATTGTGGCACGACATGGTGTGCCGATCTCGATCGTCTCAGCTAGAGACACTTGTTTCACCTCCAGATTTTGGAAAAGGTTCCATGATGCCATGGGATCTAAGCTATTAGTTAGCATTGCATATCATCCACAAATAGATGGTCAAAGTGAAAGGACCATTCAAACTCTTGAAGATATGCTTCGAGCATGTGCTGTAGATTATGAAGGTAATTGGAATAAGCATTTACCTCTTGCAGAATTCTCCTACAACAACAGTTATCATTCATCGACTGATATGGCTCCATTTGAAATGTTATATGGGAGAAAATGTCGTACACCTATATGCTGGGGTGAAGTAGGTCAGAAAGAATTGGGAAACTTGGAAGTGGTCAGGGTTACAACTGATAGATTGGAACAAATTAAATCAAGAATGAAAGCGGCACAAGATCGACAAAAGTCGTATGCTGATTAGAGAAGGAAGACGATTGAATTTCATGTTGGAGATATGGTGTTACTAAAGGTATCTCCATGGAAAGGCCTTATTCGTTTTCAGAAACGTGGAAAATTAAGTCCAAGGTACATTGGACCTTTCAAAATTCTAGCCCGTGTAGGTGAGGTTGCATATAGACTGGAGTTACCAGATGAATTAAGTAAGATTCACCCGACATCCGATGTCTCGTACTTGCGCAAGTGCTTGACGGATGAAACCTCACACATATCATATTATGAAATTGAGATCGATAGTAAGCTTAATTATGTGAAGCATCCGGTAGCTATTCTCGATTATGATGAGAAGAAGTTACGAAATAATAATGTCAAAATTGTAAAAGTTCAGTGGAAGCATCGTAAGGGGTCTGATGCTACCTGGAAAACTGAGGAAGAAATGCATAAATATTATCCCCATTTGTTTTTGACACAATAGGTTTCGAGGACGAAACCTAATGTAAGGGGGATAGATTTGTAACAACCTGATTCCCATAGTATTATAATAAATTTAAATAAAATGAAGTGTTTTCATTTTTCCTATGAAGAGTGTTTTGATAATTACATAATAAATTCATCATGTGGCTACTCTATAATAAAAGAGTAATCACATGACACGAGCAAGTGGTATATGGATTAAAAATATCACATTATCTAGACAACAAAGTAATGATCATAATGAGGGAAAGCAAAATTTGCAAACGATTCTCTGAATGAAAGTTATGATAAAACGAGTTTAAAATAGTAATCATAAAATGTCCAAAATAATCAGTACCTTCCTAGGGTGAGTGCTTGATATGGTTATAAAGGTATTTAAAAATCGTGAACGTGGGCGAAAACGGAGCAAAACGGAGTTCGTATGAAGCCAGAATCGCAGAAATAAGTTCAAAACACCACACACGCTCACCAACACGTGTCCTAGGTGGCAAGACACGTATTTTACTGCCTTTCCACGTGTCCTAGGGTGCCTCCACGTGTCATAGGGCGCTGCCACGTGTACTAGTGAGTTGACACGTGCCCGGTGAGGTTTTGTGGCCTGGTTCTCTCGATTTGCATGCCAGTTTCTATAAATAGTCCATACTGCGTCATTTTTCGCACACAGTTTCGAGTTCCAACCCTATTATCACAAAATAAATCCCCCCATAAACCTCCTTTGAGTTCAATTGAGTGTGTGGAAGAACGTGACGAGTGATCGGGACTAGCCAGACGGTTAAACAAGCGGTTGTCCGGATATAGCAAGGTAAGCTTATGTTTAAGTTTTAAATGTTAAGGTTATCTTCATAAGTACATATTTGGTTGTATTGACTAAATAAACCATCTGATATGATGTGGTTATACCCATGTGATATGGCAAACACCCCGGATAAAAATAACGAGTTAAAAAAAACTAGTATTGAAGATATCTTAACATAGCCGTTGTGCTGTCTTTTTAGAAACCCGAATTATGATTTATGGGATATGTGAATATTTTTATGATCTGGCTAGGATATCCAGGTCGTTAGGATTTATTGGGGAAACGTGAGATAAGTGTGCGAGATTAAGTTTACTATGCAGAATCAATCAGGTGAGTTCTATGATGCCCATTTTTTGTTTCAAAATGTTTTAGGCTGATATGCATACTGTTAGTTGTTTGTATTTGATGATGTTATATTCAAACTATGTTTGAGACCCTATGTTCGTATAATTGAGTGTTTGTGAAACAATGATTGTTGCCAGTGGGGTTAAACATGTCAAATGATTTTTGGTCTAAACATGGTTTTAGGATGCCGTACTTGGGATAGTAGGAGTCGAATTATTTTTAAAGATACATAAAAGTGATGAGTTTTACAGGCATGAGGAAAATGTTTTGACACGTATTCTGCTTGTGTGCCACTAGTTAAGCCTAGTTGGACGATTTAAACGTTTTACGACTGTGATTTGGACAGAGGTCCCAAAACAGGTTTTGAAAACGTTTTGGGCACTACGGTGCTGGTTTGAGCAGGGAAAATTTTATATAAAACAATGATCGTGCAGATTGAGTCAAAATTGTATTTTTGATTAATGTGTCGACCGTGGTCGACGGTGTCCTTGCTATATGTATAAAACCAATCGCCGTGCCTGTCTTTGTTGCCTGTTTCTGGTGGGAAACAGCCCTGGCATATGTGTCGGTATAGGGGGGTTAATTGATCAATTGACTGTATTTGGCTGGTGATGACCGGGCCTGCAGAGGATGAACGTGACCCTAGACAGTGGCTTGATATTACTGTAGATGCAATATAAGGACTACCACACTGTGAACTTGGCAGGTGGTAACCATACCGTGGACTTGGCGGATTGGTATTTGAGTTTTGGTAACTCGGTGGTTTTGGGATTTAGTAACCCGGTTATTGGTTTGAAGCTATTCTGCACAAAGTTTGTCTGTTTTATGATTATGAATTCCCTTTATTATTATTTAAAACATGTCATGTAAATCTTTTCCTAATTTTGTTATCTTAATTCTTATATGATTAAAACTTGGAACTCACCAGTGAAAACTGATTGTTTGAGTATGCATATCAGGAAAAGATAAGGCTTCGTGTAGCCATGGCAAGGGCAACGCGTGATGGAAAGAATAACAAGATCTTGGAAAATTTGGCATATGTATAATGATGTAAATTATATCATATTGGCATCTTGTATTGGAACTTGTGTTATATTAATAAATGTTCCGTTGCTTATCCCTGTTATACCATGTGTTCTGTTGTAATTCCGATTTAGTGATGGTTCCGGGAGACGGGCGTCACATATGTTGATATCCATACATCCAAAACGAACTCAGAAACCTATGAACCCTAAGTTGTTCTTCGTTCGAACTTGTTAGAATCGGGGATTGATAGCCTGTGTAATCATTGGGCTTTTAATCCCCTTAGGATTTCGAGTAGATGGGCATAAGAATCTCCTGGTTCGATGTTCGATTGAGTGGAGTTTGAGTCGGGCAGGGGCTTCGGCAGAACTTGAGATCCAATCGTGTCTTTCACTTGCTGTTGCTCGTATTTTCTTGCACCGAGTTGCTTGGATTGATTCAAGACACGAAATGGAGTGATTTATTTTGAGTATTATGCTGATTCATGTAGGTTTTGAATCCCGTTAATGGCTCGGTTATTTTGGGTATTGATTCACGCGGTTTGGTGTTTTAATGACTGTATTTGTTGATTTATATGTTTAAACGCGCTCAAATCCTTGACATTTATGAAATCAATTAGTTGAAATGAGCTGTAAACGATCGGTTTAGGAGTTTGGGTCTAACACGAGTTCGGTTTGTGATCCACGAGAGAACCGGGTAAAGAGGAGAACCCTATTTAGGTTATTTACTCTTTTGGTCCACCATGTTTTTGTTATGTTTAAATCAAGGATTAACGTTCCCCCCTTCTCACAATTCATTTTTATAATTATCCATTTTCAATCCCTTAAGTGTTATAACTATATTACATTTCAAAATTTGTGAAATCTTTTATATATTTCTAATAAATTAGACTTTACAAATTAAATAGTTTGTATATGGCATAAAATTTTATAAGAACCCTTTTTCATAAAAGAAATGTTATTATTGTTATTAAAAATATTAGTATAAGACATAAAATTTTTAATAATAAATATAATTTCTTTATTATAATTAATATTATTAATATATATTATGTATATACATATTATTTATGTATATACATAATATACATAAATTTAAGAATAAAATGCTTTTATTTTATAATCTATTATGTCTCGTGTTGTTATCATTAGTATTAATTTATTAACGAACTAGACATATATGTCTAAATATATAATTTTTTTTGAATAAAGGTGTTTCAAAGAACATACGAGATTTTTATTTATTTCGAATTGAACTCAATTACGATATTTGAATTCGTAACGGAAAACCCTGGGTATTACAGTCTCCCCTACTTTAGGGAATTTCGTCCCGAAATTTATTTAGTAGAAACCGTTTTCTTAAGTGCTGATTATTTCTTTCTACTTGCTTGTTTCTTTATAACCTTTTGAGTTACTGTTACAAGAATTGTAATTATTTGTTTTATAGGATATTGTCTAAATATTTAGACCACTAATTGAAAATTTAGGAGAGTTTAAACTCACAACTTGTTGTAAAACTGTGAATTGAGAAAGAACTTTAATCAGCATAGTTATTAGCGACACATTCGGATTTTCTTATTTGTATACCACTAGTTTATTTGTTATGACGGTTTTGGATTTAAAGATAGTTGATTCAACTCATGGTGAGATTAACTGCAAAGGTATTTGAATAACTTAGTATAATAATTTTTTTTCCGATTATTCTTGATTGAAAAATGGTTCGCTCGATTTGTAGTTTAAACTAACAAATCCTATTCTTGATCAAGCTTTCGATGCTACTATCAATGTATTAGTGGTGCTTATATATAGGGTATACCATATCCAACCCACCACATCACTAATACTTTGATAGTATTCCAATCGCCCACCAAGACTAACATAACCCTAACTACTTTGAAATAGATTTTTGAATACTTGGCTGGTTTTAGGAATCGTATAAATTAATAGATTCTAACAATTGCATTCTTGCAATAGAGTCTCATAGTTGTATGGAGTGCTAAATGATCATTTTTGAATACACAAACGATTCAGAATTCAATAGTATATGATATTATATGGTTGTGATAACTACTTGTCATCAACCTTAGCTATGAAATCACTGAATCTTCAAGTAATTGTTTAAACATATGAATATAGAATAATTCACTTATGAATCATTAACTTGATTCGTGTGATTATTGATATCTTTGATTTACCCTAGTGTAAGAATACACACCAAGTATTAATAATTGAGTAACAATTTGTTCGACTAGGATATTTTACTCAAAACTGTAGATTGAATTGACTACTCTAGCCATTGATCAAGCTTTTGGTGCTACTATCAATGTACTACTAGTGCTTATATATAGGGTATACCGCAGCCAACCCACCACACTATTAATATTTTGAGAGCATACCAAACTCCTACCAAGGCTAACAAAAACTTTAGACAAACTTGAATAGGTGAGGAAGACTTTGGCTCGATCTTAAGAATTACATGAATATAGAGGTTTTCAACATTTAGATTTTGCAATGGAATCTCTCGGTTGCAACAAATGAATTGTTAGATGATCGATTATTGGATAAACGAATAATGTAGAATACACAGGTATTTGATAATATATAAGCTTTGATGGTTGTGATAACTAATTATCACTAAACTTAGCTATAATATCATTGAATCTTTGAGTAGTTGTCAAAACATATAAATATAGAACAATTCGTCTAAAATCAAAAATATGATTCACATGAACTAGTTGGAATTTTATATGGAATCACCCATACTAAAATTCCATCGGTCCAAGTCATGACACTTTATTGAAATACAATAAGAAGTTATTATGTCTTGGTTTGAATAAAAAAATCAGAAATCTTTGTGACTTGTTTAAAACATAAGAGATGATATTCAGAACGGGATACCAAATGACATGTTTTGAATTTTCTTAAACATTGATCTTGGGCATGATATCCTAAGGAGTAAGGAGTTCGTAAGGTTATGACATAAACATCATGGATTACATTAAACATGTGATATACTAATTTTTAGATGTAGTGACAAGTCACTAATCATAAGCACAATATCATCAATTTTCTATCATGAATTTGAATACTATAATGTGCAATATTACAACCTTTCATATTCAGTGATGAATCACCATCAATAAATCTTGTAATTATAATATTAACGCTTTTATTGATTCATAAAATACTCAAAATAAATCAATGAAAGATAACACTATAATCTTTTAGATTCAGTGATGTATCACTATCACTGATCTTAGGTTTAATGTTACTTAAATCATAACATAGGTAACATAAAGCAAGGAGAGATGATATCATATTCTGTGAGACATAGTAATGAATCACCATCACTAATCTTAAGTATGATATCATAGAATTCTAAAAATCATATCATATACATTATCAATACAAGAAAGGTAGCAACATGAACTTTAGATGTAGTGATGAATCACCATCACAATCTTAGGTGTAATGTTACTAAAACTTGAACCCTAAAATAGGTAACATAAATAGAAGAGAATTGACATCATATCTTGTGAGACACAGTGATGAATCACCATCACTAACCTCAACTATGATATCATGTAGGTTTAAGAATTAAAACATAGGTATTATCAACCCAAGAAAATAACACCATAACTTTTTGATATTGTAATGTATCACCATCACAGCTCTTTGATATAATGTTACTAATTCTTGAATCATAACAAACAAAGGTAGATGATATCATATCCTGTGAGAATAGTAATGAATCACCATAACTATCCTCAAGTATGAATCATGGTGGTATTGAATCATAACATATGCATTATAAATCCAAAGAAAGGTAACACCATTTCCTTTAGATGTAGTAATGTATCACCGTTACAATCTTAGTTATGATATTACTAACTTTCTTGAATCATAACAAATATATTATTTAACAAAAGAAAAATAGAATCTTGAGTATGATATAAAGAAGTTGTTGAATCTACATTACTAATCCAAGAAAGATAACATCATAACTCTTAGAGGTAGTGATGTATCACCATCGCAATCTTAGGTATGACATTATTAACATTATTGAATCATAACACATATATTATTATTCATCAAAGGAAATGACATCATAGCTTGTGAGATGTAGTGATGGATCACCATAACTAATCTCTAGTATGATACCATAAGATTTGGAATTGTAGAAGCAATGCATTGAAATCATTTTGAATTAGATTATAAATTTTAGGGAGTAGCATCCAAGTTGGACACTTTTTGACTTATTAGAATTAATGTTTTTTGCAAGATGTGTCATTCTTTGGCCTATAGGTAAAATACTCTCATTAAGAATCCCCAGGAAAGCTAGACTAGTCCCTTGTCAGGGATTATGAATCTCTTTCCTAGACAGTAGTCTCAACTACAGGTATTTTCCCTTACAGTTACTACATGCCCATATTAACAAACTTAATTCTAACGAAGTTTTAAATCAAAATTGAACAGATATAATCATTTTGAACTCGTTTGAAAACATAAGGAACGGTATTGACAATGGTGTACCGGGTGACATATTAGGATCATTTTAGTTTGTAAGATGTTTGGTATAATATGATTTGGTCTATAAGTGATTGTACTCTTATCAGAAGTCCCCAGGAAAGCTAGACAGGTCCCACAGTACATCGGGGCTTTATACGAATAGCTTTCCTAGACAGGAATTCCAACTACCGATACTACACTCTTCCAGTTAGTACATATCCACCTCACAAACTTTAATAACAGAATCTTAAAATCAATAACAGAATTCCTATTTTGTCTAAGAATTAATATTAGGCATTAAGCCTAATAATTGTTGAATTCATATCAACTAAATGTTGTTTTCATGTATTTAAGTTTGAAATACATTTCTCCTAAAAGCAAATACTAAGGCAATTGCTTAAACTAAGTAATCCCATGATATAGAGTAACTTAGTTTAAGGCATTCCTAAATAGTGCAAGCAAGGCATATTAACAACTATGGCTTTCCACTATGGTAACTAATATAACATAACACCTAATGAATAAGTATATAATATATAGCACATAAGCAAGTAATAAACTAACAAGTGTAATATGAGATAACTAATATTTGGGTTAGCTTAGTTATAATCTAGGCTACCATTTTCTAATAACCTAGATCCCTATAACCATGACTCTGATACCAATCTGTCACACCCCGACCGACCGCGGAATATGTCGTGGCGCGAGCTTGACTGTTCATTAGCTCATGGTGCTATTACAATGTTTCATATTTAATGCATCCATTTAATAATAATCAGTTCATTCAACCAAAATTTAAATAATCATTACAAGAATTCAAAATAAATAAACTATTACATTGAAAGACTATACAATTGTTTCAAAGTTTAAACTAGGTCACCAAGCCTATCTTATTTCTTCATCATGCTTCCTTATCTTGTTACACATGTAAAATAAGAATTTTTCAACTATTTGCATAGTTGGTGAGTTCACACACAAGTTTAAGTAAATAGTATAAAAATGATGCAAACTATAGCCTAACTAGATATGTATCATAAGCACAACATAAATACAAGTTTGAATAAATAGAATGAATGAATGAATGAATAACAATAGCCTGTGTCCAAACAAGTATCCATACAACATGTTAATTCAAGAATGGCCATACTATAAATTAACAGTTATAATTCAATAAGTTTGCTGGGTGTACCTTTCACCCTTTTCACACAAAAGGCAAAAGCCTTTGCGAAGATAGTATCTAACCATCTTAGGCTACTAAGTACTAGATTGCTTGACTGGCAACACACATAGAATCAAAACGTTGTATAAGCTTAGCATCTAACACATAAATCTAACTAGGTCTTAGCCTTGCATCATAGATTGAATGAATAATAGAATAAATAAAGTTTTGAATAAGACATGTGTAGCATCCCAAAACAAAAATGTAAAAGGGACTGTGAAGAAAACTCACCTGTTAGGATGCTTAGGTTAGTTTCCAAATCCTTGATTAAACAATGAGGAAGTAAGGCTATCTACTCACCTATAATTTGAGTAATTAAAGTCTTAGCAATCCTATAGATAAAGTTCAAGAATCCTTGGAACTATGGCAATCCTAATGGAAGTCCTAGGTTGAATGGAACTATGTTTTGAATGGATACTTAGAATAACTAATATTGATTTCATAAAATAGAATACCGAATGTATTCCTTTTTTATTTATCAATTTTATATGTATGAATAAACTAAACTTAATATTGTTTTAAATAAAATAGAATATCAAAGATATTCTTTTTATTTAATCAATATCGTTTTTATGACTAGACTAATTGTTTTAAGAATATTTAATAATATTATTGTAATAAATAAAATTAGAATATTAAATATTCCTCTTTATTTATTATTTTGGAATTGAATTTCTAGGTGGTTTACATGAGTTGATTTCCATCCATTCAATTATTTATTTGTTTTTAAAAGTTTTGTGTAATTGAGTTTATTAAAATTTTATTTGATCTTTTAAAGATTTAAAATATTCCTTTTGAATTATCTTAAGTTCAAAAAAAATATTTAAAACTTAAACCATTTATAATTAGAAATCTTTGTAATGAGTTTAACATGTATATCTTGAAAAAAAACATGACACTCTTTTAAAACTATTGTTGATCTTTATAACTTCAGTTATAACTAAATAATCTATTATAAAAAGAATTAAATTAAATCTACTTTTATTAAATGTTTATTAATACAGAAGTTAACAAATTTATTTATTCATTCATTTATTTTATATATTTAAAAAAAACTTTGATTCTTAACAAGTTTTATTAAATGCTATTTAGGGTAATTTGATTCTAATCATAGAGTAAAATAATAATAATAATTTCTTTTTTGTATAGAATAATGATAAATTTTAGTTTTTATACTTTATTAAAAATTGTGTGTATTATAAACTGCATTTGTCAGAATTTTATAAAAATGATTTTTTTTAAAAAAATTTAATAAAATCGTTATATAGAATAAAAGGGTTAGAATGGATGGGAACAAACACAAGAAGAAAAAAAATGGTCCTAGGCTGCTGGTCCATGAGTTCGAACCCGCGCCATTTACCCCTCTGCCGACAGCCTTAACCGCTGGGCTGGGGGATTTTTCTTTGAATGATTCGCTTCTGATATGTTGATATCCTTACATCCAAAACGAACTCAGAAACCTATGAACCCTAAGTTGTTCTTCGTTTGAATTTGTTAAAATCGGGGATTGATAGCCTGTGTAATCATAGGTCTTTTAATCCCCTTAGGATTATGAGTAGATGGGTATAAGAATCACCTGGTTCAATGTTCGATTGAGTGGAGTTCGAGTCGGGCAGGGGCTTTGGCCGAACTTGAGATCCAATGGTGTCTTTCACTTGCTGTAGCTTGTATTTTGTTGCACAGAGTTGCTCAGATTGATTCAAGACAAGAAATGGAATGACTTATTTCGAGTTTTATACTGATTCGTGTAGGTTTTGAATCTCGTTAATGGCTCGGTTATTTTGGGTATCGGTTCATGCGGTTTGGTGTTTTAATGACTGTATTTGTTGATTTATATGTTTAAACGCGCTCAAATCCTTGCCATTTATGAAATCAATTAGTTGGAATGAGCTGTAAACGATCGGTTAAGGAGTTTGGGTCTAATACGGGTTCGGTTTGTGATCCACAAGAAAACCGGGTAAAGAGGAGAACCCTATTTAGGTTATTTACTCTTTTGGTCCCCCATGTTTCTGTTATGTTTAATTCAAGGATTAATGTTTCCCCCTTCTCGCAATTCATTTTTATAATTATCCATTTTGAATCCCTTAGGTGTTATAACTATATTACCTTTAAAAATTTTTGAAATCTTTTATATATTCCTATAAATTAGACTTTACAAATTAAATAGTTTGTATATGACATGAAATTTTATAAGAACCCTTTTTCATAAAAGAAATGTTATAATTGTTATTAAAAATATTAGTATAAGACATAATATTTTTAATAATAAATATAATTTCTTTATTATTATTAATATTATTATTATTATATATTATGTATATACATAATATTTATGTATATACATAATATACATAAATTTAAGAATAAAATGCTTTTATTTTATAACCTATTATGTCTCGTGTTGTTATCATTAGTATTAATTTATTAATAAACTACACATGTATATCTAATTATATCAATTTTTTTTGAATAAAGGTGTTTCAAAGAACATTCGAGATTTTTATTTATTTTGAATTCAACTCGATTACGATATTTGTATTCGTAATGGAAAACCCTGGGGATTACACAATCAACATCGGGTCCGCTGGAAGTGTTTGGTAGCTTGGCATTTAAAATCCATAGTTGTTTGTTTACACTCCCATCATGATATCTCGAGTTGTTCCAACAACTTCATGGTTCTTAACGTTCACTATAATTCTTGTACTCGCGTGTCATTTCTTGTCAAGAGAAACCTCTCATTTCCCCCTTGTTGAAATGGATTCGTATATTGTCTGGTAGGACAACATTGACGGATCTAATCGTGAGTTTACGTACCCAAGTAATGAGGTTTGTGAACGCATCTCTGTTGTTCACTGAAATGACATAGAGAAAGTTTTATCGGATCAGTTGACTTCAGCCCTATTAGGGGTCAAGCATCTGTTCTGATGATGGTGTTGACAGTACTCGTGTCCATTGATTTGAATTCCATGGTATGTGTTTGTTCACTATGGTAAGTGAACAGTAAGTTCATGTCATTTATGCTTGTTTACCTCCAACTACTAAAATAGTGTAAGAGATACTCTAGAGTTTCCCCAATATGAGTAAGTTATAAAAAAACTTTAAAGAGGAAAGCGATAATCTATGCTAGTATTAAATAATACAACTGCAAATATTTGAAATGAAAAGCGTACCATCGTTGGTGTCAATGTCCTAGCAAGCAGCAGCTGTTCCTATCCTGAATGCACGTCCCCTCGGTGCTGGCCATCTCGGTAGCACCCTTTTTGGACAGACCTTCGCATAATGTCCTGGTTCCCCGCATGTGTAGCAGGAAATGCGATCATTTGGTACAGCGGTCTGTGCCACTGCTTGATTAACCCTGTGCTGGGTTGCTTGGTTTTTTGCAGAATTTGTCCCAATGCCCCATTTTCCCAAAATAAGTACATTGTCTGCACCATGCGTTTGGTTCATGATGATAGTTGCACATACTGCAGAATGGAGCCGTGCCAGAATAAGACATGTGGTTTAGTTGTGGTTGTGTGGGCACTGCTTGTTTGGTAGTGGTGGTAGTTGCGAAGTTCTTAACGACCTTTTGTTTCTTGGCAGGGTGTTGTTCAAATTCCTCGGTGGTTCCAGACTCCCTCTTTAATACGCCAGAGGCAACCATCACATCAGTCAGTGTAGCTGACAGTGTAACAGCCATCTCCAGTGTGGTTGGGTGTGCGGCAATCACATGCCCTTGAATACAAAGCGGTAGTCCACCGACATACCGATCAATCCTTTTCTCTAGTGTGGGAACGATATCCGGTGCCAGTGTTGCCGGTTCATGAAATCTGGTGGTGAATGCCAGATGTTTAGCTCCCACCATCACGTGGTTCAGCAGTTCTGTTTCTACTTTCTTTAGTTCATTCCTCGGGCAGAACTCGCCCCTCATTAAGGTTTTAAAATCCTCCAAAGGCATAGCCAATGCCTCATCCCTTCCTCTTGTTTGAACCTGGGCATTCCACCATGTTAGTGCTCATTTCTCCAATGATCCTGCAGCATACCTTACTCGGTGTTGGTCAGGACATCCACTAATGTCTAAGTTAGTCTTCATTTTCTCGATCCACTAGATCAAGCCAACAGCACCTTCGTTTCCACTCAAACTAGGCGGTTTGCATCCCACAAAGTTCTTGTAGGAGTAGTCTGTTTGATTCCGGTTGTTTCCACTGCCTTCTCTAGATGAGTTGGCAATGTTGTTATTGTTGTTGCTGTTTATTCTGTTCATCATATTAGGGATCACATCCCTCAGTAGGTTTGTCAGCAAGGTAGCCAATGCGATAGTAGCAGGGTCCAACTCGTGGTTGGGTGGTGGCTGCTGAGGTGGGACATGTGGGGGAGGAGGCGGAGGTGCAGGAGAGTCAGACGGTGATGGTGTTGATGAATGCAGAGCTAAGTCTTGTGGTGGTGGCAGCAACGGTAGTTGTCTTCTTGGCGGTATTCTGATCATAACGGAGAGAAAATCGGTTAGTGTGATGATCAGACGCCGAAGACCTTTGCAAATAGAATCCTAGAATGTATGTTCTCTACATGAGGGTCCCTAGGTTATAGTTTAGGCCAAACCTTTTAAATAAATGATCTATATTTCTCTATAACCATGGCTTTGATACCAATTTGTCACACCCCGAGCCGGCAGGCAAGATCGACTTTCCCGTCGGGCAGAAGGTCCCCGGGGCATGTTATCGTTGTGATAATCGAAATGATCAGATTGTTCACAAGGCACATGATGTATAAATGAGAAATGCTAACATGGCAATGATATAGAAATACAAAGTTAAATTACATCGTTATGTTCATAATTTAACTAAGTAAATCTATCCAAAAGAATCATTCAGTTTCTATCTTGTGTCTGCACAAGATTTACAAAATAGTATTTAATGTTTTGTCATTCAAAAGTATGATCAACACAAAATGCAGCTTGGTCTTCAATAAGTCCATTAGCTTAATCCTTGAATGTCGATGACTAAACATGTTCGTCACCTGAGAAAACATGCATTTAAACAACGTCAACACTAGGGTGGTGAGTTCATAAGTTTAATATCTTGAAAACTATTGATTTGTTGTTATTCATGATCACAATGTTTCACACAAGTTTTATTGATATTTTTCCACCATGTTTCACACAATGTCCTGTCCATAGTTGTACTTACAAATAGTATCTCATCCAACCAAGCATGCTTATATATAGGGCATACGCAAGGGTCGAGCCTACAACCCGCCCAAACGCCATCCCACCACATGCTCAACTGGATTCAACACCACTTGTAATACAACCATGGATACCCATTTCATTTTCCCCCATGATTTTCGAGGTATGATTGTTCCAACAATTGAAAAAGAGATGTAATTGTCTCTGTTAGCTGTTCCTTACATATTAGCCCAGTGTGTAAGATATTCCCCTATATGATTATCCCCAACCTTTGGGAAAGAGAAGTGATTGTCTCTGTTAGCTGTTCCTTACGGATTAGCCCTTCGTGTAAGATATCCTCCTCGATATCTAAATGATAGAAAGTTAATAGTCTCTGTTAGCTAATCATTACTGATTAGATCGGTGTGTAGGTATCCCCCAACGATACCTAAATGATAGAGACATAATAGTCTATGTTAGCTAATCCTTACGGATTATCTCGGTGTGTAGGTATCCCCCAACGATACCTAAAGGATAGAGACTTAATAGTCTATGTGACTGTCAGTACTGCCCAGTCCGGTTTTTAAGATATCCTCCCCATGATATCGATTTGAGTGAGACTTTAAATGTGTGTCCTCTGACTGGTTTGGAGTTTAAGGTATCCTCCCCATGATACCTAGATTGAGACATAGTTGTCCGAGTAGTTGTCATTTCTGACCAACCCTGTGTGTAAGATATCCTCCTCGATATCTATTTGAATAATAGGTTCCCAAAACCCTTGGAGTGTTAATAATTAGTATATGATCGTATGCCATGTTCGGTATGTTTCTAATGAATCGAGTCAACTCCATCTCAATGAAAATGAAGTTACGACTCTTTTGGTATGTTGTTAAATAGGAATGATGTACGCGTTATGGTTGTTTGATAAGGTTGACCCTGTGTCCCATGTTCACTACTATAGAATCCCCAAAACCCTGTTCCAAGTGTGTGGTTTATTATATATATGTAACCAATTGAAAATTAATGTATGATATTCCCCGTGCTATTTGTTCTTAGTAATATTCCTGGTGTTATGTGTTCTCGTGTATTACTCATTTGTGTTAAGAACTTGTCTTAATAACCCGTGGTAGCATGTGTAGGGAATGACATCCCACAAGTATGTTAACCTGATATCCTCCTTGATATCACAAGTAATTGTCTCAACTGTTATCTCTATGATGTGTTATCTATTTGACTCTAACAAGTGTTATAAGAACTAGTCTTATTGCACGATGTTAGTAATTTGTGAATGATCTTGTTATCATGAAGTTACTTTATCATGATTATCGTTCTTGCTGTTTGTGGTTGTTATCAGCATGTTACCACTTGATTATCTCGTTGTTCAATCGTGTAAGAATAATAAGATGTTGTAAGATATATTCTTACAACTAGTGTTATTCTATTGTGTTGATGGGTCATGAAACTATATTAGCATGTATCACCCTAGCTATCTCAGATATGATAATGATCAGGCAAGCAAGCCTACAATGATAAACGATAATAAGGATAAACATTATTATCTGAATCATAGTGCAATCAGTATGTTATATCAAAACCATATATCAAAGCCTTTACGTAAATAAAATTTTTAAGCATGTTTCTCAGCCCCGAGCTTTGAAATCAGTTATGATTAGAAAAGGGGCATATGAACTCACCTTGTAGTTGTTGTGGTTGACTATGTTCTAGCAAGAAATGCATACGCTCTTTGTTGTACTTGATGTTGTTTTCACGATCCTGTATTGATTTCACGTTGTTTGTAACTTATAAGTATAAGTTTGAGTACGTGTGTGTGTGTGTGTTAGCCATAAAATTGCCTAACACTTATAGATCATGGTTGTCATCCGGCCTTGGTTCCCTTGTGAAGGTTTATATTAACACTTAACCCAATTAGGTTAAGCTTAGTGTGTAGTGTTATTGATCTTATGTTTAATTTACCTTAACCATGATAGATTGTGTAAGTTTGAAATCCAAAGTAGTTCCTAGGTGTAACATCACTGTACTTCAGATCGTCCGCACATCCGTACGATTGTACTGTTACAACCTAAGATTTATAATTATTAATAAAAATGAATTACTTGATGATTATCACTATTATTGGTATATATATTTATAGCATATTATTATACGCATAAACCATGGGAAATTTAGTTGTAACCCAACTATACAGAACCAAAGTATTTATCGTAGGTGTATATTATACTCGTAAACCATATGAGCGTCGAATTCGCAAAGGTGACCATCTTTACGAAGACGTACGTGAGTAACGCGTTTCGATGAGATAACTAAATAATATTTAACAATATTAAAATGAGGAAAATGAATTAAAAACGTTTATTAGGAACCACAACCTAAAAACAAAATCGTATAAATCTTTTTAATTAAATCAATGAATTATCGTAAATAAAACGAAATCATTTTACGAAACAATTTGTTTAAAATTCTTTTATTTACAAACGAAAAATGTTTGTTTAAGTGTTTTATGCTTTGAATGTGTTACGTTAAAAACCGAGCATTTTAATAATAATAACGCGATAAAAACGAGACCGAGCACGCGGGGATCGACCAGACTATAAAAGCCCATCTTTTTCACCTTCTCCTTCATTTTACAAGACTCACTCTCTCTCTACCTCTCCATTTTTGTTACCCACAATCACCCCCACTTCTCTTTCGATTTTCTTCATCAATTCTTGACGGAATGAAGAGATCTTGGTGTCCACGCGTTCGCGTGATCAAGAGGAACAAGAAGATACGAAGAAACTCAACGTTTGGATCACATATTGAGGTAAATCTGAAGTTACATTTTAGGTCTAGTAATAGATGACAAACCTTAATCACTGGTGCTATGTTAACTGGATTAAACACTTAAAAACGATTAAACAACCTAGAACAAGTAGTGGGAAACCATGTTTGAGAGTTGTACAGGTCGGAACTTGATGATGAAGATGAAGAACATGTTCGGTTCGTGGGTCAGAAGAAGAAACACAGGTTGGCGAACCTGTGACGGGAGCCGAACCTGCATGGGCGGGAACAAGGGTGGCGAACCTTGTTCCAGCCGAACCCTAGGCTGACATTAACCCTAGCCGAACCCTATGGGAGTCACGAACCTTCGGCAACCAACGAACCTGGGTCTTGGACGAAACCCCATGCAAACCACCAAACCTTTCATAGACAAACCCTGGGTTTGTGCGAACCTTTGCGTCGCAAACCTAGCCACACGCGAACCTGGATCACCGAACCTATGGGTGAGCTACGAACCGGGGGATGGCCGAACCCATTTGGGTGGCCTAACCATTAACTAGCCGAACCATTGAACACACGAACTTCTTGAGCTAGTGTCGGCCAAACCCTAGCACTGTGCTGATCGAACCTGAGCACCTTGATTTGGGCGAACCTTAGCTCTCATAAGGACACTACGCAGCGAACCCTTGACCCATAACAATTCTTTGTGGGCCGAACCTTTCTAGGAGCCCGAACCTTTCCTTAAAACCATAGCCGAACCCTATGACCACATGGGACGAACCTATGGTCCTAAACCTGTCGCGAACCTTGGCATGATAGGGCCGAACCTATTTCATTTGGGTTAGAAGGTTCGCTGCCCTCATGGGAAACCCAAACTAATTTCATCAAACTAGAAGATTAAAGGTAATTGGAGAACATGAGTATACATGTACACACATATATGAATAAGCATGCATGAGACCTTTTGTCTCTCTAAATTTGATTCTTTTTTTATAGATATTCATGTGAAACTTGTTGGGTAACACCTAACTTCTTATAAGGATAATACAAATGCATTTTCTTTAACATGAGATTTATATAAGAACTTGGATTATGGTGGTTAATGGAATGAAATCATGCATGCAGGTATAGGTAGGTATATGATAGGGGTTACCACCTCTGCATATGCATGCCTATAGACGTATGCATAAAAGCTCAAAACGGTTCAGCATTAGGTAATGATAAACAAAATAACAAGTTAAGTATAAACTAATGAGGAATAATTATAAATATTAGTTGAACCACTTTAACTTAAGTGAGATAAACTAAGTTAATGATATGATTAATATTAAAAGGGAAACAAGTAGGGGATAATTAACTGAAATGAAACACATGTGCTCATAAACTAGAAAACACGATAATTACAGGTGATTGAGTTGGTGTTGATTTGTATACGTGAGCGCGCATTCTACAGATACACTGACTTTAAGGAATTAGGTGAGTTCTCATAACCTCCCTTTCTTTTAAACTATTTTGTTTTAAAACTCGGAGGTGAAACATGTATACCAATTTTAAGTATCATTTTGATAACACAAGGATGATACATGTTTATCAATATGATATTCACATTATAGAATTATCAGTATTTATGGATCATCACTTATTGTCATATATCCGTGTAACATTGTCATTGACTTCGGTCAATAACAAATATTACATGTATTGTCACTTGGATTATTACGACTCCATGAATCGTTGCCTTTAACTTCGTTTAATTGCTTTGATCTCATGTATTGTCACGTGGTTAGCTTCCACTCCATGGATCATGTCTTTAACTTATGTTAATTACATAAATTCCATGTATGGTCACATATACTAATTGAGAATATTGATGTTTGAGATTGGTTGAATGGTTATATGGTTGATTATCTATTATTGTCTATGATTATCTATGATTAACTATGACTTAATTGATATGTGACTATGTGTTTGTTTGCATGTTTGATTGTTGAGTTGGGAGATGTGTTGGATTTTCCCACAGTTGCTCTTGTGGATTTCCTCCGATACACCATAAGGTTTTATACTGATTTTATATAAACTTTTTATAAAACCCTTTTCAAGCACAAACTTTTATACTCATTTTATAAAAATACTTTTAAGTATAAAAACTTGTGATTACTCACCAACTACTTCGTAGTTGACACTTGATTTTCTTACATGTTTTAGGTGATGAAGCTAAGTAGATTGAGGAAGATGATTTCACACTTTTGGACATCATCAAATAGGATCTTGGACTTAACTAAAATTAACTGAAATTCTGGCGATTAGAGTTTATTTAGTTTAGCTAATTCTTTTGGGTAATTGATGTATTTAATTCACGATGAACATGATTTTTGTGTAATTAATTTGCTTGATTAAATGATTATGTGATGATTTAATTAGATGCCCACGAGCTTATGAACAATCTACACATCCCTCGTGGTATCCCGACGTTTTCTCCATCGGTCGGGGTGTTACAGATACTGTAACATCACTGTACTTCAGATCGTCCTACATCCGTACGATTGTACTGTTACGACCTGAAAGTTATAATTATTAATGAAAATGTATTACTTGATGATTATCCCTGTTATTGGTATACATATTTATAGCATATTATTATAGGCGTAAACCATGGGAAATTTAGTTGTAACCCAACTAAACAGAACCGGAGGGTTTATCGCAGGTGTATATTACTCACAGATATGGACTATTGAATTTGGATGGAAAGGGATTGGGAGTTGGTTATGGTTTGGTTGCTAAACATAGTCAAGGACACATGGTCATGGTTTATCGCAATAGCGGTGGGACGGTGGCTGGGGCAGTTGCGACTAACCCTTACATATGCCCTATATATATGCATATTTCAGTCTATCACGGATGTGTCAGTGACTTGGTTTAAGGGGTTCTAGATTGGGAATTATTAATATTAAAGATAATAAGGTAATGAAAACAGTTATGCGATGGTGAGGTTACGATAATAAATTAAACACGAATGTTGATTCAGAAATATTAACTAAATATTGTGCTCACGTGGGTGACGATTCACACGAATTAAATTATTGAATATAATATTCTGGGACGACATCCCATAAATTATAAATCGAATCGAAATCCGATAGGAGCGTCGGATTCGCAAAGGTGACGATCTTTACGAAAACGTACGTGAGTAACGCGTTTCGATGAGATAACTAAATAATATTTAACGATATTAAAATGAGGAAAACGAATTAAAAACGTTTATTAGGAATCACAACCTAAAAACAAAATCGCACAAATCATTTTAATTAAATCAATGAATTATCGTAAATAAAACTTGTAGATACATGTAATGTCCCTAGTTCTATTTTGTAATACTCATCATGTAAAATTCAAGATATTAATATAAGTTGACTTTTTATATTGTTCTTAATGTTTATGTTTTAATTATTTGATTATATGATTGGGTGATTTGGTTTATTGTTTAATTGAGTATGAGTATTGCTCATTCGGCCGAATGACTCTAGAGTATGAAGTCATTCGGCGAATGAGAATAGAGTATGTCTATATTCGGCGAATGAGTCATTCGCCGAATGACTCATTCGACTGAATTACCTATTCGACAGGAGTCATTCGCCGAATGAGTTGTTTCGGCCTCTCATTCGGCTGAATGTCAAATGCCTATATATACAAGTTCAAATTCATTTCAACCCTAACTTTAGAGAGCACTCATTCGTCCCTAAGCACTCAAGTGTCAAACCCTTGGTGATTTGTGGGTTCTCTAGCTGTCCAACTTCGTTTCTTAGCTCGTGGTGTTCGATCTTCAATCAAACGTTCATCTAGAACCTTCGGATCACCACGGTTGCTGTCGGTTTCGATTGGAAAACCCTGGAATAGGATTCCACACTATTCAAGAGGCTGTAGAGCAGATCTCTATTGATTTCGTGATGTTTTCGAGATCATTCTAGGTCCTACAAAACGAAATCATTTTACGAAACAACTTGATTAAAATTATTTTATTTAAAAACGAAAACAGTTTATTTAAGTGTTTTATGCTTTGAATGTGTTACGCTAAAAACCGAGCATTTTAATAATAATAACGCGATAAAAACGAGACTAAGCACGCGTGGATCGACGAGGCTATAAAAGCCCATCTTTTTCTCCTCCTCCTTCATTTTACAAGACTCACTCTCTCTCTACCTCTCCATTTTCGTCACCCACAATCACCCCCACTTCTCTCTAGCTTTTCTTCTTCAATTCTTGACGGAATCAAGAGATCTTGGTGTTCACGTGTTCGTGTCATCAAGAGGAATAAGAAGATATGAAGAAACTCAACATTTGGATCACATATTGAGGTAAATCTGAAGTTACATTTTCGGTCTAGTAATAGATGACAAACCTTAATCACTGGTGTTATGTTAACCGGATTAAACACTTTAAAACGGTAAAACAACCTAGGACAAGTAGTGGGAAACCATGTTTGAGAGTTGTACAGGTCGGAACTTGATGATGAAGATGAAGAACAGGTTCGGTTCGTGAGTCAGAAGAAGGAACTCAGGTTGGTGAACCTGTGATGGGAGCCGAACCTGCATGGGCGGGAACAAGGGTGGCGAAGCATGTTCAAGCTGAATCCTAGGCTGACACGAACCCTAGCCAAACCCTATGGGAGTCACAAACCTTTGGCAACCAACAAACCTGGGTCTTGGACGAAACCCCATGCAGACCACCGAATCTTTCAGAGAAAAACTCTGGGTTTGTGCCGACCTTTGCGTCGCGAACCTAGCCCCACGCGAACCTGGATCACCGAATCTATGGGTGAGCTACGAACCGAGGGATGGCCGAACCCATTTGGGTGGCCGAACCATTGAACTCATGAACCTCTTGAGCTAGTGTCGTCCAAACCCTAGCACTATGCTGATCGAACCTGAGCATCTTCATTTGGGCGAACCTTAGTTCTAATCCGGAAACTATGCAGCGAACCCTGGACCCATAATAATTCTTTGTGGGCCGAACCTTTCTAGGAGCCCGAACCTTTCCTTTAAACCTTAGCTGAACCCTATGACCACATGGGACGAACCTATAGTCTTAAACCTGTCGCGAACCTTGGCATGATAGGGCCGAAGCTATTTCATTTGGGTTAGAAGGTTCGCTGCCCTCATGGGAAACCCAAACTAATTTCATCAAACTACAAGGTTAAAGGTAATTGGAGAACATGAGTATACATGTACACACATATATGAATAAGCATGCATGAGAAATCATGTTCACCACCTTTTCTCTCTCTAAATTTGATTCTTTTTTTATAGATATACATGTGAAACTTGTTGGGTAACACCTAACTTCTTATAAGGATAATACAAATGCATTTTCTTTAACATGAGATCTATATAAGAACTTAGATTATGCTGGTTAATGGAATGAAATCATGCATGTAGGTATAGGTAGGTATATGATAGGGGTTACTACCTCTACATATGCATGCCTATAGATGCATACATAAAAGCTCAAAACTGTTCAGCATTAGGTAATGATAAACGAAATAACAGGTTGAGTATAAACTAAAGAGGAATAATTATAAATATTTGTTGAACCACTTTAACTTAAGTGAGATAAACTAAGTTAATGACATGATTAATATTAAAAGGGAAACAAGTAGGGGATAATTAACTGAAATGAAACACATTTGCTCATAAACTAGAAAACACGATAATTACAGGTGATTGAGTTGTTGTTGATTTGTATACGCGAGCGCGCATTCTACAGATACACTGACTTTAAGGAATCATGGTGAGTTCTCATAACCTCCCTTTCTTTTAAACTATTTTGTTTTAAAACTTGGAGGTGAAACATGTATACCAATTTTAAGTATCATTTTGATAACACAAGGATGATACCTGTTTATCAATACGATATACACATTATAGAATTATCAGTATTTATGGATCATCACTTATTGTCATATATCCGTGTAACATTGTCATTGACTTCGATCAATAACAAAGATTACATGTATTGTCACTAGGATTATCACAACTGCATGAATCGTGGCCTTTAACTTTGGTTAATTGCTTTGATCTCATGTATTGTCACGTGGTTAGCTTCCACTCCATTGATCATGTCTCTAACTTATGTTAATTACATAAATTCCATGTATGGTCACATATACTAATTGAGAATATTGATGTTTGAGATTGGTTGAATGGTTATGTGGTTGATTATCTATTATTGTCTATGATTATCTATGATTAACTATGACTTAATTGATATGTGACTATGTGTTTGTTTGCATGTTTGATTGTTGAGTTGGGAGATGTGTTGGATTTTCCCGCAGTTGCTCTTGTGGATTTCCTCCGATACACCATAAGGTTTTATACTGATTTTATATAAACTTTTTATAAAACCCTTTTCAAGCACAAACTTTTATACTCATTTTATAAAAATACTTTTACGTATAAAAACTTGTGATTACTCACCAACTACTTCGTAGTTGACACTTGATTTTCTTACATGTTTCAGGGATGAAGCTAAGTAGATTGAGGAAGATGATTTCACACTTTTGGACATCATCAAATAGGATCTTGGACTTAACTAAAATTAACTGAAATTCTGGCGATTAGAGTTTAGTTAGTTTAGCTAATTCTTTTGTGTAATTGATGTATTTAATTCATGATGAACATCATTTTTGTGTAATTAATTTGGTTGATTAAATGATTATGTGATGATTTAATTAGATGCCCACGAGCTTATGAACAATCTACACATCCCTCGTGGCATCCCGACGTTTCCGCCATCAGTTGGGGTGTTACAAATTGGTATCGGAGACTGGGTTATAGGGAATTAGGTTACTAGAAATGGTTGACCTAGTCTATAACCGTAGGATACCCTAGTATGAACTATTTGATACACTAGTTATTATATTCAGGATTTCATGCTTATATGTTTATTTCATGTTAACTGAACTCCTGTTATACATCTGATATACTTATGCTACTTACTGATTTCTAGCTTACGTGTGCCCTAATGATTCGATAAGGACATGCACGTGGTGTATCATAAAGGTGGTGGGACGTTGGCTAGGGCAGTTGCGACTGACCCCTACATGTCACACCCCGAGCCGGCGGGGTTGGATCGAAGTCCCCGTCGGGCGGAAGGTTCTCGGGGCGTGATATCGTGAGTGATAATCGTGTGGATCAGCTTGTTTACATAGCATCTATGTTAAGAATAAGTAAAGCACAATATATCATTAAACTAGGATTACAAAGTTAAATTACAACTGTAATGTTTGACAATTTAACTGAGTAAACGTATCAAAAGAATCAAATGTTTCTATCTCGTAACTGTACAAGATGTCAAAAGTGTTTTGCTTCCATATCAAAATATGTGCTTTCCAAAAGTCTACTAGGTCCTCTATCTAGGCATCCTAGTATGCAATCCTGGACTCTAGCTTAACCCCGTCCATCACCTGAGAAAGCATGTAAGAAAACAAGTCAATACAATGGTTGGTGAGTTCATATAGTTTATAATTGTTTTAAGATATTCGAATACGATAAGTCGTTATAGTAGCCGAAAACTGGGGTTTTGGTCTCGGTGTGCAACTAAGTGTCCTATATTACTAATGGTTTTCTAAGTTCTTCTAATTAGTTTAGGTTATTACCCATAAGTGAACCCGAATCCAGTAAGTAACCCTTTCAAGATTTTAGTTAATGATTTGGAAGTAATTTATTTTAAGTAAACCTTATGTTAGAGATCATGTAAATAAGTAGAAAATAGTTCATTATTGATTCCATTTAATAGAATCATAATGGGTTTTTTTTAAGGAAAATCATAGATTAGCTTATTAGGCTTAAGTTAATTCAACTTTGATTAACTCAAAGCCTCACATTAAGTCTCAGCTTCCTTTTGTTTCTCGGAGTGTTTGTATGTACAACCTACTTAGAAGTCCCTTAGAACTTTTTACTTGTTTCATATGTTTGCATGGAATCACTAAGTGTTGGTTGTGGTGCTTAATCCACACCCATCCTTAGTTATCACTTCGATTCTTGTTGCTTTCAACTTTGTGTTTGTAGTATTCGAAATTTTTAGTGTTGCGACTTGAGTCCTTGTTTATTCTCGTTTTCCATGTGCTAAGCATTTATTTGTTTACATTTCATTATCAACCCATAAATGTCTTAGGCATTGGCACGATAGACTATAAATTTGTCGCTTTTGTTGATAATCATGGAATAGCTTCTTGTTAAGTAACCCTATTGGTTCCCATGCACCACCCCATGAGGCTCACGTAACCCACCCATGCACCACCTATCATCCCTCATCTTCCGTGTTCACTAACCCTTGACCTAAGTGATTCTAACCGACCCAAGGCGTGGCCGAATAGAGAGTGTCCGACTGATGTGGACCTAATAGCTCACCACATCGAATGAAGGGTCTTTCGGAGGTGGGCCTTTCGGCCGAATAGGCTTGAGCGAATGACATGGTGGCCGAATGTGGTTGCAGTGACCGAATGAGGCCTGTCGAATGAATTCTGGCCGAAGGGCCTGATTCGGCGAATGGAGCTGACTAACCAGCCATTCGGCGAATGGCCACTGCTTCGCCCGTCATTCGGTGAGCTGCTAAGAGCCATTCGGCAGTCGGTTTTTGCGGAAGTTCAGCCAAGAACTCGAGCCAATCGTCCTGGTTTTGCTTTAACATTTGTTTCACACGATTCTAGGGTGTGGGTGAGTGATTTCCTAAGGTTTTATGGCATATACAATCGGCTAAGGAGTGGGCCAAACAAAAGGGTTTCAAAACCCTAAAATCGCTACTTAGAAGTCGGATTTACCTCAAATCAGTCAGTTGACAGCTCGGATTTCTTGTACGTTTGTGATCTACGTGATGTGGTGGTCGTTTTGACAACAAGAACACGCGATTCGATTAAGAAACGAGAGAGATCGAGTGTGAGTTTCTAGAGAGAGAAAATGTAGAGAGAGAGTGAACAAGACGGGTGTTGGTGGCAGGTGGTTGTGTGGGATTATGGCATTAAATGCCATAATTGATGGCCAGGGTTTACCCGGGTATGTCCGGGTTCGTTCGGTTTCGCTCGATTTCGCGTAAAAGCGTCGGTTCACGTTATTTTTCGTAACGAGACGACCCTGTCTTAAAATAGGTTTTATAAATTTATTTTAAGTCGTGATTCCAAATAAATTAACTATTTGTTTATTTTAAATTTTCTGGAAAGTTTAATTTACTGTTTAAATCGAATCGCGTAGTCGCAGCGCGTATTCGTACAAATCGTCACCCGTACGAACACGCCGATAACTATGCTCTCCAATTTGGTTTTCTAATTACTGGACATCGTTCAGAGTGTTAAACCTTCAGATATATTCGTACAGATCGTCACCTATACGAATAATCCGTCGGTTTAGCATTCCTGTAACAACGTCCGTTATTGTTTTATTTTGTTCAACCTCACATACGTTTACACATAATAGCGTATCAATAAGTATCCGTGTCTCAGTTCAATGTTGTCTGATTTGTTTCTGACTGTTAAACCGTAAGGTATAATCAGGTTTCAGAAACAATAGCATAATAGTTTAGTGTTAAGCATAAAAATGTTCATAGCATATAAGTAGTTTCACATAGTTAGTACCTGAGTTACTGTGCGTTTACTGTTCCGGCGACGTTTCCGGCACAGATGTTACAGTCTCCCCTTTTTAGAGAAATTTCATCCCGAAATTTAAGCATTGTTATCAGGTACGACTTCCTTTCTAAACAGTTGGGGATACTTGAGCTTCATGCTATCTTCGCGTTTCCAAGTAAACTCAGGTCTGCGCTTTGAGTTCCAACGAACCTTGACAATTGGGATACGGCTTCGCCTCAGTTTCTTAACCTTGCTATCCATGATCTCCAAAGGTTCCTCGACAAAGTGTAAGTGTTCATCCAATTGAATTTCTTCAACTGGAATAACAAGTGTTTCAACAGCTAGGCATTTCTTCAAGTTTTAGACGTGAAACACGTCATGTACACCACTAAGTTCATCCGGTAGTCTAAGTCTGTACGCCACAGGACCAATACGTTCGGTGATCTTGAACGGTCCCACGTACCGTGGTACTAGTTTGCCTTTTGTTCCAAAACGGACCACGCCTTTCCAAGGGGATACTTCTAACATAAATCAATCTCCCTCTTGGAATTCCAATGGCTTGCGCCGTTTGTCAGCGTAGCTCTTTTGTCGGCTCCGAGTTGCTTGTAGCCTTTTTGTATCCGAGCAATTTTGTCTGTTGTTTTTGGAATGAGTTCCGGCCCGGTGATACGATTATCTCCCACTTCCGACCAACAGATCGGCGATCGACATTTACGACCGTAGAGAGCTTCGAACGGTGCACATCCAATGCTAGTATGATAGCTGTTGTTGTAGGAGAATTCAATCACTGGTAAATGAGAGTCCCAACTACCACCGAAATCTAGAACACACATTCTCAACATGTCCTCCAAGGTTTGTATAGTACGTTCACTCTGACCATCCGTTTGTGGATGATAAGCTGTACTCAAGTTTAGGTGTGTCCCTAGAGATCTCTGCAATGATTGCCAGAACCTTGATGTGAATCTGCTATCACGATCTGAAATGATAGAAAATGGCACACCATGGCGTACCACTATCTCGTTATCGTTTTTGCATTGAACATTCTTACAGATGGACTCAACTAACTTGCCTATTTTCACATTGTTATTATTGAATTCACATTGCTTTCGTAAAAAGTTTTCGGCCAACTGATCCATGTCATTTATGGATATCAGATCGCAACCGATATGTTCTTGTCATTTGTTTGTACACTGTTGTTTCTCTCATGTTGTTGTATTTCCTGTATTTAAGTTTTAACTTAAGCACATACAGTTGTTGTTTGCGTTCTGATTTCTGATGTCACATAATTGTTTACACGCTGTATTTACACCTAGTAAATGTGAAAGTACACATGCCGGACGGAATTTGCAGGACGGTTAGGTACTGGTAGTCACAGGTTTGATCGGCACTCTTTGGCTTTGTGCCCATTCCTCCCACAGTTGGCTGAATGAGAGCATGGTCAGAAGCAGTCACCATGCGCTGGATTTGTTCAGGCAGTCCACTGATGAACTGCTCGATCTTCTTATACTCCATCGTCACCATTGCCGGATGTAGCTTGCACAACTCATGAAATCGAGTGCAGTACTGCTCGATTTCAGACCCCACCATTTTGTGCACCTAGAACTCCTCCTCAAGCTTCTTAATCTCGTTTCGAGGACAATATTCCTCGTGAAGCATCTTGGTGAACTCCTCTCAAGCTATAGAGTTTGCAGCCTCCAGTCCCAAAGTCTTGACATGAGAGTTCCACCATGTGAGGGCAAGTCCGTCAAATGTCCCAGTGGCATACTTCACTCGATTCTCCTCCGCACAGTCAGACATAGAGAATACTGATTCCACTTTATCTATTCATCTGAGCAGTCCCACTACTCCTTCAGTACCCTTAAAGTTATAAGGGTGGCAACTCAGAAACTCTTTGAATGAACAGCCTTTGACAGTGCTCCCATGGGATCTTGTTCAACGTGATTTAAAGTTAGGTGATAGTGATCGCGTTGTCTACACTTCGTCAGTCGTATTCAAGTTAGGTTAGTACCGTGATTAGTCCTACTTTTTTCGCTATGCAGTCGGTTTGCTTCGTATTCTGCAATAGCCTTGTTGACTCTTCGGTCGACCATCATTTTGATGGTTGCCAAACCGATTAGTTTCTTTTGTGGCCGGGTATGTCTTCCTCTTCTCGCCATATTTTGTTTCTATACGAAGCGGATAACATGTTAGCTTGTCAGCAGTGTTAGATGGTTGAGTCAGAGTACAACATAAATAACAGAACATACATAATAAAACTAATAGAGCATTTCTTTAATAATAATAGCTTTTGAGTACAAAGATTTTCAATATTGATATACTACTATCATAGTTCGTATGAGCACATCTTGCTCACCTAGGAGTACAGAAAAATGTAGTGAACTGAAAATAAAACAATCTATCTAGTCTGATGCAATCATGGAGTGTGAATCTCCACTGTCTGCAGGACTGTCATCCTGGTCCTCCTCAGGATCCTCGCCAAAATCCCCCTCCTCGAGGTCCTCGAACTGAGGCTCCTCCTCGAGCGGTGGATCTACTATGAACTGCTCCAGTCATGCATTTAGCATGGCGTCACTGGCCTGAATCATAGCCTGGTTCTCCTCTTTCGTGGCCTCTGCCGCAGCTAAGCGCCCACCATGCTCCTGGACGACCTCGACAATCTGCCCTTGTTGTCCTGCCAGCTGTGCCATCATGTTCCTCATGTCTGCCATCTTCTCATGCAGATGGTCAACCTTTCCTTCGAGGTGTAGGTTCTTCTCACGAAGAACTCTATCCTCCTCTGTCAACTTGTAGTTCCTGTCTGCCTCGCGTTCTGTTCGGGAGACATGGGCTGCAAATTCCCGCTCCATCGGCACACCCAGAAATGGAATTCGGTGGTCACTTGGCGTATCACCAGGCAGTCGGGGTGGAGGTACTCGCTCCCCCTCAATCCAGTCCAGAATAGTCATGGGGTGCCAGCCCCATGATCGGGCACGCCAAGCCTGTCGGGCTCGGCTGGTCTCCTCGGTGTCCACTCAGGCTACAATCTCCTGAATCCTCTAACGGTTCTCCTCAGTCAGCTCGTACTCAGCGGGGCATTTTCCCGGGTTCATCCCACTCTTATCGTTGTCCATTCCTGCATTCTTGGTTGAATAAGTAACATTATACAATAACATACAATATTACTGTGCCAAGTCTAGTGTAGTGTCTGGTGTAGAGCATTGGCTATAGTCTAAGTTTACTACATGCAAACCTAGTTCTCTATAACCAAGGCTCTGATACCAGTCTGTCACACCCCCAAATTCCCACGTGTAGTGTCAGACCGCTCGGGTGTGACGTGGCCAGGATCATAACTCTTGGTCATATAGAAACGACTCTATATGAGTTATACAAACATACAGTTTTGTAAATAGAACAAGTTTTAATAAATATGCAGCGGAAAAGTTTAAATGTCAAGCAGTGGAAATAATAAACGGTTACATCAGAAATGTAAATTATACAAGACACTACATAATTAGTATTGTTTTAAAAGACATGAATAAAAACATAATCCTAGGACTAGAGTCTAAATGCATGAGACTCTCCTTGTGTATCCTCTAGTGTGTCCTAGCTTGTGCCATAAGTTACCTGAGAATAAATGTGAAAACGTGTTAACTATAAAGTTGGTGAGTCGTAGGTTTAGACAGTAATAAAACAGTAAGATAGACATATAATGGGTATGTTAAGTTGTTTGTTGGATCTACGATCCGTGGTGTGTCACTTCATCTTACCAAAACTCGACTTTTCTAGTTGCCTCCCCGGGTCATCGCTGAACCCAGCATCAACATAGATATTACACTCGTTATGACCTCCGGTCAATATTCTTGCCGAGCAGGGCTAGTCAAACTCAGTAGTACTACGTAATAACGTCTCGCTTGTTACACAACTAACGGTAAAGATGCATGAGGACTGGTTGCGATATTAGTTACACTCAAAATAGTTTTACAACATTCCACTCATATATCTAATACATTTGCATAGTATTCTCACCCCAAGAGTTTAATAAAATCAGTTAAAGAGTAAAAGTGGAGCTGTAGACTCACATGAGTTTAGGAGAGTGCATTCGTACATAAACAGAGTAGTGCGCCTGCTAGCGGTTACCTATATCACATAGGTGTAATGAGTTTGTGTTCACATACATGTGGGTCTTACAGGACTGTATTTGTGTTCAAACAACTCCAACTTGTTATATGGGTTGTGTTGACCGTGTTTGACCTAACGACCCGTTTGTGACGTGTTTAGTTCAAGTGGTCGTGTAACGTGCGATTTGTGTCGTATGATGTGTGTGAGCACCAAAGTCACATCCGTGAAGTAAGTTACTATTTATAGTAAGTTCCTATTTTAGGAAAGTTTCCATATTAAGCAAATAATGCAAGACATCACTTTCTGATTATTCTAATATGCATAATTAACCTATATGAACATGTTATCAAATAGCATGTAGTTACACTTAGACGATTAAGCACGTTTCCCGTTTAAAAGTTACTATATATAGAAAGTTCACCTTTCTCATCATCTTAATCATTTACAATCATTTCTATCATGTTACTAAGACTCTTGACATTATCGTTAGTGATGTTCAGATTCGGATATCCGAAAATTTCAGATAGTGGTTTTCACTATCCGAATCCGAATCCGAAATTTCGGATTCGGATATCCGTTCGGATATCCGAATTCTAAAAAAAAGTGAATTTTTTTAAAAAAAATACATCCAGATATCCGAAAATGTGAAAATATCCGAAATATCCCAATATCCAAAAATATATCTGAATATCCGAAAAAATATCTGAATATCCGAAAAAAATTAACTATTTCGGATAGTTCGGATATCCGAACTATCCGAAATTTTTCAAAATTACTATCCGAATCCGAATCCGAATTCGGATATCCGGACCTCCAGATATTTCGGATACGGATTTTTTTGAACACCCCTAATTATCGTTATAACTCAAATTTGACCAAAACAAGATATTATGAACAAGTCTTATAACCAAAGTTTCTATTTATGAAAACTTGTAACAAATATCCATAATTTCCATCATCCTAATGCATTAAAACCCCTAATATCATCATGTCAATATTAAGTAATTATGTTATACATACAAGAAATCTCAAGTTCCTCACCAAATAACCATTTGCGACTAAAAAGTTACTATTTATAGTAATAATGATTTTAATCACTTCTTTTAACAATTCTAACAACTCAAATACATCAATAATCATCACATTAGTTCCAAATCATCATTTGAAACATAAATCCAAGTTATAAACACATGCATTTTGCCATTTCAATGATTATTCAGGTTTTGTAACACTAAAGTTACTAAAATTAGTAACTATTATAAATTATCATTTCTTGAAAACAATAACACTCCTAGATCTTGCAAATCACATTAAATATCACATATAACAACATCTCAATATCAAAAATCATGTAAACCTACCTAGATCATACATGCATGTGATCAAAAACACCCATTTCATAGCAAAATCATCAAATAATCATTAAATCCCATCAACATCATCATATATCATTCTAAGATCATTAAATCAGTTCCAATATCATCAAATAACATATCCATAATCTTTGAATTTCATGATTAAGGTGGTGCTAGTGTTGCATGTGGCCATTTTGGCTTGCATTTGTGTGTATGTGCAAGATTTGTGCGAAGTGATGCCAAGAACTACCTCAAGCGCTCCTGATTTTGCAAATGTGGTATGAGATCGATGGTTGTAGCCCCTGGAATCTGTTGAGAAGGCCTCACAACCGAAATAGTGGGTGGTGGTGGTGTGGTGCTTCCTCTTGGTTCCTTCAACTCTTCAAGAATGGCCTCCAAAGGTTTTTGAGGTTTTCTCCAGGTCTTAAATGGAGATTAACAGACACAACAATCGCCAATGTAGCTTCTGGGTTCGAGGTTTTTGGTTATAGGGCGGTTTTAATGATTTGGTCTTGTTTAAATAAAGATTTTGCGTGTTGGGCGCCTTCGCATACCGCCGGGACTGGCAAAAATGCCTCTCAGCGTTCCGTAATGAATATAATGTTCATTTGATTCCAGAAATACACCGCGTACTGTGATTGTAGAAGTTGATCGGTCCTCGCGTACCGCGACAACTTTCGGAGAATTCAAATTTCCCCACCCAAGCTTCGCGTGCCGCTAAGGCCCAACCAGAGGCCCTTAGCGTACCGCGATGGGTCTCGGAGGAGCCCAATAGGCCCAATTCGGTTGTTTCGAACCGATTTTTGCGTATTTCACGATTATGCTTTATCGTTTCTTGACATACTCGAATTGTTCTAACTATTTTAGGTTCCCTAGGACCTAAGTGTAGTGATAATGGACTATGTTTTGCTTAATTCACCAACGTTCGTTATTGTAGACACGTTCGAGCGTTTTACGATAATTCCTAGAATTACCTGTGTGTTTGGGACTGTTGTGCCACGTGTCACACTAAATGTTAATAATTCTAGTGCCACGTAAGTTCTAATAATACATATTATTATTAAAAATATTGTAAATGCTGACCTGGGATTTACGAGATGCCACAGTTTTGCAAAGGTTTTCAATACTAAATTATATGAACTCACCAAAAATGTGTTGACATTACTTTTACATGCTTTCTCAGGTGACGAACAAGTTTAAGCTTAGGAAATTAGGATACTGGCTAGTGTTCCCAGTTTAGAGGACCTAGCAACTTTTGGTTGTCCATATCTTTTGACAACAATACTTGAATCATTTTTGGTATATCTTGTACACTTACAAGATAGAATGACTCATGATTCTTTTGGATAGGTTTACATTGCTAAAGTATTGAACATGATGAATGTAATTTAACTTTGTAATTCTAGTTTATTGATTATTGTGCTTTAGCTATTATCAAATGTTTATCCAGCCTGCCAGCTAGGGGTGTGACCTCTATTCTGACCCCTAAATTGCATCCTAATCGGTAATCAACTTATACATGTTCGTCACCTGTGAAACATGCAAAATTTTGGTAAAAATATTTGTTGGTGAGCTCATAATATTAAGATTTAATACAATAGGTTACATAATTTATTTAAATGAAACAAATAGCCTACTATACAAGAACCAATTCCAAACGTCATTACTTATACTTTTCCAAATCATCGAAGGTCGTATATGTATAGGGTATGCGTATAGTCCAAAGACTCAGCCGCCAGCGCACCACCCCTTAGATGCTTCACGATTGTATGCCTCATGTAAATTGGAATCTCTATGCTTCTACACGACATTTCTCCCTTTTTATTTATTAAAACACACTTTAACTTAGTTTCAAGTATGAAACTCGACTCTATTCGTCAATTTGATCTGTAACGATGTCTGTCAGTTCTATCCCACATTCGATCGTTTACCAATCCTAACATTAAGTTGCCCTTGTTGGTTAGGTCACACAGACCTAACGCTGTTGTTTGATGTGTGAAATGTTCATCTAACGTACCGATCTCTATGCCAGAAGTTCGTCAGACTAATAGTACTATCTACGTTATCGTCGGTTGACCACTCTTAACTAATGGAAAATGATTTGGTGAATTAAAATAGTTTGGAAATGTTATTCGAATAACCTTAGAATGAGATTTTACATGTTCTAAGCCCCAAAAGTTTTTAAGGAAACATATTATAAAACGAGGCTATGAACTCACCTGTTTTTTGATGTCAGCTGTTGTGAGAACGCTCGCTCAATGATACCTCTCGATTATGAACTTGTGGTTTAGATCATTATTGTTTTACAAATGTTTTATAGGTGTAGTACTTTGATGACATTCGTAAGGTTGTATTTCCTTTGTTATTTACTTAAGTTGTTTTGAAGTCTTGACCAGTGATTAGTTCTACCAATCCTAACAGTACCGTGTAGATGCACTTAATGTCCCTAGTTCTATTGTGTGACATTCATCATGTAAAATTAAATTTATATTAATGGAAGTTGTCTTTCTATATTGTTATTAATGTTTATATTTTAGTTATTCAATTACGTGATTGGGGCGATTTGATTTATTATATATTTGAGTATGAGTATGGTTCATTCGGGCGAATGACTCTACCGTATGAAGTCATTCGCCGAATGAAACCAGAGTATGCCTTTAGTCAGCGAATGAGTCATTCTCCGAAAGACTCATTCAACTGGAATAGCTGTTCGACAGATGTCATTCGCCGAATGAGTTGTTCCGGCCTCTCATTCGGCCGAATGTCAGCTGCCTATATATACAAGTTCAAAATCATTTCAACCCTAACTTAAGAGAGCACTAATTCATCCCATAGCACTCAAGTGTCAAACCCTTGGAGTTTTGAGCGTTCTCTTGCTGTCCAACTTCGATTCATAGCTCGTGGTGTTCGATCTTCACTCAAACGTCAATCTAGCACCTTCGGATCACCACGGTTGCTGTCGATTTCGATTGGAAAACCCTAGAATAGGATTCCGCACTATTCTAGTGGTTGTTGAGCATATTCCCTGTGAGATCGGATTGTTTCCGAGCTCATTATTGGTCCTACAAAGTGGTATCAGAGCTTTGGCTCTTGATTCTGCTCGATTTCCAATCCAAAACATCAGATCTTTTTTTGTCAGTTCGAAATCTACAAAAACCCTGATCTTTTTGCCCTAAAAGTTATTGTTTCATTGCAAATCTGTGGATTTTTGTGGTGTTTTTCTCAAATCATTTATCCCAATTTGTTCATTATCATCTCATGATGTTCTATACCGAATTTGGTACTTAGATCTGGTTTAAATCTCAAGTTATTGCCATTTTTGTTGCAAAAACCCTTAGATTGGCCGAATGAGCATGGCAGCCGAATTGGTTTGGTCGAACAGGTCTCATTCGCCGAATAGCCCTCTTTCACCAGTTTCATTCGCCGAATAGCTTCTTTCGTTCTACTCTTTCGGCGAATATCTTCATTCGCATGTCTCATTCGGCGAATAGCATCATTCGATCCTTCATTCGCCGAATAGGTTCATTTGCCCTAATAACTCATACTCAGTCCTTCATTCGCCGAATAGCTCCCATTCGGGCCCCAACATTCTCCCAAAGGATACTCATTCGGCCCTGATTCTGAAACTTTTTTTAAGTGTTGAACTTTGTTGTTTCTGATTAAATGGAAGATTTAGCACTGATGGCGAACCTGAATCATCGTATTCAGACATTATTATTGACAGAGACTGAGACTGGAAACTCCAACAAGGCTCCCAAGTTGTTATCTTTGGATGATTATCCTCACTGGAAGTATCGGTTTGAAATTCATATCAATGGGGTGGACACCAATCTATGGATGTTGATCGAAGGTGGTTATCTTAGGCCTCTTAATTAAGATGGAACTCCCATGCTAGTCACACAGATGACTGAGCCTCAAAGGAAACTTTATGATTATGAGAAGAAGGCTTATGCTATCTTACCTCAGTCCATAGCTACTGATATTTTTCATCAGTTCAAACAGTTTACTTCGTCTAAGTATTTACGGGATGCTTTGCAACAGCGTTATGAGGGTAATGATGCTTTGAAGAACATCAAGTCAAAGGAATTGAGAAAGGAATTCAACAGTTTTATGTATGTAGGAAATGAATCTTTGGATGAGTTAATTGCTAGGTTTTATCATCTTTTGAGTGAGATGTTCAATCAAGAAGTCAAGACCACTACTCAAGAGAAAATCCAGTGTTTAGCTGATGCTTTACGTCCAAAATGGGAATCCTTTTTGATGGTACTTAAGCAGAATGAGATGATGGCTCACATGGATATCAATGATTTCATTCAAAAGTTGAAAGAGCAAGAGATAGAGAACAAATGGAAAGCAAAAAGAGTTGATCAAGTTCAAGATCCTTCGTTGTACTATTCTACTCCCACAGTTGAGAAATCAACTACTCATGCTCCGTTGAAGACAACTTTTGTATCTCAGACATCTGAAGCTCCATCTACTGCTCAGATTCATTTTAGTCAGTCATCTTCTTCAACCAGCTCTCAAAAGGAACATCATCAACCTACTTCCAGCCTGAAAACAGAAAACTTTGACAAGGTTACTGTGGAGATTGCTAAGGAACATATGGGTCTTTTATCTACACTGGTTAGCTCATATGATGGTTTTGTTGCTGGGCAGATTGGCAATCCTTATTTGATTAATGATGATTATTCTCAAATAGACCCAGATGATATGGAGAGGATTGATATTATGTGAAGTGTTGTTCGAAGAGCAAAAGAGTTTGTTAAGAGAACTGGAAAGGATATCAACCTCAACAAAGAATCCAAGTTTGGTTTTGATATGGCTTCTGTGACTTGTTATAACTGTGGAGAAAAGGGTCACTTTGCTAGACAATGCAAGCAACCAAAGAAAGCTGGATACAAGAATCCTTTTCAACATCAGAAGTCATCTAATTCAAATCCAGAAAGGAGATTGGTTCCTATTGACTCTCCTGCTCAGGCTGGATCCTGTTCTTCTACAAGCAAAGCTTTAATGGTATAACAAGATGAAGGGGTGAACTAGGATTTCAGATTCAATGCAGATCAAGGAGAACAAGACAAAGCTTGTGTTGCTAAGATTCAACAGGTTGAAGATTACAGTGAGGAAAGCACTTTGGAAGAAACAAAGATGAATGATGCTGAAGCCTCAAGTTTAGAGTCGGATAACATGACTGATTCAGACACTCAAGAATCTGATGCTGAAAATGATGACTCCACTACTCAGTTTGCTTTGATGGTAAACTCTTCTGCTTCATCAGAGTCCGAGCAGGTATATACTGATTGTTCATCTTCACATTCTGAGTGTTTTAATTGTGTTGATCTTAGAAGTAAGGTCCTTACTTATCAGAAGCATAATAGTAATTTAATGAACGATCTCGACTTGTGCATTGAGGCTAACAAAATTTTAAAATCTAATGAAAAATATTTTCAAGCTAAAATTGATCTTTTAAATAGACAATTGCATAAGGCTGAGATCGCAGTGCTGAATAAGCAAGATGCTATAACTTCTTATCTCAATACCATCAATGAGATCAAGAAGAAGTTAGCCATAGTCGAGTGTGACTATGAGACCTTGGGACAGAAGCTCAAGAGCTATGAGAGCTCATCTTACATTATTTAGCACCTGATCAGTAGGGGTACTGATCAACAGGGAAAGGGAAAAGTTAGCTAACAAAACTGTCCTCCACCTATCCTTAACGCCTTTGTTAATACACCAAATGAAAAAGATGTTAAGGATTTTAAAGTCACTATTCCATTAGTAATAGATCCAACTGGACTATTTACTAATGAGGATTCCTCAAAGTCCGAGGAATCTCGTGTGGACGGACTTGTTGAGGATTGGGTCTCAGATTATGAGAATGAATTGGATGATTCATCTAAGTATGATACTACTCAGAATCAAGTTCCTGTGGTCATGAAAGGTGACCCAATCTCCAATTCAAAGATTTACAAAGAATTGTGCTTTGTAAAAGCTTCACAAGTGTCTGAAGCAAAATGTGTTACCAAGTCTACTTTTGTTGGTAACAAAGGGACAAAAGGGTTGGGTTTTAATCAAGACAAACTAAAAACAAATGTTTTTAAATCACATAAAAAAATTTTCTCTGATTTAAAACATTTTCATAAAAAAGGTGAAATAGTTTGTTTCGAATGTGGTGAACCTGGGCACATTGTTAGATTTTGCCCTCATTTGATCAGGCCAAAGGTTGTTCCATTCAGAAAACTGAATCATGTTTTAAATAAACCTGTAAAATCTGTAACTAAGCCTGTTCAAACATAACCCAAAAAGCAAGTTCAGATCAAATATTTAGACAAGGGTAAAGGGAAATTGGAAAATTTGGATGTTCCAAGTGTGCTTAAGGTTAACCAAGCAAAACCATCATCCATTTATCTAAAAAATTCTTTTGATAAAAATGCAATCTGGAAAGTTAAATCGTCTGAGAGTTCAGTTCCACCTATCTCAGATAAGTCTCTTCCAGATGGTAAATGGATTGATGTATGGATCCGAGATTCACTGGGTCAACCCAAGACTGTAAAGGCTTAGGTTTCCAAAGTGAACTGACTGTCTCATTTTTGTACAGGTTGCCCCAAAAGCTGGCTTTAACATCAATTGGATCGTTGATAGTGGGGCTTCCAGGCATATGACTGGTGATATTTCTTTAGTCACCAATGTGAATGCAATTCGCGGTGGATATGTCGCTTTTGCTAGTGATAAAGGTGGATTCATTACGGGAGAGGGAATTCTGACCAATGGGCAAGTTTCATTTGATAAAGTCAGGTATGTTAAGCAGTTGGAAAACAAACTTCTTTCATTTTAACAAATCTGTGACAAAGAGTACAAAGTTCTATTTGATGAGTCCAAATGCTACATTCTTAAGCAAGGAGTTAAAATTCCTGAGGACTAGATTTTGATGTCAGCTCCCAGAAAGCAAGACTTGTATGTTCTCAATATGGCCACAGTTTCAACAGCATCCTCCACAGCTTCATGTTTTATGACAAAGGAAACTGAGAAAGATTCAATCCTATGGCATAAGAGGATGGGTCATTTGAGTCTACGAAAGATGAATCATTTGGTACATAATCATCTGGTTGAGGGAGTTAGCCTAAAGAATTTCAAGCTGTCTGATATATGTGTATCTTGCAAGAAAGGGAAGCAAACCAAGCAGTCTCACAAGCTGAAAAAGTTTCATTCAATCAATGTTCCTCTAGAGCTTCTCCATATGGATTAGTTTGGTCCTGTGAATCGGAAGAGTATAGATGGAGATCATTACTGTCTTGTAATCACTAATGAGTATTCCAGATATTTTTGGGTTTTCTTTTTGAAGGAGAAATCTGAAACATTTGATTGCATTCAAATGTTGGTTAGCAAACTTGAATCACTTTATAAGCTCAAGATCCGTCAGTTTCGCACAGATAATGGAACAGAGTTTAAGAACCACAACATGAAGACTTAATGTAATGCACGAGGTATTGTACAACATTTCAGTGCTCCATATGTTCCTCAAATGAATAGTGTTGCTGAACGGAAAAATAGGACATTGATTGAGGCTGCTAGGACTATGCTTGCTGATTCATCTTTACCGGTTCAGTTCTGGAATGAAGCTGTAGCAAATGCTTGTTATACATTGAACCGGGTTCTTATTGTGAAAAGACATGGGAAGACTTTCTTTTAACTTCTCCATAACAGAAAGCCAAATCTTAAGTATCTGGAACCATTTGGTGCACTGTGCACTATGCTTAAGAAACATGAGCAGGGCAAGTTCAATGAAAAGGTGGAAGAAGGTACTTTCTTGGGTACAATACTCCAAATAAAAGAGTTTACAACACATCAACTCATAATGTGGAAGAGTGGTACCATGTTGATGTTCAGAAATATTCTATGCCCCCACCTGGAAAAGGCCCAGACTGGATGTTTGATTATTTTGGTCTTTTTGATTCTTTCAATATGCCTCCCATGTATTCAGATGAAGATGTTGCAGTTCAGATGCTGTATGATGCACATAATGCACCTGATGAACCTTTGCAACCTTCCTCTGCATCTGTCCCAACCACATAGATAAATGATGACAGCTCAGACACAGATGACAATCTTTTTCAACCAGCTGCTCCTGAACCAGCTGTTGACAATCTTGTAGCAAATCTTGAGGATTTGAATCTAAACAACCTAGATCCTCAGGTTGAAGTTCCAGCTCATCCTGTTGGAAGATTAATCGCATTCATCATCAAGAAAACATAATTGGAAGTCCTTTGGATGGAGTTAAGACAAGAAATCAGCTTTCTTCAGGAGGTCTTGTTGACATCCTTGATTTTGCAGAAGTATGTTTTTGTGCTCATTCCTGCTTTATCTCCCAAGTTGAGCCACGTACCGTCACTGAAGCTTTAAAAGAAGAATCATGGGTTGATGCCATGCAAGAAGAACTCTTGCAATTCAAAAAGTTAGGTGATTGGAAATTGGTTGACAAACCCAAAGGAGCAAAAGTTATTGGCACTAGATGGGTTCTTCATGGTAAGAAAGACGATCACGGGATCATTGTGAGAAACAAGGCACGTCTGGTGGTTCAGGGATTCAGACAGATAGAGGGTTTGGACTACAATGAAATGTTTGCACCGGTTGCTCGACTCGAAGCAATTCGTATCTTCTTGGCATATGCATCCATTAAGAAGTTTAAGGTTTATCAAATGGATGTCAAGAGTACATTTCTTCATGGTGTGATCAGTGAGACAGTATATGTCAGTCAACCTCCCGGGTATGAGGATACATTACATCGAGACCAAGTCTACAAGCTAGACAAGGCCTTATATGGATTGCATCAAGATCCGCGAGCGTGGTATGAGACACTTTCTACTCACCTTCTGAACAATGGGTTCAGAAGAGGTGTCATTGACTGCACATTATTCATTTGTGAAAAGGATGGTGATTTGCTCTTGGTGCAAGTGTATGTGGACGACATAATCTTTGGTTCCACAAATGATAGTCTGTGCAAGGAGTTCGAGAATGTTATGAAAGAGAAATTTGAAATGAGTTCTATGGCATAGATGAAATTTTTCTTGGGTTTGCAGGTGGATCAGTCTGAGGCAGGGATTTTCATTCATCAAACCAAATACGTTGGTGACATTCTGAGCCGGTTCAGTATGTCTGATGCAAAACCTGCTGGTACCCCACTGGCTGTTAATCACGGGATTACTCCAGATGAAAAGGGGGAGTAAATTGATGTCACTCTGTATAGAGGAATGATCGAGTCTCTTATGTATCTCACTGCTTCTCGGCCAGACATCATGTTTTCTACGTGCTTGTGTGCACGCTATCAGTCGAAACCAAGAGTATCCCATCTCATTGCTGTCAAAAGGATTATGCGTTATCTGAAGGGCACACCGGATCTTGGCTTATGGTACCCTAATGATGATAACTTTGAGCTTACTGCATATAGTGACTCAGATTATGGTGGATGCAATAGAGATTTCAAATCAACATCTGCAGGATGTCAGTTCTTTTGAATCCGCTTAGTTACCTGGCAATGCAAGAAGCAGACCTCGGTGTCTGCTTCAACCTGTGAAGCTGAATACAATCCTATTGCTAGTTGTTGTTCTCAAATCATCTGGATTCAACAGCAACTCAGGGACTATGGGTTACATTTTTCTAACACTCCTATATATGTTGATAATACTGCTGCCATAGTTGTCACTAAGAATCCTGTTCAGCACTCCAAAACAAAACACATCGACATTAAATACCACTTCATACGTGATTGTTTTGAAAAGAAATTAATCGATGTTGTAAAAATTCACACCGATCACCAGAAAGCCGATCTTTTTACAAAAGCTTTCGATAAACCCAGATTCTTATATCTGTTATCGGCTAATGGTGTTTTTCAAAAGGATGAAGTCCAATTTTCATCTGAATCTAATAAATGATCATCAATTTTCTCAGATAGTATTTGTTTTGTCTATTTTGTTATAGCCTTTAAGTTTTTCTTGTATATTTTACGTTCTTCATCCAAAAACTCAAAAAGATTTTATGTTTTTAGGGGGAGATATCTGTTAATTGAAAAACCAAAAACATTTGAAAAATTGAAAAACCAAAAACATTTGAAAAATTGAAAAACCAAAAACATTTGAAAAATTAAAAAACCAAAAACATTTGAAAAATTGAATGAAAATTGAGATGGTCTTTCTTCATAAAGTAATACATTAATCTATAATGTCATAGAAGCAGAGGTGAATGTATATGCTGAAAACATAAGAGAATTATGATGGGATGTACTGATAGGCCGACTCTCCAAAATAAATAAACACTTCGTGATATCTTAGACAGTCTAATCTGTGGGATCTGTTTTATAAAACCATTTAAGTGAGAAATAGTTTTTGACTCAAATCAAGCATACATCGGTCATCATGGAATCAAATGAGGTTTCAAACAAAGAAAACCAAAAACAAGCTGGTATTAAGCTTGAAGAAAAACAAAAACAAGCTGGTATCAAGCTTGAAGAAAAATAAAACAAGCTGGTATTAAGCTTGAGAAATACTTAAACAAATTAAGTTCGATTCCATACATGTGCCATATTGCTGGGACGGACCTAGCTGAAGCCATCTATTTGGAAAGAACAAGAAAAATACAAAAAGATAATAATGTTGGAATCTTATTGAATTTATGATGACTGGTATTTAGATATGCGGAAATGAGTTTTAAACTAAGTTTGATCTTTAATTGGTGAAATGAAATGGGGAACTCGATCAGAAAACATGAGTGATCATAAAGTTGTTTAGTAGTTGTGTATCGTATGGTTTAATACTGGACAAATATATCAGTAATCGTATCATAATAGAATTGTGTTTGTAGTGAAGCATTCAATGAAGATGATGTGATGTAATTAGAGATATGTGTTATTTTATCAGTGGACCTCTCACAAAAATATGTGCTTATTTGTCTTTAGTTACTAGTTGTATAGTCGTAATTGTTGTTTTAGTAAAATACAAAAATATTTTGTATTTTCAGTTTTATTTTAGATGATCATTTGTAGGTTCAGATGTCTGACACATCTGAATCCTGAACCAACCAGACATATCTTCATAATTGTCACAATTTTGATGTTCAAAATGTTAAATATTGAAAAAGTTTGTGTTTTGGCTGTTAAAATTTCCCATTCGTTCGATTGAGGTGTGAACTTTATTCATTCAGCCGAATGACCTCATTCTGCGAATGAGTCATTCGACCGAATCAATCAGACAAAGTAAGTCTCATTCGGCGAATGTGTTGTGTCGAATGTCTCTTTCGACATTCACATTCGGCGAATGAGTAGTGACGAATGTCTCATTCGTCAATCACATTCGGCGAATGTGTCTGAATTTCATCCGACCTTTCGCCTGTCTCATTCGGCGAATGAGCAAGGCTATTTATACAGTCTGTCGGTCGAATGAAACTTATTCGACAAAATATCCTCTTTCGCATAAACTATGTGACTTTCGCCCGAACCTTACTCTTTCTCATTCGATCCTTTTTCTAGTGTTTGATCTTCACCCAGCCTCTGATAATCTTGTTCTATAACATTTCAGGCACTTGGGGAACGAATATCAGCAATTTCCAACCATGAAATCATCGAAATCAGAACATATTTTAGGGTTTTAGGGTTTCTTGATTCGCCCTTAAAATAAATGGTCAAAAAGGACTTAAACCGAAATTTGGCATGTTTTAAACTTATTAATCGGTTGTTCCTGAACATGGATATATGATTTTTATTGACTGATTCGAAATTTTGATAATCAAGGGTTTAAATTTCAAATTCAGCAGAATGACGCCATTCGGCGAATGAAACTTATTCGACGAATGCCTCATTCTTTCACTATCATTCGACGAATGTGTTCTATTTGCCAAATGGAGTTCATTCGGCGAATGACTCATTCGGCGAATGTGTTCATTCGCCAAATTAACTGTCATTCGGCCAATCAGTCAGAATTGTTTCTATGTTCTGATTTCTATCTGATTTCAACTTTTCAAGTTATCTGAATGGCTCTAACATGTTTTTATTTGATTTTCAGAATGGCTGGATACAAGTCTGTGACGTAGAACAACATCTACGCTCACTTAGATCTTGACGCTCCAAACGCCAAGCATTACACTGAGATTATTACTTTTCTCAGCCGTTCGAGGATATTCACCGCCATCTCCACTTTACGTGTGCCGTATCGTTCACATCAGCAAAATTTCTGGGATTCTGCTGACATAGATTGTGAGGCTGAACCTCCAGTGATTAGGGGGAAAGTGCGTGGACATGATGTGGTTATCTCAGCAGAACACATCAGGAGAGTTTGTGGCTTTCAGGATTCTTCGGATCAGCCTTATCTGTTAGACCGCTACTTAGTCTGTGGATTCTTTATGAGATGCAAGTATGAGGGAGATCTTGGAGCTGGAATTCTCAACAAAGCTTATATGTATCCTCAGTTCATGAAGTTCTTGATGTACCTGAGGTTTTTGCAACAATTGATCGATGCTCAGTTGCCTGATCTACCGAAGATTAATGCTGACATCATCAAGCTAGAGCACATGAATGATCTCACCCTAAACAGGGTGATGTCATATAGAGGCAAAGAGAGGAAACCAGCTTCTAGATCTTTATTTGGTCATCTCTCTAGGCCAGATTACATAGCTCCTGCTGGTCGTAGATGGAGACATGATGAGTCTGACTCAGATGTTGAAGATATTGTTGTACCAGATGATGGTGGAGATGATGATGTTGAAGGTGATGTTGGTGCGGGTGCAGGTTGTAGTGCTGGTGGTGGTGCTGATGATGTTGTGGGTGGTGTTGTTGATAGCTCAGTAGGTGTGAGCACGATGGCTGTGAGCACAACTGCTGTGACTCCTGATGCATGAGTTAACACCTCTTTAGCTGCAGAGGAGGAAGTTGATATTGACTCACTGATGGAGCTGGATTTCCTGATTACTACTACCTCCACAGTGTCTGCTTCCCTTGATGCTACAGTTCCTCATTCTTTTGAAGGTGGTGATGAGTCTGAGGACTCAAGCGAAGATGAAGGTGAAGCTGGTGTTGGTGATGATGATAGTTCTGATTCTGAAGAAACTCTTGATGATGAGTTTGAGAAAGTGATGGTAGGAGGAAGAATGGTGGTGAGGAAGAAGAAGAGAAGTGAAGAAGAGATGGAGGAGATTGCTGATCCTTCTTTTACTCCAGAGTTTGATTTATCTCCTCCACCTCGGTCTTCTGCACCTATTTCTATTGTTGTATCTACTTAAGCTTCTCAGCCGATAGCTTCCAGAGCAGGGAGAGGAAGGAGGTCGAGGTTCTCATTACAGAGAAGGTCAGAACTGACAACAGCTGCTACAACTACTGTTACATCAGTAGCAGTTGTTTCAGTTTCTTCACTGACCAGGTCAAGGGCAACTCATGTTCGTGCCACTACCGGCCCTCTGACCACCTCTGTGACCCAGGCCCCCATATTTACTGCTACATCTTCGGGTCCCTCCATTTCACGGGCCGATATGTCTATACCTACTGTGTCAGTTGTTGATTAGTTGAGCACACTGAACAGTATGGTACTCAGGTTGATGGAGAGGAGCCTAGAACAGGAGAAAAAGAACAGTGAGCAGGAGCTAGTCATTGCTCAGCTCACCAAGAGGGTGGAAGAGTAGGATACTCTGCTTCTTCAAGCTGCAGATCAAAGGGCTGATCTGAGGGCTAGGTCTGCCCAACAGGAGCAGCAGCTTCTGAAATACATAGATGAACATAATCAGCTAGCCTTGATTGTCACAAATTTCAGTGATAAGATACTTTCCTTGGAGACTGAGAATGCTAGACTAGCATATCAGATTGACAGTCTCAAGGATAGTACTCCTAGGATTGAAGGCTCTGCAGCACGTTCCGATGAATCAGACAAGGAGGAAGATGAAGAAGAAGAAGAATCTGAGGAGGAACAGGTGGATTATGAAGATTCAGACAAAGAGGATGAATCTGATGATGAGGATAAGGACGGATCTAGGAGTGGGTCTTCTGGGTCATACAATACTGATGATGATGATGATGATGATGATCAAGCCCCTCCATCATCTGAGATCCGATCCAAGAAGGCCAATGACAAGAAGTCACAGGCTCCTCCTCCTTCGTCTCCCTAAAAGACAGCTGAACCTGAAGCGACTGAGGAAGTAGAAGTTGTGCATGTGAGATGTCAGTTAGACGAGACTCTTACGATGATTCTGGACGCTCAAGGCATTATACAGCACTCGGTCAGCTACGACAAGGAGGAGGGAGAAATCATTCACTGTCTTACCAAGGAACAAATAGCTGAGCTATTCAGGTTAAATCCTGATGAGGTTATCACTGATGATTCCTCTGTTCCTGTTTTTGATGAGCCAGAACATTTTGATGATATTGATGAGGTTATTCTGGAGGATATTACGGATGAGGAGTATCCCAAGTATTCATCGGCTGAAGATGAGCTGCCTACATTTACTGACCAGTTTGATCTAGAAACAGAGGATCTTCTGGTCAGGTATTTGGAAGAACATGTTGAAGCTAGCAAGTCTAAAGCCAATGACAAGAAGAAAAGGAAAGAGGAGTGGGAGGCCTATTGGGAGGTTTTGAAGAAGCAAAGCACTGAGAAGATGCCAACTACTCATAAGAACGTTTATAGGACCAAAGGCTATAAAGCTGGAGGTCAGATTCTGAGCTGGGCATACTTCCACGACCTCGGATGTTATGCTGTGAAAAGAGAGAGAATAATAGACTACTTCAAGCATCCCCATGATTTCAAGACATTGCCTGTCTTTGAAGTGAATCAATTAGCATGTCTGAAGATGCTCTACAGTGAAGACTCAGAGATGTCTGCTTGGTTCTCTCGACAGATCAAGTACGAGTACCGTAAGAGATGGGTGAACTTCCAACCTCAACAGCCTGAACGTTATTATCTTCCTGAGATTGATGGAGACACCCGGAAACATAAAGCTATCCTGAAGTGGATTCCTCCTAAAGTCTTGAAGAAGATTCCTTTACGGAAGATGCGACAAGACTTTATGGAAGGCTTCCGATGGTGGTACTATGACGGTTGTACTGGAGAAGCAGTGATTGTTCTCTTTAAGGACAAGAAGTGGGAGACTGTGAGGATTTTTGAACCTATGTGGTTGACCAACCTATCCTACAAAGATGTCCTAGTTTTTTAACGTCATCAGATTTTCTTTGACGTACAGGACATGGTACAGTCATTACAGTTAATGAGGGTGATCCGTCTCTGCAGTATTTTCAAGATTCATGCTGGAGCTGACTGGAAAGCCATTTCTGCCAAGTACTTCAAGAAAGACACTTCCACAAGCTGAACTAGGTCCAAAGGGGAGTTTGTAGATGCACTTAATGTCCCTAGTTCTATTTTGTAACATTCATCATGTAAAATTCAAGTTATATTAATGGAAGTTGTCTTTTTATATTGTTATTAATGTTTATATTTTAGTTATTCAATTATGTGATTGGGTGATTTGATTTATTATATATTTGAGTATGAGTATGGTTCATTTGGGCGAATGACTCTACCGTATGAAGTCATTCGCTGAATGAAACTAGAGTATGTATTTAGTCAGCGAATGAGTCATTCGCTGAATGACTAATTTGACTGAATTAGCTATTCGACAGATGTCATTCGCCGAATGAGTTGTTTCGGCCTCTCATTCGGCCATGTCAGCTGCCTATATATACAAGTTCAAAATCATTTCAACCCTAACTTCAGAGAGCACTCATTCGTCCCATAGCACTCAAGTGTCAAACCCTTGGAGTTTTGAGCGTTCTCTTGCTGTCCAACTTCGATTCATAGCTCGTGGTGTTCAATCTTCACTCAAACGTCAATCTAGCACCTTCGGATCACCACGGTTGCTGTCGATTTCGATTGGAAAATCCTATAATAGGATTCCGCACTATTCTAGTGGCTATTGAGCAGATTCCCTGTGAGATCGGATTGTTTCCGAGCTCATTATTGGTCCTACATACCGTTAGAGTGATGAACACTTAGTCATTTTTGAAATGCTAGGGTGCCAACAAGCCCTCTGTACAAATGGTCTTCAACCGTACGAATAGAGTCCTGCGAATGGTTCTAGCCATTCTCCTACTTTATTCGCACGAATGGATACTCATTCGCATGGTTCCCATGCGAATGAGTCCATCTTATTCGTACAGTTCGTCCTTCATCCAGAACTTCATTCCTGTGAGTTCCTCAAGAGAATGGTATAATTCACCCATACGAATGGATCACCCATTCACACGAATGGATCTTTTTGATGTTTCCTTCGCCTTAGCTCTTTCAAAAAGGTGTTTTCCAAATTGATAGCAAATTGGTGACGTTTTCAAGTTCAGAAGTTGCTAGGAGTGATGAGGAATGTTTTAATGTAATTTTTTGCGAAACTATTTAATGAAGAATTCAAACTTCGCATGAAGATGCGTGTTTATGGTGAGATATGTGAAGATGATGATGATTCTTGAGAGTTTTTTAGTTGGAATGAGTCGATTTTAGACTCCACTTGTTCGTAGGTGAGAGAAATGCAGAGAGGGGTTTTATGGCGGATGGGTTCGAAAAATGAGAAAACTTTCATAAGTATGGATTTTATAGATGTGTTGTCATATGAATGACTCATTCGTACGAATGACTACCGTTTATACGAATGAACATTTTGTTTGTTGATTTTAAATTGGTTTGTTCATTCGTATGAATGAGGGGGTTCATTCGTACGAATGACCATTAGTTTTGGGTAAACTTTTGTTTCTTTTCAATATTTTAGGTTTTTAAATTGAAACTTGTTTCTTGGTTTAATAATTTTCTTTTTAAGATGTTTATTTATTTATTATTTTATGTCAGAAGGCGTAGCTCGTGTATGTATTTGCCCGAATCGCCACTCGTGCCAACACACCACCTGCGTCATCTTCCGTATGCTTCCTGAGCTTGAAGACCAGTAATGGCATAACTCCAGGAATATATCTTTATGGATTGTCACCAATAAAGATATGTTCCTAGTCTGATGTACTACAAAATGGTCTTTTGAGGTGTTGTTGTTTGTTTGTGTATTTTTGTTATTTATTAAATATTGTTTTGTGTTGTTTTGTGTATATTTTAATATTTGTATCAATATATTCACATAACCATTGTTGTTCCTCACTGCGTATAATTCCATATAGGTTAATATAAGATTTTTCGTATAGAATATAGATAAAACAATTCTCATTACCTCTCACGTACCAGCTGTCACAGATTTCATTCTTTATCAATTATCACTTGGACTATCTAACCAATTAAAGTGATTTTTACTCATACTCCCTCTTATACTTTTGTATTTAGGGATCTTACATATGTTCATACAAAACCATGCTATTCTAGAGTCATAAATCAAGTTAGATGCAAATATTAGTCTAAGTTGTTTGACGTATGTGATATGGTGTGCCTACTTGTTTATATGTTACGTATTATCTTGTTATGCAACATATATCATGTAACTAATAGCCCTTGTAATGTAACTTTGTTTATTATATACCGCAAAAGTCAAAGAGCCAATCATCAATGTAACTATTAGCCTTCGCACAATAATTTTGATTATTGTGAAACGCAAAGGTGAAAGAGCGAATATTCAAATGTTGTAACTAGTAGCCTTTCATTAATGACATATGTTATTAATTTAGTAAAGGTGAAAGAGCGAAACAATAAATATTGAACTTGCAGTTGTACTTGCTTTAGGTCTTATCGATATGGACTATGTTTGCATTTTAAGTTCTAGCTCATATTTCTTTATAAATTGTATTGGTAAATCATCTCCTATTCATATAGTTGACCCAAAAATCTATGTTACATATGTAAAGGGTTAATGATAAGACGATGGTGAAGACATAAGATAAGCATAATGGGCTTAATTTAATTTTAAACAATGTTAGATTTTCAATTGTAATGTTTGGGGTTTCATTGTATTTCATTGAATTTCTGTAATAATGCATTGCATTGAATTGAAGTTTCGTTTATTGTTAATAACGAATGCTTTAATTATTTATATGCATTAAGAGCACCATGAGCTAATGAAGATTTGAATTCGCGCCCCAACGTATTCCACAGTTGGTCGGGCTGTGAGGACTTGATAAACATAGCAAATATGCGGTAACTTGTTTGATTGATCTTTTTAAAGCGATAGCGTGCAAGCACCTAAACTAGTTACAGCTTGGAACACAGAACTTGATATTCCTATCAGATTTCATTTCATTATTAAAAGTTCATATCAGTTATTATAGGCGAGTTACGAGAAAATTGATAGAGGGTGATATGCTATCGTTCCACGGTTGTTTTGAGTTGGTTGATAAGAGATTTTATAAAAAGAGTTGACTAAAAGCAAAAGAAAGAATGAACTCAAAACGATCCATTAATCCTAATCAACCATGATTTAAGAAGGAAATATTTTAAACTAGAATGATCTTGTGTAGGTCATTGAGGGTTGGATAGGATGGAGATCGTCCGTTTTTCCTAGTTTTTCAACACGAGCTTTGGACCTAAGGTGAGTTCTAGTAGCCTGCTTTTAACTATTTTTATCAAAATTTATTAATAATATTTTTGGGTTGATATGCATGCTTAAAATGTATTGACTAGAACTGTTTATGCTATGACTGTTTTGAATGCTATGACTGTTCTGACTGATGATATGGGTAAATGATTGAAGTTATTAACTATATCTGGATATATGTTAATTGACGTTATCTGATTGATGGTCATTGATGAAGTCTTGTACTAGTATGAGTCTGTTTGTAACATCACGGTTTTCAAGTAAATTACTAATTGCACATACTTTATTATTGATAGAACACCTTATGCTATTAGGTGTTTGAACTTTGAATTGTGATATTAACACTGATTTACATTATTTGAGAACACACAATTGACATGCGTGCAACATTGGGAAGTCCTCGTTTGCAATATAACTAGATATGCCCAGAGTGTTTATTGCAGTTTAACACGCACGATATATCTTGTTTGAATGGTATTGGTAATAGTGTAGGATTATATCTCCAAATATAGGCAAGGGCATAGGTCATAATCTATCGAAGAGGTGATGGGCTGGCGGCTGGATAGGTGGTGACTGATTCCTATGTGTCACAACCCAACCAACAGCGGAATACATTGGGGCGTGAGTTTGATTATTCAAAAGCTCATGGTTCTATTATTAAGTTTAAGTAATTAGACAATCCATTTCAAATAAAATTCAAACATCCATTCACTCAACCAAACAAAGATTAAATACAAACATTCAAAATACAAATACAAAGAAACAAATAACATTGTTTAAATTAAAGTAGGTCCATCACTAAGTCTTCTTGCTTTCTCTTTATCTTATCTTGTTACATATGTAAAATAATAGTCAACTATTTGCATAGTTAGAGAGCAATTATATAATTGAATACAATACTTAAAAGGGATGCAATACTATTAAGCTAAATAGAACCAGATCTAAAGCATATGTAAATTGCAAGTAGCATAGAGAAAGAATCCAAACAAATGATCTTACAAATCTTAAATCAAGTCTAGCTATGTCTTTAAATTAAACAATGTAAATCATAATGTTTATGTATGTGTACCTTTCACCTTTTTTAAGACAAGACGTAAGCCATTTCGAAGAACGTAGCTACATTCTTATGCTACTAGATACTATTTTATGTTTGATGTATGAAACGTTTTCTAACCTAATTCTCACATAGCAATTAGCACTTAAGTTCACTTTGCATCTAAATCATGTCACCTAAGCTTAAAAGGTTGCATCATGTATATGTATTGACTATAAGAATTTGTTTGTGTATATAGCATATGTAACATCCCAAAAGTTTACAAAAGTAAAAAGAGAGTTACAATTAACTCACTTGTATTAAGTCTAATCCTTGATCAATGTTTCTTGTGTTTGAATGAGGAAAAGCTAGCAACCTTTCCCTAATGTTTACGAATAGCAAATGTCTTAGTCTATGTTCAAGATTTGCCTAAAGTTAAAATATTTGCCTAAAAATATATGGCTTCTATGGAATCCCTAATGTTCTAACATTGATAATGTGTATTTAGAATAATGGTGTAACATCACTGTACTTTCGGTTGTCCGTACGTCCGTACATCCGTACGAATGCACTGTTACGACCGGAGATTTATTAATTATTAATGATTTTGAATTAATGATATTCATTACTGATATTATCACTGTTATTGGTATGCATGTTTATAATATATTATAAGCGTAAACCTTGGGAAGTTTAGTTGAAAACTTAACTAAATAGATCCAAAGAGTTTATCGCAGTGTTATTACTGAGGATTTTGGATTATGGATTTGAGAACAGAATTGAGCGGGATTGGGATGGAACTGGGAGTGGTTAGAGTCTTGTTGCTAAAACGTAGTCAAGGACCCATGGACATGGTTTATCGAAATAGCGGTGGGACGCTAGGGCAGTTGCGACTGACCCTTACATATGCCCTATATATATGCAAATTTCGGTCTATCATGGATGTGTCAGTGACTAGCGTTTAGTGGGTTTTGGTTTGGGAAAATGATAATATCAAAGTTAATGAATAATGGAAATTAATTATGTGAAGTGAGGTTAAGAACATTACTTAAACGCGAATGCGGATTCAGAAATGTTAACTTAATAATGTATTCGCGTGAGTGACGATTCACACGAATATAATTATTAAGGATAATATACTGAAACGAGATAATTAAATAATATCAAACGATATTAATTTAATAATGAAAACTAAAAATATTTATTAGGAATCACAACTTAAATTAAATTGGAATAATTTAAATTATTAAATAAGCGATTTAACGATGATTAAACGAAAACCGTTTTAAGAAACAATAATATTTAAATAAAATCATTTTAATAAAGATGAAAATTTTTTATCTTAATGTTTTAAGGTTTAAATATACTTTTACGATTAAAACCGAGCATTTTGTAAAATAAATCGCGATAAAAACGGGCTCGAGCACGAGTATACGACACGCGATATAAAGAAGACTATTTCCTTCTTTCTCTTCATTTTCACACCAACTCTCTCTCACTAAACACTCAAAATTCGTCACCTCCACAAGACCCAACTTCTCTCTACGATTGCGAGCTCGTTTCTTGACGGAATCACGTGATTCTTGGCCCTAAACGACCACAAGAACAAGGAGAACAAGGAAGTACAGGAAGATCTCGAGTTGGAATCACGAATCGAGGTAAATATGAGTATTACTTTTCGGTTTTGGGTAGAAAATCCATTTCGAACGTAGTGATCAACTTTTACATTATATATGGGTGTTGTGTGTGTTAATCGAGTAGTAAATACCTCTGATGAACCTCAAACGAATCTAGGATGGTTAAGACTTGATATTGATGATGAACAGATCAAGAAGATTGCAGGTTCGTGGGATGTTGCTGGCGACCGAACCCTTGCGAACCTAGGTCTCTTTTGGCGAACCTTCTTTGGGCGGGAAACTATAGGGGCCGAACCTTGGGCCTTGGACGAATGTTGGCCAAGCCACGAACCATACATGACCGAACACAGCTTCTCACGAACCTTAATATGGCGAACCTAGAACCATTCGGTTGCCACGAACCATGTGGATCTACGAACCTTGGGGCTGAGTCTTGATGCCGAACCCTAACCCTTTAGTGCACCAAACCCTCTAACCTTCATCTAGCTACGAACCCTAAAACTAAATGGCCGAACCTATCATGTTGATTAAAGGTTCGCTGCCCTATAGGGATGAAAAGCTAGTTTCAATTAATTAAAGGATTTAGAATGAGTAAACGACATGGTTAGATACATACATATATATATACATGTCCATGCATGCATGAGAATACCAAACCACCACCTTTTCTCTCTATATATACACAAATTTTCTAAAAACTATAAACTACATATTTATTGGGTTAGAGGAGACAAAGTTAATATGTTAATTGGATACTCTAAATACACCTTTCTTAAACTAAGTGGAAGTAATGAATTGGACTATGAGAGTGGTTTGAATGAAGTCATGCATGTGAGAACAGGTATATGGGTGATGGAATTATCACCCTAACAAGTGCTTATGTAGGAATTAATATCAAGGATCTTAAGATTCCTCATCATTGGGTAGTGATAAAGGAATAGTAAGGGTGTTAAACTTTGAGACAAAGGTTAATAAAACCCTAAGAGTAATAACTCAACTTAGAATTGAGAAAACTTAGTTAAGAAAAACATTAATGCTTGAAAAAGGGAACGCTTATGATAATTTAATTAAGACAAGACATGTATACTTATAAAACAAGATCACATATAAATTTCAGATCTTTGAGTCACTTCGAGTTACATACGCGAGCGCGCATAAATCGAGAACACAAATTCTAAGGACTTCAGGTGAGTTCTCATAACCTCCTTTTCTTTAAACTGTTTTGTTTTAAAACTCGGAGGTGAAGCATGTATACCAAATTCAATTATTATTTTGATAACTCAAGGTTAATACCTGTTTATCAATACGATATTCATGATATTGAATTATCATTAATTATGGATTATTATTGATTATTATACATCCGTGTAAATGTTGTCATTGACTTCGGTTAATAACAAAGATTACATGTAATGTCATGTGGAAGGTTTCCACATCCGTGAATCATTACTCTTAACTTCGGTTAATTGTTTTGACTTCATGTATTGTCACGTGGATGATTTCCACATCCGTGAATCATTGCCTTTGACTTCGGTTAATTGCTTTGACTTCATGTATTGTCACGTGGTTAGCGACCACTCCATGAATCATGTATTTAACTTATGTTAATTACATAATGATCATGTATAGTCACGAACATTATTTGGGAAAATAAATGATGAGATTGGTTGATTTGTTTGTGGATTGATTATCTATGTTTAACTATGATTATTTGGGATTGATTATGACTGATTGATTATGTGATTATGTGATTGTGTATGTGATTGGTTATTGAATTGGGAATCTGTTTGGATTATCTCATACATGTATTATTATTCTGGATTTTCTCAGAAAATCTTAAGCATTTATACTTGTTTTATCTAAACTTTTAAATTCATTTTATAAAACCTTTTAAGTATAAAACTTATGATTACTCACCAGCTACTTTGTAGTTGACACTTGATTTCTTACGTGTTTCAGGTGATGGAGACAAGTAGGACGAAGAGAGGATCTCTTCTATTTTGGACATCATCATATAGGATCTTGGAGTTAGTTAATTAAGTAAATTTCTGGCGATTAGAGTTTAGTTAGTTTAACTAATTCTTTTGTGTAATTGATGTAATCGATTCTTGACGAACATGATATTTGTGTAATTATGTTGTTTGCTTAAATGATATATGATGATTGAATTGGATGCCCACGAGCTTTTGAGCAATCTACACATCCCTCGTGGCATCCCGACGATTCCGCCGCCGGTCGGGGTGTTACAGATTGGTATCAGAGCCTGGGTTATAGGGAATTAGGTTACTAGAAATGGTTGACCTATTCTATAACCGTAGGATACCCTAGTGTGAACGGATTCACACACTAGTTAGTATATTCAGGGTTTCATGCTTATGTGTTTATTACATGTTAATTGAACTCCTGTTATACATCTGATATATATATGCAGCTTATAAATTTCTTGCTTACGTGTGCCCTAATGATTCGATAAGGACATGCACGTGGTGTATCGTAAAGGTGGTGGGACGGTGGTTTGGGCGGTTGCGACCGACACTTATCATATGCCCTATATATATACCATTTACGATACATTAGGTGGATGTCAGTATTGAAGAATGTGGGAACTACCAGTTTGGGATATTTATCTGTTTAAGAACTTAACTGCTTAGGAATTGCTTGCTTTATGAATTATCTGTTTATTTTGTAAATACCAGACAAGGACACACTCGTGGTATACTACAAAGGTTGTGGGATGTTGGCTAGGGCAGTTGCGACTGACCCTTACATATGCCCTATATATACCATTTGTAGTATATTAGGAGTCTGTCAGTGTCAGGAATTTAGGATATTACTAGGATACTATTAGGAGTTATTGTGAAGTTGAGATTGATGGGATATAGATGTTGATATTATGTTTGATGGATTGACTGGGATTGACTCATGGGTGAACATACTTGATAAATACTTATAAATTAACTTATGAAACACACGGATTGGACACGTAGGGTGCATAGGATTAACGAACGCTATGAACGATTAGAGACGGAATGTAGACTTGAGTGATGATATAGACACTAGATGATAATATAAACGCATAGTGATGATACTAACACTTAGTGGTAGTATGGAGACTTGGTGGGATTAAACTATAGGGAGGATATGAACACTTAGTGACAAAAAGAGCACTTTGTGATGATATGAACCCTCATTGATGATTATTGACATTGAGATTGACATCGATTTAGTGAACTTAGACAATTAGGAGAACCATAATGTCAGGTGAACTTAGACATTAGGTGAACTTAGAAATAGGCAAACCTACATGTCAGGTGAACTTAGACATTAGGTGAATCTAATTGCCTAAGGGAACTAGAAACCACTTCACTTAAAATTATCCTACTTAGGATAAAGTTTGTGAAGTGAGACTATGGTAAGATACATGATACACCCTAAATGCTAACAAAGGCATAATCGTTGTGCAATGGAACGGTGGGGGGACGGTGTAGAGGAGGTTGCGATCTACCTCTGCATATGCCCTATATATAAGCTTGTTGCATTGCATTGGGAGGTTGTCAGTGTTAGTATAGGGTGAGGAATGTATAGGACTTAGGAATAGTTAGCTAAAACTAGTTATGACCAATTAGGACACTTAGAATAATATTAGGAAATTTATAAACATTTCGAGTTCAACGACAGATAGGAGATAAATATAGTTCCTACATGAAATCCTAACTGCTTAAATGAACTCATTTGACCATTGTTTGTATGACTTACGTTGTAAACGGTAGTAACATGTTTCTATTTCCTTCAGAAACATGCCGCCTCGCCGTCACAACGGAGACGATACGAACGCAGAGGATGCCAACGGTAATGCCATCCCCGGAATGCAAGAGTTAGCTAACCTCATCACTGGGTTGGTGAACCAGTTGACTCAGGCTAACCAGAATATCAACCAGAATAGAAGTGGTGCAAACCAGACAACTTGCACATTCAAACACTTCAATTCCTGCAACCCCCTGAAATTCACGGGTGCTGAATCGGCCACTGGTCTGCTGCAGTGGTTCGAGAGTATGGAGAACACCTTCATCAACAGTGAATGTCCCGAGAATCTGAAAGTTCGCTATGCCACCAGTGTTTTTCAAAAGAGAGCACTGACTTGGTGGAATGGGGAAAAACGAACTAGGGGAGTGGATGCCGCACTTGCACTGACGTGGACTGAGGTCAAGAACTTGATGACCACTGAATTCTGTCCGAGAAGCGAGATGAGGAAGCTTGAGACTGAATTCTGGGAGCTCAAGCAGGATAGCGGAGAGAATGTCATCTATAATACTCAATTCCATGAGTAAAGCTTACTGGTACCCCACATGATGACACCCTTGGAGAGGGCGGTTGAGAAATATATTGGCGGACTGCCGATACAGATTCAGGACACAGTCTACGGGAGCAATCCCAAAACACTTGAGGCTGTGATCTGTTTATCTGCAACTCTTACTGACAATCATGTGAGGAATGGAACGCTCACTCGGAAAGGATACAAGAAGACTGACACCAAGACTGCTGCAAAGGAAGTCAAAACTGAAGTCAAGTCTGAAGCTGCTAGTTCATCCAAAAGCAGCAAAAAAAGAGAAAGAGCAGGAACTTCATGGTCACTGCTCCTGCTGCTAAGTATGCGCAGCAATCATCAAACAATTCAACTGCCAGGAATTTCACTAGGAACACTCCTCAGTGTAATACCTGCCGATATCATCACGCATCGAACCTGCCATGTCGCGTTTGCAACAACTGTGGCAAGTTTGGTCATTTTGCTAATGTCTGTCGGAGTCCACCGCAAGCACAATGGATGCAACAAGCACCGGTTGCACTTCCAGCTCCTCATGCACAACCTATACCAGCTGTACCCGTTCGCCAGGTACCTCAGGCACAGGCAAGAGCCTGCTATGAGTGTGGTGAAGTGGGTCACTTCAGGAATCAATGCCCAAAGTTGATCGTGAATAATCAAAGGGTGGCAAGAGGCCGGGCTTTTCAATTGAATGCTCCAGCTGCTCAAGCCATCTGTCTTATTTGATTCTGGTGCCGATAGGAGTTTCGTTTCATATGATTTTGAATGCTTGCTTGGTAGAACACGTACATATTTAGATAAACCGTTCAATGTGGAGGTGGCTAACGGAAACACTATTGATATTGACACTGTTAATACTGGATGTACTGTGAACTTAAATGATCACGTTTTCCCAATTGATCTCATACCTATGCATCTTGGTAACTTTGATGTTATCATAGGCATGGATTGGTTAGCCACCCACAGAGCAGAGATTGTTTGTCATGAGAAATACATTCGTATTCCATTACCTTCGGGTGAAACCTTAAGAGTATTTGGAGAAACTTCTAGTAAAGGTCTTAAGCTGATGTCTTACACTAAAGCACACAAGTACCTTAGGAAGAAATGTATAGCATTTCTAGCTCACATTGTGGAGAAGAAAGAGAAGGGAAAGAAAATTGAAGATGTTCCAGTGATACGATATTTTCCAGAAGTATTTCCAGATGATTTGCCGGGTCTTCCACCAGAACGTCAAGTTGTGTTTCGAATCGACTTAGTACCTGGTGCGACTCCTGTTGCCAAAGATCCTTATAGACTCGCGCCGTCTGAGTTGAAAGAATTGGCGAGCCAGCTGCAAGAACTTACTGATAAAGGATTTATTCGCCCGAGCCATTCACCATGGGGTGCACCGGTCTTGTTTGTCAAGAAAAAGGACGGGTCATTCCGAATGTGCATCGATTACCGCGAATTGAACAAACTCACAATTAAGAATCGATATCCTCTGCCGCGCATCGATGATCTCTTCGATCAGCTTCAAGGCTCGGCATGGTTTTCAAAGATCGATCTTAGGTCTGGGTATCATCAGCTTCGCGTCCATGATGATGATATTCCCAAGACTGCTTTCAGAACAAGATATGGCCATTATGAATTCCTGGTAATGCCTTTCGGCCTTACCAATGCACCTGCGGTTTTCGTGGACCTCATGAACCGGGTTTGCAGGCCATACTTGGATAAGTTTGTGATTGTGTTCATTGATGATATCTTGATTTACTCAAAGACGAAGGAAGAACACGAGAAACACCTTAAGTTGATTCTGGAGATCCTAAGAGAGTAGCGACTTTATGCCAAATTCTCTAAATGTGAATTTTGGCTTAAAGAAGTTCAATTCTTGGGGCACATAGTCAATGAAAATGGTGTTCACGTGGATCCTGCAAAGATTGATGCGGTGAAGAATTGGAGTACACCGAAGACACCGACGGAGATTCGATCGTTTCTTGGACTTGCCGGTTACTATCGGCGGTTCATATCGAATTTTTCCAGGATTGCTGTCCCTCTCACTTCTTTGACTCAAAAGAATAAACCTTATGAGTGGGGACCGAAGCAAGAAGAGTCATTTCAGACTCTGAAGCAGAAACTTTGTGATGCTCCTGTCTTGACATTGCCTGATGGAAACGATGATTTTGTGGTTTATTGTGATTCATCTAACCTAGGTCTCGGTTGTGTTCTCATGCAACGAGGGAAGGTTGTGGCTTATGCATCAAGACAGTTAAAGATTCACGAGAATAACTACACTACACACGACATGGAACTTGGTGCAGTCGTGTTTGCCTTGAAGATATGGAGACATTATCTTTATGGCACTAAGTGTGTAGTGTTCACTAATCATAAAAGTTTGCAACATATTCTCAATCAAAAAGAGCTTAACATGAGACAACGGAGATGGGTCGAACTGTTGAATGATTATGACTGTGAAATTCGATACCATCCTGGTAAAGCGAATGTAGTGGCAGATGCGCTTAGTCGCAAAAGTCAAGTTCAGATCCATAGGTCCGAGTGCACACAAATCTCAGTAGTGATGTTCTCACAGCCCAACAACACTCGTTAGCTCAAGATAACTTGAAGAATGAGATGTCTTGCGGGGCTGAAATCTTATTGGAAACTAAAGATGATGGATTAATGTATTATTTGAATCGGTTATGGATACCGAACGGAGGTGATCTTAGGATATTAATCATGGATGAAGCTCATAAGTCTCGTTATTCAATCCATCCGGGTGCTGACAAGATGTATCAAGACCTTAGGGGCTTGTACTGGTTGCCTGGAATGAAAAGGACATTGCTGAGTATGTGTCTAAGTGCCTTAACTGTGCCAAAGTCAAGGCCGAACATCAGCGACCTTCAGGATTGTTGTTACAACCAGAAATACCGATGTGGAAGTGGGAGAATATCTCTATGGATTTCATTACTAAACTCCCACGAACCGCGAACGGTAAAGATAGCATATGGGTAATTGTTGATAGATTGACCAAGTCGGCTCATTTCTTACCGATACGCGAAACTTACCCTGTGCGGAAGTTAGCTCGTATCTACATTGATGAGATTATTAGCCGACATGGTATTCCCTTAAGCATAATATCGGATCGTGATGCTCGTTTCACGGCACGATTTTGGGAATCACTTCATGAAGCCTTTGGAACAAGACTGGATCTTAGCACTGCTTATCATCCTCAAACGGATGGTCAAACGGAGCGAACGATTCAGACATTGGAAGTTATGTTGAGAGCTTGTGTCACCGATTTCGGTGGCAGTTGGGATAGCCATCTACCATTGGTTGAGTTCTCGTATAACAACAGTTATCACGCGAGCATTGGTATGGCGCCGTTTGAAGCTCTTTATGGTAGGAAATGTCGGTCACCTATTTGTTGGACCGAGGTCGGCGATTCGCAGATTACTGGTCATGAGGTTATTCAGGAAACGACTGACAAGATCCGCTAGATCCGCGACAATCTGTTAGCTGCTCGCAGTCGACAGAAAAGCTACGCGGGTAAACGAAGAAAACCTTTAGAGTTTGAAGTGGGAGATATAGTATCACTTAAAGTGTCGCCTTGGAAGGGTGTTGTTCGATTCGGAAAGAAGGGGAAGCTTGCTCCACGATACGTTGGCCCTTTTAAGATCCTTGAACGGATCGGGAAGGTTGCCTACAAATTGGAACTTCCTCCTGAACTTAGTAATGTGCATCCAACGTTTCACGTGTCCAATATAAGAAGGTGCTTAGGTGATCAGGATCTTCAGGTACCACTCGATGACATCCGCATCGACGATACCATGCACTTTGTTGAGAAAACAGTGGAAATAATGGATCGTGAGGTTAAACAGCTCAAACGCAGTACAATCCCAATTGTCAAAGTGCGTTGGGAATCGAAGCGAGGTCCAGAATTCACATGGGAGCGGGAAGATCAGATGAAGCTTAAGTACCCACATTTATTTTCTACGGTCACTCCAAGTTGAATTTCGGGACGAAATTCCTTTAACTAGGGGAGACTGTAACATCTCTGTACTTTCGGTTGTCCGTACGTCCGTACATCCGTACGAATGCACAGTTACGACCGGAGATTTATTAATTATTAATGATTTTGAATTAATGATATTCATTACTGATATTATCACTGTTATTGGTATGCATGTTTATAATATATTATAAGCGTAAACCTTGGGAAGTTTAGTTGAAAACTTAACTAAACAGATCCATAGAGTTTATCGCAGTGTTATTACTGAGGATTTTGGATTATGGATTTGAGAACAGAATTGAGCGGGATTGGGATGGAACTGGGAGTGGTTAGAGTCTGGTTGCTAAAACGTAGTCAAGGACCCATGGACATGGTTTATCGAAATAGCGGTGGGACGGTGGCTAGGGCAGTTGCGACTGACCCTTACATATGCATATTTCGGTCTATCATGGATGTGTCAGTGACTAGCGTTTAGTGGGTTTTGGTTTGGGAAAATTATAATATCATAGTTAATGAATAATGGAAATTAATTACGTGAAGTGAGGTTACGATCATTACTTAAACGCGAATGCGGATTCAGAAATGTTAACTTAATAATGTATTTGCATGAGTGACGATTCATACGAATATAATTATTAAGGATAATATACTGAAACGACATTCCATAAATAATAAATCAAATCGAAATACGATACGAGCGTCGGATTCGCAAAGGTGACGATCTTTACGAATACGTACGCGTTTCGACGAGATAATTAAATAATATCAAACGATATTAATTTAATAATGAAAACTAAAAATATTTATTAGGAATCACAACTTAAATTAAATTGGAATAATTTAAATTATTAAATAAGCGATTTAACGATGATTAAACGAAAACCGTTTTAAGAAACAATAATATTTAAATAAAATCATTTTCATAAAGATGAAAATTTATTATCTTAATGTTTTAAGGTTTAAATATATTTTTACGATTAAAACCGAGCATTTTGTAAAATAAATCGCTATAAAAAGGGGCTCGAGCACGCGTATACGACACGCGATATAAAGAAGACTATTTCCTTCTTTCTCTTCATTTTCACACCAACTCTCTCTCACTAAACACTCAAAATTCGTCACCTCCACAAGACCCAACTTCTCTCTACGACTGCGAGCTCGTTTCTTGACGGAATCACGTGATTCTTGGCCCTAAACGACCACAAGAACAAGGAGAACAAGGAAGTACAGGAAGATCTCGAGTTGGAATCACGAATCGAGGTAAATCTGAGTATTACTTTTCGGTTTTGGGTAGAAAATCCATTTCGAACGTAGTGATCAACTTTTACATTATATATGGGTGTTGTATGTGTTAATCGAGTAGTAAATACCTCTGATGGACCTCAAACGAATCTAGGATGGTTAGGACTTGATATTGATGATGAACAGATCAAGAAGATTGCAGGATCGTGGGATGTTGCTGGCGACCGAACCCTTGCGAACCTAGGTCTCTTTTGGCGAACCTTCTTTGGGGGGGAAACTATAAGGGCCGAACCTTGGGCCTTGGACGAATCTTGGCCAAGCCACGAACCATACACGATCGAACACAGCTTCTCACCAACCCTAATATGGCGAACCTAGAACTATTCGGTTGTCACGAACCATGTGGATCTACGAACCTTGGGGCTGATTCTTGATGCCGAACCCTAACCCTTTAGTGCACCGAACCCTCTAACCTTCATCTAGCTACGAACCCTAAAACTAAATGGGCCGAACCTATCATGTTGATTAAAGGTTCGCTGCGCTATAGGGATTAAAAGCCAGTTTCAATTAATTAAAGGATTTAGAATGAGTAAACGACATGGTTAGATACATACATATATATATACATGTCCATGCATGCATGAGAATACCAAACCACCACCTTTTCTCTCTATATATACACAACTTTTCTAAAAACTATAAACTACATATGTATTGGGTTAGAGGAGACAAAGTTAATATGTTAATTGGATACTTTAAATACACCTTTCTTAAACTAAGTGGAGGTAATGAATTGGACTATTAGAGTCGTTTGAATGAAGTCATGCATGTGAGAACATGTATATGGGTGATGGAATTATTACCCTAACAAGTGCTTATGTAGGAGTTAATATCAAGGATCTTTAGATTCCTCATCATTGGGTAGTGATAAAGGAATAGTAAGTGTGACAATCCGACGTTTTGGATTAACCTTGTTAACTGAAAGTGGTTAGATCACAGGCCCAACAGAATAAATTAGGCCCAATGAAGTCTATGAAGGTCCAACAAAGCCTAGTAGGCCCAATAAGACCAGTTTAGGTCCAATGGAAACAAGGAAGGCCCACTGAAACCCAGATAGGCCCACTAAGGCCAAAGAAGGCCCAAGGTAGGCCCATTGAGATCTAGGAAGCCCAATTATAAATTCAAGGCTCAAGATAGGCCCAGTTATATTCTGTGAGGCCAAGTGGACAGAATGTAGGCCCAATTGGTCCAATTGGGTAAACTTAGGCCAATAATAGTTCAATTAATAGGATTTGTGACAATTTGGGATTTTAGGTTCAACTTTGTTAACCGATAGGTTGTGAAATCGAATAAAGCCAATTACAAGGGCTTTAATTGAACACAATAATGTTGTAAATATCAGAAATTTCAATGATTGTATTCATATTCAAGTAAAAGTCCTAATATTGACTTTTCAAGTCAAAATTAGTTTGATTTATCATGTGAAAATCGAATTTCACTTTAAAGCTAGGTAACAGCTGAAATTAATGAACCTAAATCATTCCATTGATGATTATAATCGGTTTCCATACGTTACTAACCTGTTAACCTGTCGAATTAAGCTGCAATGATGATGAAAAGTTGTAACCGCTCGTAACTAGTGTCGAATTCGTATATACTGATCATAACTCACCAAATTGAACTTTCTAACATTTCAATCGGCACCTTTAGAGTCTTCCTCATACATCAATTCGATCTCAGCAGTTCCAGACAGAAGGACCCGATCCAGAGGTGGCCGAATATCAACCTTAAAGTCGAACTCCATCGAATTGAGATCAAACAAGGTAATAATTTGCTCCTATACAACCTAAAGTAGCCGATTAAGGGTTATCCTAAATCAATTTCAACTGATAACATCGTTTTGATAAAGTTCAAGTAATTAGGGTTCATATCAAAACTTATTTGGGGGTTTTGATCTTAAAGAGTTTAAGAATCGAATTAAAGTATGTAGGAAGTTTCAGAAATCCTCGATGATACTAAACCACATTTCAATTTCATTAAACGTTCACGAATCGACCAAGTTCTATTACTAGGGTTCTTAGGTTGTAACGGTTTGGGGGTTTCGACTTAAAAGGGTTAGATATTCAAATTAATGGTTATAACTAGTTTCAGAAAGCTACGAATAAGCATAAGCAAATCTCAATTCGAATTCATAAGATCGAATTTCATGATTTCGTGATCTAGGGCTCTTTATTGTGAACGAATTAGGGATTTTTACTTTGAACGAGTTAATGAATGAGTTAAACTATGTAAGAAGGTTCGGAATAGGCTAAGTGATAAAAACCCTATGGTATTGATGTTGATCGGGTTCGATTTATGGATCAATTGGAACAAAAATTGATTCGGTTTGTTGGATAAGGGGAAACCCGACTGTTGAAGGATAAAACCATTTAAAATGGGTTATGTTAACAAAAGTTGAAGCAGATTAGATGGTAGGCAGTGTGTGCGGTGGATGGGGGGTCGCGGGTTCGATCCCGGTTCCAACCAATTTTTGGGTTTTTTAATGTTATTTTAGTGTTTTACTCATATCTCACTCGTTTTAACTCCGATTCGAGCCATTCGAATTTAGTTAGAACCAGAATTCAATTCTGGACGTATTAGAATAATAAAATTCATATTTTAACCCAAAAATGAAATCGCGTATAATTACGATTATTTAAATAAAATCAAATATGATTTTTTTTAAACGATTTCTAAAGACACGCGTACTTTCGTATGCACATTTCTAACATTTTAACATACGTGTGTTGACACGTATGTGATGTCAAGCACAAAACGACATTCCGAATAACTTTAGGTTATTGTTTAAACCACAGATTCTTCGCAGAGGATTTCTACGCAAGTTCACACGTATTTGATCATTCTGCAATACTCAAAGGTGCGTACACGGCCCCTTTCTTATTTTAAACTGTTTTGGGGGAGAAAACATGTGCAACAAACTATTTTTAGATACATATCACTTGCATGAGTTAGCTGTTTACTATAAGTGCAAACATAGCATTACAAGCCTTCCATTTCGAACCGTTTAATTTGCCGGAGTGCAAAGCGTGGTAGTTGGAGATAGATCTATTGGGTTTGACAAACCTCACTTGGTAGATGGGATCTACGCAGGTGTTTGACTGACCAAACATACATTTCTATTGTTTGTGCTAGACAATAGTGTTAAGGCAAAAACATGCTATAGCATGGCAACTCGTCAGCTTCGGTGTCGACCACTTATGTAAATAGTTTATATGACTAGCTATCATGACTGTGCATGTGTGATTATGTTATCTACAAACTTGATATTCAACTGCTGTTTTGAACATTGTGAATGATTAAAACCTGTGTTATGCACCAACCTTTGTGTTGACTTGATTTACATGTTTTCTCAGGACGCTAAGGCGCGCATTAAAGCTGGCATGGACTAGGAGATAGAGTCGCATGCATTTTAAACATTTTGAATATTTAAGTTTGAACATTTGAGAATTTTGTTTTGTAATTTACATACTACAACTGTTATTGGTTTTTAAACGCTTCCGCAACTTTTGAAAACTCTGATGTTTTGTTTTAAAGACTAAAGTATGATTTGAAAATTCATATAGAGGTCTTCGTTATGTCTAATGATCTGAGATCCTGGTTTGTCACGTTCCCAAACGGTATGATTCCGTTAGTTGGAAATCGGGGGTGTGACAGTAAGTGTGTTAAACTTTGAGACAAAGGTTAATAAAACCCTAAGTGTAATAACTCAACTTAGAATTGAGAAAACTAAGTTAAGAAAAACATTAATGCTTGAAAAAGGGAACGCTTATGATTATTTAATTAAGACAAGACATGTATACTTATAAAACAAGATCACATATAAATTTCAGATCTTTGAGTCACTTCGAGTTACATACGCGAGCGCGCATAAATCGAGAAGACGAATTCTAAGGACTTCAGGTGAGTTCTCATAACCTCCTTTTCTTTAAACTGTTTTGTTTTAAAACTCGGAGGTGAAGCATGTATACCAAATTCAATTATTATTTTGATAACTCAAGGTTAAAACTTGTTTATCAATACGATATTCATGATATTGAATTATCATTAATTATGGATTATTATTGATTATTATACATCCGTGTAAATGTTGTTATTGACTTCGGTCAATAACAAAGATTACATTTATTGTCACGTGGAAGGTTTCCACATCCGTGAATCATTACTCTTAACTTCGGTTAATTGTTTTGACTTCATGTATTGTCACGTGGATGATTTCCACATCTGTGAATCATCGCCTTTGACTTCGGTTAATTGCTTTGACTTCATGTATTGTCATGCGGTTAGCGACCACTCCATGAATCATGTATTTAACTTATGTTAATTACATAATGATCATGTATAGTCACGAACATTATTTGGGAAAATAAATGATGAGATTGGTTGATTTGTTTGTGGATTGATTATCTACGTTTAACTATGATTATTTGGGATTGATTATGACTGATTGATTATGTGATTATATGATTGGTTATTGAATTAGGAATCTCTTTGGATTATCTCATACATGTATTATTATTCTGGATTTTCTCAGAAAATCATAAGCATTTATACTTGTTTTATCTAAACTTTTATTAAAACCATTTGTAAACTTAAACTTTTAAATTCATTTTATAAAACCTTTTAAGTATAAAAACTTATGATTACTCACCAACTACTTTGTAGTTGACACTTGATTTCTTACATGTTTCAGGTGATGGAGACAAGTAGGACGAAGAGAGGATCTCTTCTATTTTGGACATCATCATATAGGATTTTGGACTTTGTTAATTAACTACATTTCTGGCGATTAGAGTTTAGTTAGTTTAACTAATTCTTTTGTGTAATTGATGTAATTGATTCATGACGAACATGATTTTTGTGTAATTATGTTGTTTGCTTAAATGATATATGATGATCGAATTGGATGCCCACGAGCTTTTGAACAATCTACACATCCCTCGTGGCATCCCGATGATTTCGCCGCCGGTCGGGGTGTTACAAATGGTTTTAGGAATATTTAATTATCTATTATAATTAAATATCCTCCTTTGTATAGATAATAAATAAATTGGATACTTTAATATTCCATTTATTTATTATAAAACTCTAAAAATAAATTTTTTGGGAATATTTAATTACAATTAAATATTCATATTTGTATATAATATATCTATTGGAATATTTTTAATATTCAATTTATATACAAAGTCTATGAATCTAGAGTTGTGCCCCATTTGATCATGGTTTAGTTGTTAGAATTTATTTATATAGAAAACTAAATTATTATATATAATACCTATTGTTTTAAAAGTTTGGATTTTAAAAATAATTTATTGAATACATGTTTTTAACAAAAATAATATTCATTGTGATTGTTTTATAATTTATAAAAATTGTTTTTCATTAATCATGTTAATAGATGTATAAAATTGTATTTTTCAATTTATAAATCATTTTGTAAAGTTGTATTATTCTTATAAACAAAAAGTTTCATTATAGTATAAAAGGTTTTAATATGTATAGTGTATATTAACAAAATAAATTTATATTGTTTTAAAATGATTTTTAAAGATTATGTCTAAAGGTAAGTAAATTTTATTTAAAGTATTTGTGTATGAGTAAAACTGTTTAAAATTTAAAACTGTTCAAAAACTGTTTCATTACATTTTATAAACTTTTCTCAGAAAAAAATGTCATCAAAGTCGTTAAAAAGGGCAAAAACTGGATCAGGGTCACGGGTAAGGTTCAAACCCAGGACATCAGATTCAATACGGAGTGCCCAAACCGCTGGGCTATCAATACATTTTCTGAGAATCCTTCTCTTGTTTAAAACTTATCTTATTCTTGAAATCGAGATCTAAATCATAAGAACCCTAATTAGAATCAATCTCAATTCATCGGATTCACTTTTTGTGAGGGATCAAGAGCATGGGGCTTTTGTTCCTCACATGAATTCAAGTCTATATATGTAATATAGGATCAGATGTTCTCATTTGATCAATATTAGATTGCAGCAGCGGAATTCAAAGATGAATTAGCTCAATATTAGTAAGAACAAAGGTTTTCTAATAGAACAGTAAAGCACAAGTTTGTTATAGAAAGAGAATTCTGCAAAAGGAATAATTCATTCAATCCGTACTAACTTTGTTAAAGATACAATATGTCAACTGCCCTTATATAGAAACAGTGACGTCTGATGATGTCACATGATGTTGACACCTAACAGACAAAAGATAACTACTGAATTAACTAAACTACTGAGGATGTCCACAACATCTGAAGACATCCTCTTACAACTACTGAAGACATAAAACTACTGAAATAAAACTACAACATCTGATGAGTAAAATACTCATCAGACTTTTACAAATACTGAAAGAAAACTACTGAAGACTAAACCAACACCACAATATCTGAAGACTTACACTTCAGCTGTTGTGAATAACTTCAGATCTTGTAGCTTCTGCAACTTGAATATCAGCCGTTGTGTTCTTCTTCAGTTGTTGTAAGTGTTGTGAGACTTGAATATCGGCTCATTGGTTCTTTTAGTCCAACAAACTCCCCCTGAACCAATGCAGCCAAAAACCTCTAATTTATTGAATGTCTCACTTATTCGAATCCCAGGCTGAAGGATTTGTCTTTTTCTTTGAGATCAGTATCAAAATGACCTATTTAAGTGTATGCCTGATAATCAACAGCTTCTGAAAATCTAACAGACAAAAAATGAGAGGGAACTCCATTGGGGAAATGGACTATGAGCATTAACCCCTCTCATTGAAGCTATTGATCATATATGAGCCTGAATGACTCCCTGACATAGGCTTCAAGCAGGATTACTTTCTCTTCAGGAGTCAGCCTTTCAGGTTCACCTTTAAAAAATGACTCAGGTCCATAGTACTCAGATAAGTACCTGGCCGTTGTCCCATCATGTAGCTCCACCCTGGTTATCTCTCTGTAAACAAATTCATCTGGATGCTTCCCTTCCAGAAATAAGGGAAGTTCATTCTGCTTAACTCCTTCAAGCTTTCTGTACACCAACCCTTTCTTTATCATCTTGTTTTCTAGAAATTTTGGAGCTTTCAAACCAGAATTGTACACACTCTTAAAATCTCCAATTATTTCCCAAGGATCAAGTACAGATCCTAACATAATGTCAGCACTTATTACCTTTTTGATCCTTCTAGCATAAGAAGCTGGAGCCTCTCTCCTGTGGATCCTATCAATGACTCTTGGATCAGGCCACATCCTGATCTGCTCCTTCCTGTACTGATATGTGAACCTCAAAGCATACAACATTTGTGCTTCTTTCTTCATTGCTATAATGGTTGATGTCTGAGGGTATTCCTTGTCAACCAGTCTTAGGATTTTCTCATCATGCTTCTTCTGGATTTCTTCCTCTTCAAGTTTAACTTTCACTGCTAACCTTTGAGATTCTGGTGTAATCTTTGGATGTTGTCCAAACACCAATGGCTGTTCTGGCACATAGTTGGCAGGTAATTTAACTACCTTCTTCTGTACTATTAACCATGATCCAGTTGTTAAAGACTCAGGCTTTTGAATTTTTGCTTTCATCACAGTAGAGATGGGAAGCCTGTCTTCCTCATCAGATTCATCCTCTTCTTGAATCCTCAAGAATCTCCTCTTCTTGGGAGGAGCATCAACATCAACAACTTTTGCAGATGATTTGGTGGAGGGAAGTACTTGCTGCTTTTGAACAGTAGTTACATCAATTTCAATTTCCTTCCCAACTCCACCCATCTGAGCTTGATCTTCTTGTGCTTGCACTTCCTCAGTTTCAATTTCTTAGGATTCAGATTGTGTTTCTGATTCAGAGATTGTAATCTCTTCTGCAGTTATTTTCTCAACACTTTCCTCAACTTCTTTGTCATCATTTACTTCAACCTCCCTTTCCACATCCTCTACAGTTACTTGCTCTACCTCCTCCTCAGCAATGGTAGCAGCGTCAGCAGGTTTTGCCTTCTTTTGTCTCTTGTATGTAACTTGAATAACTGGAGACTTTTCAGAAGCAATTTCTTCATCTTCATTTCTTGGCCGTTTAGAAGCTGTGACTGAATCAGTTCCTAACTCCCCCTTTTTGGCTGCAGGGGAAGAAGGAGTGTAAAGAGTAGAAAGCTTGGCAGTCACTGCATCATCTACCATTTGCTAGATTTGAGATTGTGAGGGAAGCCTCTCATCAAGGGCTTGGGTTATGATATTCCTTAGTAATGGAGTGATGAGTGGTAGAACTGTGAGAAGGGCAGCAGCTAACGCCTCTGGGAGGCTTGAACCCAAAGGATTAGTGCCTGAAGCAGAGGCTGATGGTTTATCAATTTGTGGGGTAGATGTGGAAGTGTTTGTGTGACCTTCAAGATTATAAGGTGCCATCTATGGGGTAATAGGGGAAGATGGACTTTTGTCCTTGGACATTTTGGTGAGCAGCTCATTGAGCCTGCAGACCTCAGCCTCAAGGAGTTTGTTCTGGTGTAGAACATCAGCTAGGGTCCTTTGGTCATCATTAGCCTTGGCTAAATCATCTGACCTCCTGATAGTATCAGGATGTACCTGAGTTGAGTGTGGCTCAACATGATCAGGTGCCCCTTTGTCTTGGAACTGGGGACTTCCAACCTCAGGGATAATCCCTTCATCAGTTGTTGCCTCTGGCAGGGTCTTAGCTATGTTACTACTATCAATCACTCCAAATGATGGAGGTGATGAAGTAGCAGCCCTGTCAGATATCAGAATCTCTCTTGCCACACTAGGAGATCTGATTTGGTAGTCAAAATCCTGTGGGTTATCAGAGACACTTTGATCCTCCCCCTCAATGTTGGAGCTAATCCCAGTATGAATAGGTGTCTGGGTGGGGATAGGAGTGTTCAACTGATCCAGGATTTGTTCAATTACAAAAGTTGGGGTTTGTTGGGTGGTTTCAATAGGATTTGGCTGTGAAGAGGAGTGCACCTGGGGAGATTGGTGCTATTTAATAGAGACCTTTTCAAATGAAAGAGGCTCTAGATATGTGTATGCCCCTTCAATGGTTGCACCAAGTTCCTGTTGAGAGGAATCCTGGGCGGTTTGAGCTGGTGTAGTCTGATGGACCACTGGTTGACTACTTCCAGTGGCCATATCATGCCTTGGTGAGGCATGGGCAGACTCAGGGGACTCATTTCCCTGAGCAGCCTTTTTGGGCTTTTTGGAATGAGGTTTAGTGGGGACTTTAGATTTGGTTTTGGAAGTGGAGACTGTGGGTAGCAGAACTGCTGGAGCAGAGATCCCCTGACCAACAAGGCCATTTTGCTGTAACTGTTTTTCTATGATGGCCATGATAAAACGTGGATAAAGTAGCCATCTAGATGAAACAGGTTTAGCAGCATGTTCAGTTAATTCTGAAAATAGGATTTGTGAAAAAATTAATTTTTGAGATTCCAGAATTGAATACAATACCTGCTGCCACCTGGATGACATCTGGTCCCATGAGGAAGATTTTGGAGCCAAGCAGATGTTGATCATGTGAAATATCAAACGCTCAGGATCATTGAAATTCTTCTTGTAGAGAGTTGAATCGCTTAAGTCACCTTGGTATTCATGACTTGTGAAACAGAGGTCAGTTCGGTTCTTTGGAAATTGCGTGACTAAGTTCGCATCATCAAGTTGAATAACCTCCCTCAGTTCAGCTGGACTGATGTGCACATTGTGTCCATTGACTGTTGAGCGAAGACATATCACACCAGTGCCAACATTGATGAGCTCGACATTCATCCAGAATTGATGAATGGATTCAACATGAAGTGTGGGATTTATGAGAAAGGCGGTTTGGTATTGCGATGCATTCATTAGATCAAATGCTTCATCGAATTTTGACCAGAATCAAATTTCTTTAACAACTCTTTTGTGTATTTGGATTGGTAAATGAAAATTCCATCAGGATTTTGTTTAATTTGGAAACCCAAGAAAAACTGTAATTCCCCCATGGCACTCATTTCAAAATTTTTGGTCATTAACTCAGTGAAATCAGCACACAACTTTGGATCAGATGAAGCAAATATTATGTCATCAACATAAATTTGAACAAGGAGCTTATGCTATCCTACTTTCTTTATGAATAAAGTTTTATCAATGGAGCCTCTAGTGAAGTTATTTTTGAGGAGAAAAGTGGATAGAGTGTCATACCAGGCTCTAGGTGCTTGTTTCAGCCCATAAAGAGCTTTATCAAGCTTGTACACCCAATCAAGATGTTTATTGTCCTCAAAGCCTGGTGGTTGGCACACATACACTTCCTCTTTTATTTTACCATATAAGAAAGCACTTTTGACATCCATTTAAAAAACTTTAAGTTTGTGTAAGGCAGCATATGCTAAAAACAACCTAATTGCTTCTAGTCTGGCTACAGGGGCAAAAGTTTCATCATAATCAATACCTTCTTCCTGAGAAAACCCCTGTACAACCAGTCTAGCCTTGTTTTTAATTATTTGACCATTTTCATCTGTTTTATTCCTAAACACCCATTTTGTGCCTATTGCACACTTACCTGGAGGTAGAGAAACCAGCTCCCAGACTTGTTGTTTCTTGAACTGCAACAGCTCCAACTGCATTGCCTCCACCGAGCCATTGTCTCTAAGTGCTGTGTGATAGTTCTTTGGCTCTTGTTGACTGACAAACAAAGCATAGAGACAAAAGTTTGATAATTGACTTCTTGTTGAAACACCAGCAGAGATGTCACCCAGAACTTGAGATAATGGATGATCCTTCAGTTCTTGATATGGAATAAGAACAGTGCAAGTGTTTGCTGGGGGTCCAGTTGCTGCAGTAGTTGATGAAGATCCAGGGAACAATTCAGCAGGAATTTCAAATGATTGAGAGGATGCTAGAATTTCATCAGCATTGGTATTGAGAAGAACAGCTGGAGCATGAGGAGCATCAGATTTAGCAGATATAGGCAGATTATCACTAAATCTGAACAAATAAGTACTTTCATCTTCATCATCTTGACTTCCTTGTGTGGTTTCTGTAGAAGCTGTTGGTGGAACTGCTGTAAGTGCATCATCTGCTTCACCAATAGGCTCAACTGGGAATTCATGTTGCAAGATGTCAAGATCAAACATCTCAGCAGGATTTTGAGGGATAGAGTCTTTGGGACATTCATTGAATTTAACATGAAGAGTTTCTTCAACTATCTTTGTTCTACAGTTGAGCACTCTATAAGCCTTGCAAGTTGAAGAATAGCCAACAAAATATCCTGCATCAACTTTGGAATCAAATTTTGTAAGTTGATCTTTGGTGTTGAGGATATAACATGGACACCCAAAAGCTCTAAAGAAGGAAATCAAAGGGGTTAAAGTGTGAAGTATTTCATACGGTGTTTTCAACCATCTTTGATTTACCAAAACCCTGTTTTGCACATAGCAAGCTGTATTGACAGCTTCTTCCCAGAAAGTCAGTGGCAAACCAGAATCAGCAAGCATTGTTCTGGCAGCTTCAATCAAAGTCCTATTTTTCCTTTCTACAACTCCATTTTGTTCAGGAGTTCTGGGAATGCTGTACTGCCTCTTAATTCCCTTTGCCAGATAAAATTCATCCAAAATGTGATTTCTAAATTCTGTGCCATTATCACTCCTTACACACTTGACAGGAATAGAGTATTGCTTTTCAACATACAACACAAAGTTTATAAGAGACTTGGCAACCTCACCTTTTGAGTGCAAGAAGAAGGTCCAGACAAACCTTGAATAATCATCAACAATAACTAGACAATACTTCTTCTTTGCCATAGACATGACCTTCACTGGCCCAAACAAATCCATGTGCAACATTTGCAAACAACCAGTGGATTTGGGATCACCAATTGGAGGAAAAGAAACTTTGTGTTGCTTTCCTTTCAAGCAAGCAGTGCAATTCTCATCACAACTAAAATCCTTTAGTGGAAGACCTCTAACCAATCCATGTTTGACCAATTGATTCATGTTTTTGATATTCACATGACCTAATCTTCTATGCCACAGATTTGATTCCTTGAAGGAAGCCTTAGAGAATAAACAAGGATGACCCTTAACAGAGATTTTCTTTGATAAATCAAAGGCATAAACCTTTCCCACTCTGTTAGCCTTAAGGAGTGTATACTCATCTAAGACTTTGCCAATCAAAGGCAACACATCAGAAGATAAAATCCTACAGTCTTGCTTGGTGAAAAGAGAAATATGACCCTTATCACACATCTGACTAACACTCAGAAGATTATACTTAAGATTCTCTACATGATTCACATCATCAAACCTTATCTCACCATTTGTCACAAAACCTTTCCCTATAATATAACCCTTAGCATCATTTCCAAAGGACACAAATCCCTTCCTTCCTGTAAAGTAGTCATGAAGAAGAGATCTGCTCCCAGTGATATGCATGGATCCTCCACTGTCAACATACCAGATGCTATTTTGGCATGCTGAAGGACCCTGCATACATCAACACACTCAGTTAGACTTTTGGACCCAAACCATTTTGGTTTTGGGTCTGTTAACACATGAAGAAACAGAAGAAACATTTTCAGTTGATGCAACACTTGAAGCATTCTTATCAGAAGATTTAGCCTTGACTTTTGATTTTGGTTTCTTCTTTTGAAATGAAGCAACAGATGCCTCTCCTAGATTAACTTTTCCTAGTAGTTGTTGCATCATTAACATCAGTCGATTATGGTTTTGAGTCAAAATTTTTATTTCATCAGACACATCAGGACTTGACTTTTGATTTTTGTGTTTTGTCGTCCTAGTTTCTTTAATTGATGAAGAATTTTTCAAGTGTTGTTTCCCTGAATCTGGAACAACCCCTTTTCCTTTCTTGGATTTACTTGATTCATTTCCTTGTGAGGGTTTTTCAGATTTTGAAACTACTGATGATTCTGGTACAAACTTGGAACTAAATTCATTTTTCATTTTGAGTATGTGCTTGTTTTTATGCTTTATTTTGTTGAATTTAGAACCTTTTCTGTACCAGCAATCATCAGATGAATGATTAAACAACATACAAATTTCACAAGGCACCCTCTTTGGCTTTTCCTTGTGAGTGTCTACAAGTGCTGATGACTTAGATAGTGACTTTTTGTTCATCAGAACATGTGGAGCATCAGTACTTGTAGACAATTTGTCAACAGCTGACGTGTTGACAACCTCTGAAGAGTTAGTCTTCAGCACTTGTCTATCAACACATTTCTCATCATCAGTTGTTACATTATCAGCTTTTTCCACAACTGCTAATGAGTGACTCAGGCTTATCAGAAGCCGTGCATCATTTTCTCCAATCCCATCCCCATCTGACTCAATCAGGTGTAAATTTAAGACATTTGAAACTTTTTCATCAGGATGAATCTCAATTAAGACACTATCCTGACATGTGTCATCCTGAATGACATTTGTACACCCAATTGAATAAGAATATGTCTCAATCTCAACAGTTTCAGACTCAATTTTGCAAACATTTGACTCTCCCTCAGATATGTCTACAGCATCAGACATTTCTGAAGATTTGGTGGATTGATATACACTTTCCCCATCAGACTCACAGTCAAAACATTTTGGTTTATAATCAGCAGGGTGGGCAGTGTGATTGTAACCAATTCCAAACTTAACATTTGAAGCTGATTGTTTGTTTAACAACATTTCAAACCCCTTACAGGACTCAACCCATTTTTCGCAATTGACTTGGGTTGCTGCAAGTGTTTGCTTCAGATCATTATGCTTCACCAGCATGACTTCCACTCTAGCTTTTTCATCAGATAACAAACATTTGAGCTTATAAATTTCAGACTCTTTTTCATTTAAAGCTTTTTCAAATTCAGTTTTGTTTTTAGCCACAGCCTTTTCTAATTCAAATTTCTCATTTATTAATTCAACATTTATTTCCCTAATGGAAGCAAATGCTGAAATGCATGACTCTGAACATAACTTGGCTTTTGATTCAGAAGATACCTATGATGTTGAAGAAGCTTGACACGAATTGTCAGTTGAATCAATAGCCATCAAGGCAAGATTTCCAAATGGATTGTCTCCACCATGTGGACCAGCTTCAGAGTACATATGCATATTGAAGTCAGATAAGTCATCAGGTAGACAACTCCAATCAGCTACTCCAGGGGTGAAGAAACTCTGATGTTGTTGCTGAGGCTGTTGATTGGTTTGAGTTTTGCTAGGGTTAGGAAGAGCAGGTGATTGTGGAGGAATTAATGCTGGAGTGTGAGTAGGTTGAGGCATGTAAAAGCAAGGATATGGATATGGCATAGGACTCTGTGGAACAAAGTGAGCAGGATAAAATTGTTGTTGACTGGTTCCAGAAGATTGTTGTCCTTTGTTTGATGTGTTGTTGCTTGGAAAAGTCACAAAAGGTGCAGAAGAACTAGGTCCAGTAGATTTGCACTCTCTAGCAAAATGACCAAGTCTGTGACACTTATGGCATCTCAACTTTCCTTTGTCAAAACCAACTTTGGTTTTGCCAGTTAATCCAGGGAACTTTCTTCCTGTTCTTTTGTAGAACTTTTGAGATCTGATGTTGATTAATGCCATTTGACTCAAAATATCCATTTCCTCCAGATCATCATCTGGGATTCCTTTCAAGTCATCCATCACAAAACACAGATTATCACCATAATTTCCTGCATTACCATCAACTCCCACAAAAGCATGTTCAGAATTGTTAGTAGAAAAATCAATATGTTCATCATAAGAACATTCAGACCCATTAAACTCTGACTCTTGACCAATCAAAGCAGTGTTACCAGGAACAAAATCATCAGCAAGTTTTCCAGATGAAGATAGTTTTCTCTTCTGTTCTACCTCTCTCTCAAAAGTTAAGAGTTTCCCATGAAGTTGGGTGAGAGATAGATTCTCTAGATTAGCATTAGAGCGTAGGACAATTGTATATGTGTCCCATCTCTCAGGAAATGATCTGAGAAATCTATTATTCATCTGACTATTTGTATATTCATGCTTAACCATTTTCAACTCAGAAATCAAACATGAAAACCGCTCAAATTGTTGAGTCAATGACTCACCCTTTCTATGAGAAAAAGTCTCATACTGCTGAGCAAGGATTTCTCTAGTATTTGCAAAAACCTCATCGGTTCCACCAAATTGTTCTTTCAGTGCAACCCAGAGATCATGAGCAGTATCATGATGCATCAAACCTGAATAAATCTCATTCGGTAAAGCCATGGCCAGATTACCATGAGCTTTCGCATCAATTTCAAACAGTTTAAGATCCTCATCCGAATACATATCAGAAGGTTTCGGAATCATGATTTTAGTTTCAGGATCAGTGATCATGGGTTTATATGGACCATGCACTACAGATTTCCAACATCCTGCACTGTTAATTGACAGGTGATGTAGCATTCGTCGTTGCCAAATGTTGTACTCACTCCGAACCAGCATCGGAGGCTTGGTTGTGGAGCCTGTATTGTGCGGATCATTGTTTGGAGTTGTCATGATCACAGATTCAAACAATATCAAATGAATTAATGCAAATTTCAATCAATTGATTCAAAACAGATTGATATTGAAAGACAAATAAACAGAAGTTAACAGAAAACGTCAATCTATAACAAATTCTTACTAATCGGTTAATTCGATCAACCAGAGAACTGAATTGAGCAGTTTCAGAGATCAATGGTTTAATCGATCAATGATTGACCAGCTCTGATACCAATTGTAGGATCAGATTTTCTCATTTGATCAATATTAGATTGCAGCAGTGGAATTCAAAGATGAATTAGCTCAATATTAGTAAGAATAAAGGTTTTCTAATAGAACAGTAAAGCACAAGTTTGTTATAGAAAGAGAATTCTGCAAAAGGAATAATTCATTCAATCCGCACTAACTTTGTTAAAGATACAATATGTCAACTGCCCTTATATAGAAACAATGACGTCTGATGATGTCACATGATGTTGACACCTAACAGACAAAAGATAACTACTAAATTAACTAAACTACTGAGGATGTCCACAACATCTGAAGACATCCTCTTACAACTACTGAAGACATAAAACTACTGAAATAAAACAACAACATCTGATGAGTAAAATACTCATCAGACTTTTACAAATACTGAAAGAAAACTACTGAAGACTAAACTAACACCACAACATCTGAAGACTTACACTTCAGCTGTTGTGAATAACTTCAGATCTTGTAGTTCTGCAACTTGAATATCAGCCGTTGTGTTCTTCTTCAGTTGTTGTAAGTGTTGTGAGACTTAGAGATTTTTCTGATCAGGCTCATTGGTTCTTTTAGTCCAACATGTAAGTATCACCTTGTTAAAGTTTGGAATTGATAGAATTTGAGTTCAACTGCAGGTATGGTCTTTGTTGAGTACGAATCTCAACTTGAAGCTTTTGTGTGTGTATTTCGCAGGTGTAGACACATTTTTTCGGGTGAAAAGGTTCTAATGGTGTAGTTTAATTGTTTTTTATAGTGTTCTTATGCAAATTCGAATTTCCGGTCGATCGGGATAAATTTGGAAGGAATTCTGGGTTTAATTGAATTGATTTCTAATAAATGTTGATTGTGAGCTGTTAATGCGAGCAATCCTTACCAAAACTATCAATCCTGAGCTGTCATCGAGCTGTGATTCGAACGGAATTAAAACCGGGTTAAGGTTTGGGTTTCGGGTTGGTCAAACGGGTAGACAGGTGGAGAGGAAACCAATTTGTGGAATTGGCAGCTTGTGCCCCTCGAGTTTACATATTTTTTGATTTTTTTTAAAGGTTTTTTATTGAAGAAAAATTTTAAATGTTTTCATTTTCAGTCCCTTTAGTTTAAAGATTATAATTTCATGTGTAAAATCTTAAAGTTTTGTTATAAATTGATAATTTATAATCCTACATTTGTTTATTTTTCTTATTAACATTTTTATAACTAAATATTTAAATAAAATAGTGTTTGCCATAACTATTTCATAAAAATATATATATATATATATATATATTATTATTATTATTATTATTATTATTATTATTATTTGTAGGTCCAGAAACAGATCAAGATCCAAGCTTTATGTTTCCAAACATCATCAATCAACTCTATAGTGTGCGGAATCCAAAATAGAGTTAAAGAAGAAGCAAGATGAACAAGAAAGATCAAAACTTTGAATGTATTCAATAAGTATACGAAAATGTGCCTCAATACGTCTAGAGAGCACACCTCGGGATTCGTGTTACAATCTGTACAAAAATACGTCTATTGATACTAGATCTAGCAGTAAACGAAGTTCAGGTTCGAGTATACGAACCAGGTTCGTGTACATGAGCCTGAGTACACGAAAATTACCAAAAATCTCCAAAATCTGAGTGTTGACTCTTCCGTGTTGACTTTGTCAGTCTTCATCGTTGATTGGGCTCTACAAACTCCCCCTAGACTGGCGAAGTCATCCAATCGGAAGAGTAACGTTGTGTGGTCCTTCTCCAGCATACAACTTCCACTTTATGGAAAAAGCAACAGCTCTCGTAAATGGCTTAGCCAGCTCATCATTTCCAGAATATACTCATATAGGAGAGTTGTGCAGCTTCATCATGTCATCTTTACCATACTTCAGAAGATCCATAGGGTCAAGAATGATGTCCATGTCATCAACATCATCAATGTTCCTAAGAATAACTGCAGGAAGGTTCAGATAATCAAGGTACCATGATAGAAAATTAGCCAAAGAGTTATCAAGAACTCTTGGCGAGACGGGTACTGCTTGCTCTACATGAGGAGGAGGGTACTTATAGTACACCCAGGGCTTCTTCGTCTTTGGATCGATGATGCATGAAGAGACAAAGCGTCGTCCCTTTGCCGTGCGCATGACAGGGAAATTCTTTTCACACTGATCTTTGATAAACTTTGCGAACAAATCAGCTTGTGAGTCCTTTGACGGGTTGAAGAACATAGCCTTGTCAATGCTTCTTATGTCGACTTTAGGCAACGAACAAAAATCTCTTGGCTTCTTGTAGAACTCGACCTTTCCATTCATCCGTTTTACCAAGTAGATATCTCTTTGTTTGTCGTACATCCAGCAGCATACATTTGATCTGTCATTGCGAAATGCAAATAGGTTTCTGTCACCGGAAATGAAGGTATGCTCTGGATGCTGGTCGCCCATTTCTTTGAATCAAGCAGCTTTATCTACAGGAGGAGCAGGCGTCCAGTCATTCTTTCTATCAAACCAGCTATCTATCACTTCGTTCAAAGAAGTGATCTCATTTCCCAAGGCATCAATGTATTTGTGGGCATACAAATAATCGATATAAGGGTCAGATGATACATTGCCAAGTATTATGTTTTCTGGCTCTTCTTCTACAGATGACCCTGCAGAAGACTTGGCTTGATCCTTCTTCTGATGGCTTGGTGACCCAAAATCAAAGTCATATGGAAGATCATCAAATATCCTGTCAAGTCCAGCTCCAGTAGTCTCATCTGGTTGAACACAGTCACCAAAAAGGATGTCATCTGGAATGTCTCCAAATAGATCATCATATAGACCAGAAGGCTTCCCAGAAGATGATGGATTCCCAGAGTCTCCACCTTGATCTTTGTCATCACAAGGACCTTCGTCTTTATCTTTGTCATCTCCATCTTTGTCATCTTTATCACCTTGATCGTCTTTATCATCTTTGTCATCCTTTTCATCTTTATCTTTCTTTTGATCCTGGTCATCATCTCCATCATCATCATCATCATCATCATCACTGTCGTCACTATCATCGCTGACATCCATGACTTCATCCTCAGATTCAGAGACTTCTTCTCCTTTCAGTCGCTTGATATCTCGTTGCATTTTGTGGTTTTCCAACAGGAGAATTCTGATGAACTTTTCGTGAGCTTTTAACTTTCCTTTGCACTTGTTTAGATGAGAACATATCTTGATCTTCCCTTCACTCAAGTTCTTGATCATTCTGTCCTTTATTTCAGCATCCCTCTCTAACTGATAAACTCGCTCATGAAGTCCAATGAGATCCACAGGCACCTGTACAGGCTCGTATGGTGAGTCGGAATGCAAAGGAGATTTTCCTTTGCTGCTTCCGGACTGAGGTGGAGGTGATTTGGTCTTGGTTTTGGTTTGAGGCAGAATGGTGACGGATGGACGAGTGGAGGGAACTCGGATGATAAGTTTGGTTTTCGAAGGTTTGGTCGTAGGTTTAAGTTGTTGTGGTTTAATGGGTTGAGAGGGTTGAGGTGGTGGAGGTGGTTGAGTGACAGGTGAGGGCGATGGTGGTTTTTGTGACAGGTGGTGGTGAGGGTGGTAATGTGACATGTGGTGGTGATGGTGGTAAGGTGACATGAGGTGGTGATGGTGGTAAGGTGACATGAGGTGGTGATGGTGGTAAGTTGACATGAGGTGGTGATGGTGGTAGGGTGACATGAGGTGGTGATGGTGGTAAGGTGACATGAGGTGGTGATGGTGGAAGGGTGACATGAGGTGGTGATGGTGGTAGGGTGACATGAGGTGGTGATGGTGGTAAGGTGACATGAGGTGGTGAGGGTGGTTTGGTGACAGGAGTTGGTTTAACAGCTGCCTGGGTCATGACGGCAGTAGCAGAGGAGAAGGATAAACTTGAGAGAACCGACTGAAGTCTTGGGTCTCTTGCTTTTCTGGCCATTGTCTTTTGCCTTTTCTTCTTTGGCGGAGACTCGGGAGTGGGAGTGTAGTCAGCGTCTTGTGCTTCTTCCCTCTCTTGCCTTGTGGGAGGTGGCCTCTCTAGGATGAAATCTTCACTTGATGAAGAGGAAGAAACATTAGCTGCAACCTTTGTAGCTTTACTTGCTTTAGCTTTAGAACTTGTAGCCTGAGTATCATGCTCTTCTGCCACTATTGTCACTGGGGTTCCTGGCATATCCTCATCTACCCCATCTCTCACAAATCTCCCAAACTTGATCAAGGGCCTCTGACCAGTGTATTGCTTCTTTCCACGTTTGCTCATCTTCATGTATCCGAAGATATCATCTCGCATCCTTTTAACTTCTAGCGAACCAAATGTGCGTTGCAGGTTCGGATATCTTTTGTCCAAGATGATCTGGATGAATCTTGGAAATGCTAGAAATCTCTCTTTCCTCCTGCCTTCGATGTTTGCGTGCATATCCAGAAAAATCATTCTTGAGAAATTGAAGTCCTCTCCAAGTGCTAGTGCCACCATGCAAGAACGGAGAGTCTGATTCAACACGTCATATCCGCCCTTTCGTCCAGATAGACACTGTGTCACCACGTGTGCTAGATATCTCCAGTATGGATGCAATAATTTCTTCTAAGTTGGAGGGTAGGCTCCTTCATGTCCCATCTGGTAAACAGTTCTGTTTACCAGACCTTGGTCTAGCTCCACAGGGTCAGACTCCTTGTCTCCGAATTGCAGACAATCTCTAATGATTTGCTCTGTAATGATGATGGAGTGACCCTGTATCTTTCCAACAATACTTATGTTTCCATCAGCATCAACACTTTCCTCAACCGAGCCCCAAAAGTCTCGAATAAACGATGTAGTAATCAGGGGATACTCCATAATAGCATAGTTGACCGGTGACAGAATCAGCCCCTGAATCATGCTCTTGAACTCGGAGTGCTTGGCTGGCGGTTCCCCGAGGAATGCAGTCATATTGTGATCATGCACAAATCTTAAGTCAGCCATCTGAAATAGAAAATGATCAAGTTAGTTTAACATTTCTAGTATACGAAACAGAAGACATACTCGAAAAAATTGAAAAATTTTCTAAGTGTTTGGCATTTTTACTCGGAACAACTGGAGTACACGAAATGTATCAAGTATACGAAATGTGTTGAGTATGCAAAATTTGTTGAGTATACGAACTCAGTTGAGTATGCGAAATTTGTTGTACGAAGCTTGATGAGTATACGAAGTTTGAAAGATTTAGTGTACTCAAAATTCTTAGAAAAGTTTATCATTTTGGCTCCTTAGAATTTCCAAACCGGTTCAATATACTCGAAATTGTGAGGCGAACAACATATTCAAGAATTGCCTTGCAATTTTAAGTATTTCTATACCAAATTTACCGAAATCCTAAGAGTATACGAATTTGCGTACACGAAAGTTATTTTTGTCCATATCTTTCAAATGTGCGGTTAAAATTTAACAAAAATCTATACCTAGAGTAGCCTAATGAAGATCTACAAGATAGCCGAAGTAAAATTTTGAAATCGAGTCTAGAATGTGAGATCGCCTCGGAGAGTAATCGAAAACCGAAAATGAGTATGCGAAAATCTGGTACACGAAATTGATAAGACTGAGGTATTTATAGAGTTGACTTCGTGTACTCGTTTTCGTGTACTCGATTTCGAATACCTACTCCTGAATTTTAATTTAACTTAATTTAATTTTCTTATCTCGAGTAAAAATTCTAACTTTTCTAAAATAAAAATAAAAATAAAATAAAATAAAATAAAATAAAATAAAATAAATTTTGAACAAGTTTTAAAGTTTTGTCGTTTCAAAATTTTGGGATCAAATCTGTTATCAAAATTTAACTATCTTAGTTAAATTTCTTAATGAGGTACAACCTTTAAATAATTTTTCTTAACCAAATGATCTCCATTCGTTATTTCATGAATATAATTTATTTGATCAAGTTTTTCTGAAAATTATTTATAGAAAACTTATGTTCAACTAGATAATACCAACTAGATTAATATGCAACCTATCAATCTTGTTAACTTCTTGGTTTCAAACTTTGACTGTGTTTCAACGAACTTAAAATTATTTTTGATAGAGTTTTAAGATAAGAAAAGAAAAGAACAGATCTTATCATATTAGAATCAAGAACAAGAAGGAGTTCTCTCATCTTGTGCTCATTGGCATCTTTTATTTACTGATCTGCAGACACATTGGCCTTAACTTCACACATCCAGATCTTTGCTTACGCAAAACATAGGATGCTTCAGTAAGTATTTCCCGCTCTTTGGTTGCACAAAACATAGGAAATACCCGAGTTTTTCAAAAATATAATTTCAAGTTTATTGAAACACAATCTTGTTTTGATTCTAGAATTTAAACAAGAAGTCAAATAGTTGTCACACATTTCTAGTTATCTAATGATCATAGTTTCTTACTTATTTAATTTGTATGTAATTTTGTTTTGATCAAGTAAACTTTGAAAAACTTATTTCAATCTTTTGGTTATAGAATAGTATTCACGGTTGTTATTCATTAAGAGTTTTAATTTAAGGCAGTGAAATTTTGATCCTTAGAGATTATTTCACTTCCCAATTTGATTGATTCACTTTGCTTGTCCAAATAAAATCTTTTTGGATTTTCTTGATTTTTGTAAAGTGTAAAGTTAAAAATCTTTTTGTAATTTTTTTTTTTGAATAGCTAGAGACAAAATCTCCTCTTCTTCATATTTCAAAATTTTACTCCCCCTAAACTTATAGATTACCTTAGACTGACTCAAAAACCAACCAAAATTTTTTTGTTGTTTTTGTTGTTTTTTTTTTTGTAAATTTTTGACTCAAATAATGAAAAATATTTTTGTTGTTTTTGTAAATTTTTTGACTCAAATAATGAAAAATCTTTTTGTTGTTTTTGTAAATTTTTGACTCAAATAATGAAAAATCTTTTTGTTGTTTTTGTAAATTTTTGACTCAAATAATGAAAAATCTTTTTGTTGTTTTTGTAAATTTTCTCCCCCTAAATTTGTGACCAAGGTAGGACACAAATTTTAGTGTATTTACAAAGAATGCTATTAATCAAAGCTTATTAATTTGAGAGAGGCAAGCAAGTGATGGAAACGTGCTGTATCGAACGGTTTTGTGAAAAGGTCTGCTAGATTGTCATCAGTGTGGACCTTTTCAAGATGAATCAGCTTTCGTTCGAAACAGTCGCGAATGAAGTGAATCCGGATGTCAATATGTTTAGTTTTGGAGTGTTGTACCGGATTCTTGACGATCTGTAGGGCTGCTTCATTGTCACGATAAATAGGAGAGTCAAGAAAGTTCAAACCGTAATCTAGGAGTTGTTGTTGCATCCAGATAACCTGAGAGCACCAACTGGAAGCAGCAACATATTCGGCTTCTGCAGTGGATGTGGATACGGTTGTTTGCTTCTTGCATTGCCATGAGACAAGATGATCTCCCAGATACTGACACCCACCGGTGGTTGACTTCCTATCCAGGTTACATCCACCAAAGTCACTATCTGAGTATGCAAATAATTGAAACTCAGAGTTCTTTGGGTACCAAAGACCGAGCTTAGGTTTCCCGACTAAGTACCGAAAGATTCTCTTGACAGCTATGAGATGAGATGCCTTCGGATTTGCCTGATATCTGGCACACTGACATACTGAAAACATAATGTCTGGACGACTAGCAGTCAGATACATCAGAGAACCAATCATCGAGCGATAGAGGTGTTGATCAACATTTTCACCGTCTAAATCCGAAGTTAGAATAGGACGAGCAGCCATGGGAGTGGATGCCGGCTTTGACTCCATCATTTTGAACTAGTTCAAAATGTCTGTGACGTATTTTCCTTGGTGAATCAGCACACCCTTACAATCCTGTTTAACCTGCAGACCCAGAAAGAAGGTCATTTCTCCCATCACGCTCATCTCAAACTTCTTCTTCATTACCCCTTCAAATTCCTTGCACAACGCTGAGCTGGTGGAGCCAAATATGATATCATCCACATAGATTTGAACGAGAATTAAATCATCCTTATCTTTGCGAACGAATAAAGTCTGATCAATGGCTCCACGGGTATATCCATTTGCAAGCAGATGATCAATAAGTGTTGCATACCACGCTCGCAGTGCCTGATGAAGACCATAAAGAGCTTTATCTAACTTATTGACGTGGTCAGGAAATTGGGAATCTTCAAAGCCTGGAGGTTGACAGACATAGATTTCTTCTTTCACCTTCCCATACAGAAAAGCAGTCTTCACATCCATCTGATATACAGTGAAGTTCATATATGAAGCATAGGCCAAGAAAATTCGTATGGCCTCAAGTCTTGCAAATGGTGCAAAGACTTCTTAATAATCTATCCCTCCCTGCTGATAAAATCCTTGAACAACCAGTCTGGCTTTGTTTCTAATGATTACATCAGAATCATCTCTCTTGTTTCTGAAGACCCATCTGGTTCCTATAGGCAATTTGCCTTTGGGAAGAGGAACTAAATTCCAAACCTTGAGCTTCTGAAACTGCATCAGCTCCTCTTGCATTGCCTCAACCCAGCTCGACTCCTTGAGAGCCATGTTGACGTTCTTGGGTTCTACCTGCGAAATAAAGCAAGAATATAAACAAGAATTAACAGGACGTGATTGACTTCTAGTGAGTGTCTCTTCAGGCAACGTGTTCTGAACTGTAATTGATTTGCTTCGAGTGAGAACACCTTCTGAGAGAGGTCCAATAATATTCTCCACTGGATGATTCTTGTTTACATTGAGTGTAGGCACTTCTTCGACTGCCATATTATCTAGCAGGTTGCTGATGTTGTTGATTTGGTCTTCACTTGAAGAAGAAACACGATCAATAGGAGCAGTTTCACTAGCTTCAGCTCCAGGATCCACACAGTGTTCCTCAGGTATGTTAGCTGAGAAGAGTGGATTATCAAATACATGTTGAGAAGAGGATGAGGTTTGATTATCTTCAGTTGACTGAGAAGTGTTGGTTTGAACCTTATGAATTGGTGTTGGCTGAGCTGGAGGGGCATGAGTGTACAAGGCAGGAGGGTCAACTGTCAAAAGATTGGGATCACAAGGAATGTAGTCAACCCTATAATCTATGTCATCATCCTTAGAGAAAGCATCAGCCTGCTCAGATGCGCTTGCATTCTCTGATTCAGTATTGAAAGGTCTGAAGGTAGAATCATACTCAAATAGACAATTTGGACCCGAACCGACATTAGTGGAGTTCATTTCTTGCCAGTCTATGTAGTATTTGATTCCACAATCTTCCTAGTTTTCTTGTTGTAGACTCTGTATGCAGCCTTTTCTGATGAATACCCCCACAAAGTAACATTCTTCTGCCTTGTCATCAAACTTGTAATTAGGTTCGATATGAAGAAGAGTACACAGACATTCGAACGACTTGAAATGGCCAACTTTGGGTTTCTGATTGAAGAGAATCTCGTAGGGAGTCTTTTGATGACGCTTATTTAGTAGAGCTCGATTCTGAACATAGCAAGCAGTGTTAACTGCTTCAGCCCAGAAGAAAATAGGCAGTTTGGACTCTGACAGCATTGTACGAGCAGCCTCTATAAGTGTTTTGTTTCCTCTTTCAGCAACTCCATTTTGCTGAGGAGTTCTTGCTGCACTGTATTGTCTGGCAATTCCTTTCTCATCACAGAAATCTATAAGAGTCTGTTTCTGAATTCAGTACCATTATTAGTTCTAATTACCTTAACTTTCAGACTTCTCTGATTCTCAATTAAGGTAATAAACTTCTTTAGAATCTCTGGAGTCTCATCCTTCTTATCCAGAAAGAATACCCAAGTGAATCTGGAATGGTCATCAGTCACTACCAGACAGTATGACTTCTTCCCGATGCTCATAACGTTGACTGGTCCAAAAAGATCCATGTGAAGAAGTTGTAGAACTGAGGAGATAGAAATGAACAATTTAGGCTTGTGAGGTCTCTTGTGTTGCTTACCCTTGGCACAAGCAATACATTTCTCAATGGTTGAAAAGTCCTTAAAGGGCAAGCCAATAACATGATCTCCCTTGGCTAATCTGTTGAGATTCTTCAAATTTACGTGACCCAGCCTCCGATGCCACAACTAACAATCATGCTCTGATGCCTTTGAGAACAAGCAAGTGTTCTCAGTGAAAGAGTTTGAGTTCATATTGATAATGTACGCATTGTTTATCCTCGGAGTTCTCATCAAAATCCACTTCTCAGGTACTACAAACCCAGGTTTGAGAATAAGACACTCCTTCTTTGTGAAGTGTGTGGAAAAGCTCTTGTCACAGATTTGAGAAACACTTAGAAGACTGTGATTGAGCTCTTCAACATAGTACACATCTTCAAAACTGAGAGTTCCATTTTTTACTGTGCCTTTCATACTTATCCTTCCTCCTTTGTCTCCAGCAAACGACACATACCCTCCATTGAATGGTGTAACTTCATATAACTGGGAGAAATACCCAATCATGTGCCGGGAGCAGGCACTGTCTACATACCAAACATTTTTAAGCTTGTTTGGCTGTCCCTGCATTTTACACACAATCAATGAGAAACAGGTACCCAAATCATAACAGATTTAGGCACTTTAGTAATGGAAGAGACTCTGTCTTTGGGTTTGAATTTTGGTCTGTTTTTGGGTTTTTCTGTGTTGTACTTAACCTATTTTGTCATGCCTCCACTGCACTGATTAACTTGTTTTGACCCATTTATGAAAGTTCTTTGTTTTTATTTATGAGAATTAGATTGTGATTTGTTAGATTTCATAGGTCTTTTTGCAGTGGAAGGAGTATGTGTTCCCTTCTGAGAGGTCACCTTAGGCTTGGAGGATGGTACGATCCTTACTTGATTATGTACTGGTTTAGCCTTAGGGATGACCTTCTGATTCTTCCCATAGAAGAATTCAGTAGGTCGATGCAGACAATGTCTAGCAATGTGGCCGGGTTTACCACATGCATAACAACAGACCTTTTGATGAAATTCAATTGGGTCAAAGGGCTTTACATCACAGTTACATTGGTTAGAGGATAATGTGGGAATATAAGGTTCACAGTTAGGATTCAACAGTGAACATTCCTCTTTGGTCACTGTGGAATGAGCCGGTGCAGTATGTGTTGTTAAAGGAGAGAAAGTTGATTTTATAGCAAACGTTTTCTGAAAATGTTTAGGCATATCACTGATATTAATGTTAATTTCATCAAATTTTCTAACAAAATCAGTTTTTGGGACAAAAGATAATTTTGTTGAAGATGATGAACAATCTGTGCTCCTCCCTGCACTTCTTTCTACCTTCTCCTCCCTTAAACCTGCAACACTTAGGTTTTCTGCACAAATCTCAGAATCATTAGTTATAACAGGGTTAGCCGTAAGCATGACTTGCTTTGTGGGAAAATCACAAACACCACTAGAATTCAACTCCAAGTCATCAACAGATGTGTTGATTCTTGGCATGCTTGAATAATTATGATTAAAGGGTGGTTCACATTCATTATACCCAATTCCACTACCCTTCTTTTCCTTGAATCTCATAGATGTCATATTTTCTAAAATCTTGCTTGAATAATCAAATCTTTCACATTTAATTGATCTTTTAGAAAGCTGAGATTTGACATGGTCCAACTCTAGTGAGAGCTCATCAATTTTTCGTCGAGCATCTCTATAGTTGGACTCCTTGTCACTCAAAAGTTCTTTTTACCTTTCCACATCCCGACTCTCAGCCTCAAGTTTTCTTTTGAAAATACTTCATTCTTAAGAAATTCTGAGTTAAAGTATTTTAGCTTACTTACTTCTTTGATTAAAGACTCATTATGTGATCTATACTTAAAGACTTTGTCTATGCAAGAGGTAGAGCAAAGATTTTCAGTTACCTCAGTATGTTTGTCATCCACCTCAGCCATGAAAGCATGACTCAGAGTCAGTTCCAGCTCCTGCACTTGATCACTCCAATCATAGGAGTCAGTCTCCTGAGTCACCAACGCTTTTGACGTGCTAGCGTTTCCTCCTGCAGCTGCATTCCCTGCTTTCTCCTCGAGCTTCTTTTCTCCTCCTTCCTTGGCCACCTTTGGCTGCTTACATTCCCTGGAAAAGTGACCCGGTTGGTCACAGTTGTAGCATCGCAATTTTGACTTATCAAAGCCAAGTTTCTTCCCTGGAGCGTTCCCAAAACTGTTTCTTCCATATTTATTGATAAACTTTTTCGCTCTGAAAACGGCCATTGCCATCTGCCATGAGATATCCATTTCTTCAACATCAGCTGGATTGATCTGCTCTAGTTTGTCTTGAGTGAGGTTTGAGGGCGCCAGTTCTCCTGCTATGAAAGCATTGTAGCTATTCATGAATCCCTTGAATAGCAGTAAATTCTCTTCACTTTCTGGATTGACTTTTGGCACCGATCCACCTTGTCCAGATGACAGGAAAGCAGTCTCAAAAGGAACTCCATGAGATGCAGATGTCTGATAATGTTGCATTCCTGATGATTGAAGATTGATTGCTGACAGAAGAGCATAGTTTTCAGAAGTAGGTGCAATGCCCATTGAGCTGGCATGGTTCAGTGCTCTCTGCTTATCATCCGTATCATATGAGTTGATAACTGAGATCAGCTCGCTTAAGGAAGTCTTGTACATGTCCTTGGTCCTTTTGATAGTTGTACAATTGGAGTTCCAATTGTAGGGAAGTGAATTCAGCAGCTTCTTGTTAACCTCTCCCTTAGTCATTTCAAGTCCAGAGCTGGTCATCTCAGTCATCAGATGAGTAAACCTGTTAAGATGTGCTTCAAGAGTCTCTCCTTTGATGTGATTGAACATACTGAATCTCTGCCTGAGCATATCCTTTCGACTTTCTCTCATATCCTCATTCACTTCGAATCTTTCAACCAATGCATTCCACAGTTCTTTTGCTGTTTTGTGCTCCTTAAATCCATGAGCAACGTCAGTTGATAGGGCCATAGTGATAGAAGCATACGCCTTCTCATCCTTTTCCATAAGAAGTATGTCATTGTCGGTATATAGCTCAGGATCCTTAGGAACGAGAGGACCATTGATCTCACTTTGGTAAGAAGGCACATAGGGTCCGTCCTCAATCGATCTCCAAATTTTTGGATCGGTATACTTGATGAAAGACTGGAATCTGAATTTCCAATCTTGGAAGTTATCTCCTGACACAAGCCTCGATGGCTTTGTTCCGGTGCCGATTTCATTGTCCAAATTGAGCAAGTTGGACAAGTTAGTCAAATTCTTTGATGCCATGATGAGTTGAAAATTTTCTATCTTCAGTACACGAATCCCACTGTTGCTTCCTGAAAATGCAGCTCAAAATCTTCCAAGAATTTCGAATAGACACACAAGTACACGAAGTTCCTCTGAGTACACGAAGCTACACAAGTATGCGAAGTCACACCAGTATACGAAGTTGCAACAGTACATGAAGTCACACAATACACGAAGTCACCCAAGTACACGAACAGGCCTTGTATTCGGAATCTTTTTATACTCGAAAAGTATTTATACTTCGACCACTCTGACTATACTCGAAATAGTACTACTCGAAAATTTAGAACTTGAAAAATACTTAAGAAAAATTTATAAAAATTTTTCTTAAGAGTTAGAGTCCCAAATTTACACAGTAGCTAGATGGAGTAGAGAGGAGTAATAAAGTATTAAACTTGCTTCAAAAAGGCGTTACATTGATGATGAAATGAGCACTCAAGCTCTGATACCACTTGTAGGTCCAGAAACAGATCAAGATCCAAGCTTTATGTTTCCAAACATCATCAATCAACTCTATAGTGTGCGGAATCCAAAATAGAGTTAAAGAAGAAGCAAGATGAACAAGAAAGATCAAAACTTTGAATGTATTCAATAAGTATACGAAAATGTTCCTCAATACGTCTAGAGAGCACACCTCGGGATTCATGTTACAATCTGTACAAAAATACGTCTATTTATACTAGATCTAGCAGTAAACGAAGTTCAGGTTCGAGTATACGAACCAGGTTCATGTACACGAGCCTGAGTACACGAAAATTACCAAAAATCTGCAAAATCTGAGTGTTGACTCTTCCGTGTTGATTTTGTCAGTCTTCATCGTTGATTGGGCTCTACATTATTATTATTATTATTATTATTATTATTATTATTATTATTATTATTACTACTAGTATTATTGTTATTATTATTTTAACTTTAAAATTTCTATCTTGATTGTAACTAAATACTAATGAATGAAATGTTTGATATGTGTGTTATTTATTTCATATTTAAATATATCTATCAATTTTATGATTTTATGAAATCATTATTTTATTTAAAATAGATTAACAATTAATTGTTTAAAAATGGTGCTAATAAATCTATTTATATTTGTTTTTATAATTGTCATCTAGCTTGTGTTTATCAATACATGTTTATTAGGTTTAATTTATATATATAATTTAAATACATAAGAATAAGAATACGCCAAACTTTGTTTTACTAGAAGTAGAACACGTTTATATTTATTCGAATCCAAAAAACAAATCCTAGGGAAGACGCTAGTATTCCATATACATAAACTTTTTTCGGTTTATCATGAGTATGTCGGTGATATGATTTGGTGAGTAGAATATGAGGTCTTGTTTTGAGTTTGTAAAGGATAAGTTTCTATCACTAACTATAAGCAAAGACACATGTAATGGTTTATCGAAATGGTGGTGGGCTGGCGGCTGAATAAGTTGTGACCGTCTTCTACTGTCATGATCTATTAACTTTAGGAGAATAACAAATAAGGGTTTTCTAAACACTGAGTGGCGGAAACAAACAGGTTCTCTCTAGAACTGTGTAGATGATGGTATGTGTCTGTGTGTTCTTTAGAGTTACCCTAATTATATTACATCACTTTTTATTTATTAACAATCGGGGCCCATGAAAACATGATAATCAGGGCCCATAATAAAATGCAATAAACAAAAGGGCTATGCTATCAAAATGATCTTGTCAACATCTTAGGTGTCATTCCTTCTCAGCAACAGCAGCACACTTATCAGCATCAGTAGCTTCTTTGTCAACGTCATCAGATCGAAGATAGAAAAATACCAAGTCTTGAAAGCACTGTGAACATTAGAGAATAACAATTTTCTTATTCGCAATGTTTAGAGGTTCAGATAGTCCCGGGCTTGTTCGCAAAAGCTTCATCTTTAGAAATCAGTAGTTTCCAAAGGTGCTAAGTTCTTTTAGAGAGATTTTCTTCAAATCTGCAAGGTAAACAAATTAGAGTAAGAAAGTTCAAAAATGATCTGAGTGTGCAGAAGTTGAACATTCGTAAATGTTCTAACTGTGCAACACTTAGTTATTCGCAAATGATCTGAGTTTGCACAAGTTGAACACTTGTACATATTCTAACTGTGCAACATTTATTCATTCGTAAATGTTAACTTGAGCACCGCTTTTCATCCACAAACGGATGGACAAAGCGAGCGAACGATTCAAACCCTAGAGGATATGTTGAGAACATGCATCCTGGACTTCGGCGGGAGTTGGGATAAACATTTACCACTCATCGATTCTCCTACAACAACAACTACCACAGCAGTATTGGATGTGCTTCGTTCGAAGCACTATATGGTAGAAAATGTCGATCTCCTATTTGTTGCACCGAAGTGGGAGACAAAAAAATCACTGGGCCTGTACCTATTCAGGAGATGTAACACCCCGACCGACGGCGGAATCATCGGGATGCCACGAGGGATGTGTAGATTGTTCAAAAGCTCATGGGCATCTAAATCATATCATCATATATCATTTAATCAACCACAATAATTACACAAAAATCATATTCATCATGAATCAATTACATCAAATACACAAAAGATTTAGTTAAACTAACTAAACTCTAATCGCCAGAAATTTAGTTAATTAACTAAGTCCAAGAATCCTATATGATGATGATGTCCAAAATAGAAGAGATCATCCTCTTCATCCTACTTGTCTCCATCACCTGAAACATGTAAGAAAATCAAGTGTCAACTACGAAAGTAGTTGGTGAGAAATCATAAGTTTTTATATTTAAAAGTGTTTTAGTAAAATGCGTTTGAAAGTTTATGCTTAAAATGGTTTTATAAAATGCTTTGTTTAAAACGGGTATAAAACTTATGATCTTCTTGAGAAAATCCATATGAATACCTGTACGAGATAATCCAACACACATCCATCAGTTCAACAGCCAAACACATACACAATCACATAACCACATAACCAAATCAATCATAGCCAATCACAAATAATCATAATCAAATATAGGCAATCAATCCACAACAAATCAACCAAACTCAATCAATCATATTCTCAATCAATGTTCGTGACTATACATGATTCCTTATGTATTTAACATAAGTTAGATACATGAATCATGGAGTGGTCGCTAACCACGTGACAATACATGAAGTCAAAGCAATCAACCGAAGTCAAGAGCAAGACTTCACGGATGTGGAAACCCTCCACGTGACAATACATGAAGTCAAAACAAATAACCGAAGTTAAAAGTAATGATTTCACGGAGTATGAGACAATACATGTAATCTTTGTTATTAACCGAAGTCAATAACAATGTTTACACGGATTTATAATAATCAGTGATAATCCATAATAATGATAATTCATAATAGTGAATATCATAATGATAAACAGGTATTATCCTTGTGTTATCAAAATAATATTTAAACCGGTATACATGTTTCACCTCCGAGTTTTAAAACTAAAACAGTTTAAAGAAAGGGAGGTTATGAGAACTCACCTGAAGTCCTTAAAATCAGTGTTCTCTAATAATGCGCGCTCGCGTGTATGACTCAAGTCAACTCAAAGATCTGAAAATTTAATATGTGATCGTGTTTATAAGTGCAAGCGTTTTATTAGTATTGCATGCTTATTATGATTCAATTTAAACCCATGGGTACTTCATGGACTTAGTTTTACTTGTTTCTAAATTAGGTAGTGTCTCCCATGATTTATCGATATTCAACCTACACTTGTGCTTAGACTCATTATCTTAACTTGTTCAATATATGAGAACCTTTAATTGATAGTCCAAATGTTTACAACCCATATAGGTAATCACCTTATTCCATAAGTACACTTTTGTATACATACATGCACGATTAATCCTCTTAACCATCTATATCAAGTTATCAAAATCAACTTTATGGTTTTAAAGGATCATAATTAAGTTATTTTCATACACATTCACTTTATATAACATCTCATGACTTAAGGTTGATATTATTTAAGAAAAGTGAAAATCAAGTATCCTCATGCATGCATGGGTATACATATATGTATTTATATGTATACCTACTTAGTTATACCTCCCTTAACCCTTAATATCAATTGTTAAATGAATTTGAATCTAGTTTCCTCCTAAGGGCAGCGAACCTATATCCTAGTTACCCTAGGTTCGGCCCCATCCATTTCAAGGTTCGGCCAAGAGAAGAAAGAAAGGGTTCGGCTAGTAATATAGAAGGTTCGCTGCATTACACAGCCCCTAGGTTCGCTCGACAGTGTGGGTTCGGGACTCAAAGGGTTCGGCCAGGTTGCTCATAGGTGCGAGCCTTTGGTTCGCCTACCCCAAAGGTTAGTGAAGCAGGAGAGGGTTCGCCATCTGTTCATGGGTTCGTGGTGAAATAGGTTCGTGATTCCCTCGAAGGTTCGTTGATCTGCAGGGGGTTCGTCCAAGACCAGGGTTCGGCCACCCTAGTTTTCCCGCCCAAGAAGGTTCGGTCGATGATGTTGCAGGGTTCGGCCCCCTGTTGGGTCACGAACCTGCCATTCTAACTTCATCATCCTCACACTTCTGTTGATTAAATGATGTACACAGCTTCTATACAACCATTTCTACTCGTTTTAGGGTTTTATAGATGATTCCAATCCGAATATATATACATAAAATCTAAGTGTTCGTGATCCTAACACAAAACCGAAAAAAAAACATTAGATTTACCTTGATTCGGTTGTTGAACGTTGGATTTCTTGATATGTTCTTGTTCCTCTCGATCTCACGAACACGTAGCCGCAAGAATCTCGCGAATCCGTCAAGAACCGAGCTCACAAAGCTAGAGAGAAGTTTCTTGAGAGAGAAAGTGGCGTGAATTGGAGTTTAGAGAGAGAAAGATGTAGGTGAAAATGAAAGAGATGGGAGATTTTCCATCTTTTATACACCGCGTCATCCCCACGTGTTCGATCCCGTTTTTATCACGATTAAAATAATAAAAGACGCAGTTTTTACGCATAAATCATATTCAAACATAATGTGTTTAAATAATAAGGTTTCATAGATTAAATTGATTTTAAATAATCTTTGTCTCGAAAATATTCTCGTTTAATACGCGTGAATTATTATGAACCTACACAGTTCCTTTCGTGGAATATATTTAAACGTAAAGCTTTAAATAAGATAAACGTCGTTTAATAAAATGTTTTTAAGTGTTTTATTTCGTAAAACAAATTTCCTTTACGATAGTTATTTATTTAATAAAAATAGTTTATTTTCATTTGTTTTTAGGTTGTGATTCCTAATAAACGTTTTAAGTATTTATTTATTAATTTAATATCGTAAGATATTATTTAATTATCTCGTCGAAACGCGTTACTCGCGTACGTATTCGTAAAGATCGTCACCTTTGCGAATCCAACGCTCGTATCGTATTTCGATTTGATTTATTATTTATGGAATATCGTTTCAGTATATTATTCTTAATAATTATATTCGTGTGAATCGTCACCCACGCGAATACATTTATTAAGTTAATATTTCTGAATTAATATTCACGTTTCAGTAATGTTCGTAACCTCACTTCGCGTACTTAATTCCCAACATTTATTACTTTAATATTATCATTTCCCAAACCAAAACCCACTAAACCCTAGTCACTGACACATCCATGATAGACCGAAATATGCATATATATAGGGCATATGTAAGGGTCAGTCGCAACTGCCCTAGCCACCGTCCCACCGCTATTTCGATAAACCATGACCATGGGTCCTTGACTACGTTTAGTAACCAGACTCCAACAAACTCCCAGTTCCATCACAAATCAATTCTCAACCAATAATCCTTCATCATCAGTAATACGTAACTGCAATAAACACTACGGGTCTGTGTAGTTGAATTACAACTAAACTTCCCGTGGTTTACGCGTATAATAAATTATAATCATGTATACCAGTAACAGTGATAATATCAGTAATGTCAATCAATAATTTCATAATCATTCATAATAATTAAATCTCCAGTCGTAACAGTACAATCGTACGGATGTACGGACGTACGGACAACTGAAAGTACAGTGATGTTACAGGAGACTACTGATAAGATAGCCCAGATTCAACAAAGATTACAAGCAACATGTAGCCGCCAAAAGAGTTACGCAGACAAACGGCGAAAGCCTTTGGAATTCCAAGTGGGTGACTGAGTCATGTTGAAAGTGTCCCCGTGGAAAGGCGTAGTTCTTAAGAGATGTCTCGCTGATGAATCATTGATCATATCTCTGGAAGAGATACAAGTGGACAAGCAACTGCATTTCATTGAAGAACCTATAGAGATTCTGGATCGTGAGGTCAAGAGACTGAAACGAAGTTATATTCATATTTTAAAGGATCGTCAGAACTCCAAGCGCGGACCAGAATTTACCTGGGAGCGTGAGGATCATATGAAGACAAAGTATCCCCTCCTGTTCGAGAAGTAGCGCCCGACGATGATGCTTAAATTTCGGGACGAAATTTCTTTAACAAGTGGAGACTGTGACATACAGTACATAATCGTCCGGCAACTCCGTACGGTACACATACTTTCACTAATTACTGTGTGTAAATACAATGTGTAAACAGTGTGCATGATAACAAAATTCACATAACAAGCAACAATTGTACGTGTTTATTTGCAAAAATAAATATTGTAAGTACAACAACTCACGATAAACAACTAATTGTATGTATTTAAGTGAAAACTTAAATACAACGAATACAACAACTCAAGAGAAACAACAATGTACAAACAAATGACAAGAACATATCGGTTGCGATCTGATATCCATAGTTGACAGGAATCAGATGGTCGATAATTCAGTATGAAAACAAGATGAATTCAAGGGGAACAATGTGAGAACATGAAGTTTAGTTGAGTCCGGCAGTGAGAAACACAATTCAAAAAATAAGTGCAGTGTCGTTTCAGAATAACGAACTGACTGTGTGTTTGTGTGGGTGATGATTCACACAAACATATCTGTGAGTTTAAAGTTAAGAAATGATGACTGGAAAGTAGAAAACAAAAATCAGAAAGTGAAACCATCGTCGTGTTTGTTCGGGTGACGATTCGAACGAATATGCGCGAAGGTGATGCGATCTGACGAAACATTTAAAATAAACGTTTTCGATGAAATAATTTGAGAAAATTCTTTTATTTAAATTTGCAAACTACGCGCGTTACATTCCGGATAAGCGACAAAAACAAGAACCGAGCAAACGAAACTAACCCGAACACCCTCGGCGTATATAAAGACTAAATGAACCATCTTCTTCATTTATTTCTCCCATCCTCTCTCTCTAAAACACAAAACCCGGTTTCACTCTCTCTCTAAGATTTCAAACTTTAAACCTTGGATCACACTCATTTTTCTTAACGAAATCGTGTGTTCTTGTTGCCAAATCGAAGCTACAAATATCCTCTACACGAAAGTACAACCGATCGGAAGTTAAATTAACCAAATCTGAGGTAAAAATCAGCCTCAAAGTTCCAAAAACTAGAATTTTCAACCCATATGTTCGACCCCTAACGCTAAACCTGTTAAAGACCTGTTTTTGTGGAACCTACACCCCTCAAAACCATCCTTCGCACAACCCCATTAGAGGAGAACCATCATGAGCCATGATGGGGACTGGACATGTGCGCCTAGGGAGGCGGCCTGCAGTCAACCGAAGCACCATCTGAGTGGCCATGGGGATTGGTCAAATGGCCTCGTACGCACCATGCTCATTCGCCCAAGGCTATTTGTAGGCTATACTATTCGGCCCTTCCAATAGCTTAAGCCCCATTCGCTTGCCCAGTTTATTCGGCCATCACCATTCACTTGATCACCTTAGTCGGTCACCCTTTGCCATTCGACCCAAGCAGCATTCATTCGACCCATGTGGTTCGGTCATGATTTTGGTTCGGCCCAATCATGCGGCCCATACTCACTGTCTTGGCCAGGGGACATTGGCCCATGACACGTACCTTTGGCCCATGATTTGGTTCTGCTTACATAATTGATAAAGTAAGAAACATATTTTTTTGATAACATGCATGGGTGATCAAACATTACTACAAAGGTGGTGGGAAAACACGATTGGACAACTATTTATAACCTAGAAATATTTTGTTTCAAATGCAAACTAATGACACCAAGAGGGTTGATATTGTAAATTAAAATCAATTGTATTATTTTGGAAGATACTAAGGATCTCTAGTCCTAAATCTAAAACCTAAGTTGTATACTTATAAACAATAATAGGTTTCAAGATTTCACTACAAGATATGGGTTCATGTCAAGCTAAACACAAAACCTTTACAACATGACATGTTAAGTTATCAAATTGGTTAGGTGTTGGTATAATATATAACAAGTGAATCAAGGCCGAATGATGACCGAGACTTACGACTGTCAGCCAACTTTTGGGCTAACACACACACACACACCAACACTTATAACTTATCCTTATAAGTTACAAACATTATGAAATCAACACTTGATCGTGAAAACAACATCAAGAAAAACAAAAAGCGCGTGCATTCTTGTTAGAACTTAGACAACCACAACAGCTACAAGGTGAGTTCATACGCCCCCTTTTCTAATCTTAACTGATTTTAACTCTCGGGGCTGAGAAACATGCTAAATCTTTTATTTACAAAAAAGTATTAGTGAAACATATTGTTTATACTATAATTTAGATAATATTGCTTGACTTATTATCGCTTGTCATTGTATGCATGCTTGTCTGATCATAACATAACAGAAACATCTAGGATTAAACATGATAATGTACCGTCATGAGTCATCAACACAAAAGAATAATGTAGTTGTAATATTTTATCTTATTCGCGGTTATGGCAATCACTGCAACAATCTCTAGGGACAAATGTTAACTTGAGCACTACTTATCATCCACAAATGGATGGACAAAGCGAGCGAACGATTCAATCCCTAGATGATATGTTGAGAACATGCATCCTGGACTTCGGCGGGAGTTGGGATATGCATTTACCACCTCATCGAATTCTCCTAAAACAACAGCTACGACAGCAGTATTGGATGTGCTTCGTTCGACGCACTATATGGTAAAATATTTCAGTCTCCAATTTTTTGGACCGAAGTGGGAGACAACAGAATCACTGGGCCAGAACCTATTCAGGAGACTACTGTTAAGATAGCCCAGATTCAACAGAGATTACAAGCAACACGTAGCCGCCAAAAGAGTTACGCAGACAAATTGCGAAAGCCTTTGGAGTTCCAAGTGGGTGACAAAGTCATGTTGAAAGTGTATGTCGGACCGTTTGAGGTAACTCAACGTATAAGTTCTGTGGCATACAAACTCAGATTCCCTGATGAACTCAGCGGAGTACACGATGTGTTTCATGTATCAAATCTCAAGAGATGTCTCGCTGATGAATCATTGATCATACCTCTAGAAGAGATACAAGTAGATGAACAATTACATTTCATTGAAGAACCTATAGAGATTATGCATCGTGAGGTCAAGAGAATGAAACGAAACCGTATTCCTATTGTAAAGGTTCGTTGGAACTCTAAGCGCGGACCATAATTTACCTCGGGGCGTGAGGATCACATGAAGACAAAGTATCCCCAAATGTTCGAGAAGTAATGCCCGACATCGGTGCTTAAATTTCGGGATGAAATTTCTTTAACAAAAGGAGACTGTGACATCTAGTACCTAATCGTCCAGCAAGTCCGTATGGTACGTGTACTTTCACTAATTATTGTGTGTAAATACAATGCGTAAAAAATATGCATGATAACAAAATTCAGATAACAAGCAACAATTGTACGTGTTTAAATGAAAAAATAAATACTGTAAGTACAACAACTCACGATAAACAAACAGTTGTATGCATTTAATTGAAAACATAAATACAACGAATACAACAACTCAAGAGAAACAACAATGTACAAACAAATGACAAGAACATATCGGTTGCAATCTGATATCCATAGTTGACATGAATCAGATGGTCGATAATTCAGTATGAAAACAAGATGAATTCAAGTGCAGTGTCGTATCAGAATAACGAACGGACAGTGTGTTTGTGTGGGTGATGATTCACACAAACATATCTGTGTGTTTAAAGTTATGAAATGATGACTGGAAAGTAGAAAACAAAAATCAGAAAGTGAAACCATCGTCATGTTCGCTCGGGTGACGATTCGAACGAATATGCGCGAAGGTGATGCTAGTTGACGAAACATTTAAAATAAACGTTTTCGATAAAATAATTTGAGAAAAAAATTTATAAGATTTACAAAGAATATCCACATTCCAAATATAAAAAATAAATCCTTTTATTTAAATTCGCAAACTACGCGCGTTACAATCTGGATAAGCGACGAAAACTAGAACCGAGCAAACGAAAAGAACCCGAACACCCTCGGGGTATATAAAGACTAAATGAACTATCTTCTTCATTTATTTCTCTCATCCTCTCTCTCTATAACACAAAACCCGGTTTCACTCTCTCTCTAAGATTTCAAACTTTAAACCTTGGATCACACTCATTTCTTAACGAAATCGTGTGTTCTTGGTGCCAAATCAAAGCTACAAACATCCTCTACATGAAAATACAACCAATCGGAAGTTAAATCAACCAAAACCAAGATTACAATCAGCCTCAAAGTTCCGAAAACTAGGGTTTTCAACTCATATGTTCGACCCTAACCCTAAACCGGTTAAAGACCTGTTTTTGTTGAACCTACACCCCTCAAAACCAGCCTTCGCACAACCCCATTTGGGGAGAACCATATTAAGCTATGATGGGGACTGGACATTGATGCATAGGGCGTCTGCCTACAGTTGGCCGAATGAGATGGCCGAAGAAACATCCCAGTCGAAACAGTAGAGCTGACCAAAGCACCATCCGAGTGGCCATGGGGATCGGCCGAATGGCCTCATCCGCACCTTGCTCATTCGCCCAAGGACATTCTCAGGCTATGTTATTCGACCCTTCCACTCGCCTAAGCCCCATACGCTTGCCCACCTTATTCGGCCATCACCATTCTCTTGACCCAAGCAGCATTCTGTCATCCCATGTGGTTCGGTCATGATTTTGGTTCGGCCGAATCATGCGGCCCATACTCACTGTCTTGGCCTAGGGGACATTCGCCGCATGACACATACCTTCGGCCCTTGATTTGGTTCCGCTCACATAATTGATGGAGTAACAAACATATTTTGTTGTTAACATGCATGGGTGATCAAACATTACTACAAAGGTGGTGGAAAAACATGATTGGACAACTATTTACAACCTAGAAATCTATTCTTTCAAATGAAAACTAATGATAGCAAGAGGGTTGATGTTGTAAATTAAAATCAATTGTATTATCTTGGAATATACTAAGGATCTCTAGTCCAAAATCTATAACTTAAGTTGTATACTTATAAACATTAACAGGTTTCAAGATTTCACTACATGATAGGGGTTCATGTCAAGCTAAAAACAAAACCTTAACAACAGGACATGTTAAGTAATAAAATTGGTTTAGTGTTGGTATAATCTAAAACAGGTGAATAAAGGCCGAATGATGTCCGAGACTTGCGAGTGTCAGCGAACTTTAGGGCTAACACATACATACACCAACACTTATAACTTATCCTTATAAGTTACAAACATTTTGAAATCAAGACAGGAACGTGAAAAAAACGTCAAGAACAACAAAGAGCGCGTGCATTCTTGTTAGAACTTAGTCAACCACAACAGCTAAAAGGTGAGTTTATACACCCCCTTTTCTAATCTTAACTTATTTTAACTCTCATTGCTGAGAAACATGCTAAATCTTTTATTGACTTAAAAGTATTAGTACAACATATTGTTTATACTATGATTTAGATAATATTGCTTGACTTATTATCGCTTATCATTGTATGCATGCTTGTGTGATCATAAATCTTGGATTAAACATGATAATGTAGCTTCATGAATCATCAACACAAAAGAATAATGTAGTTGTAAGATTTTATCTTATAATGCTTAATTATTCTTACATGAACGAACAACGAGATTATCACAGGTGAACATGATGAAATATCAACAACAAACAAGAATGATATGAAGATAATATATCTTCACAATATCAATCAACTACGGAGTTAGGTAAGTGTAATAAGACTATTTATTATAACACTATGCTTATAACTCGGTGCAAACTGGGATAACATGAAACAAACATAAATGAGAACTGGAGTGATGATCATGTCCACATGACTTCATGACATCACCCACCACTTGAGTTAACTAAGTGTAGTAAGACTAGTTCTTACAACACTGTAGTGGCAACAGGGTGAAAACATGGAAGTACAAGAATGATAATCATGATAACGTAACTTCATGATAACAACATCATTCACACAAATATTAACATTGTATCACAAGACTAGTTCTTATATAACTATGTTAAGAACAACGAGAACACACAACATTGAGAACAAAAAACATTGGTGAACACAACAACGATTGATTACTATTGAACTGTCTGTATTATATCACAACAATCATGTACCATGTATTAAAGTTTAACATTCTAAGTCCCTCACACTAATCGTTTACCATTTATTTTGACGTGACTAAACCGACGATAGCATAGTGGTACCATAGGTTAGACAAACCTCCGGGTTGTAGGGCTGCTATGTTGATCGTCTTGAACATTTGGCCAGTAACATATGACCGGTGACAGGGCGACAATAAGTCAGGGTCTGGTAGCGACACATGGTGATATTAATCTACAATGATAATTGTAATTAATCCTTTGATCCTATTGACTAGTAGACTGAGGAATTGATTTTCTCTCATGTCACATTACTGGTAATAGTTTCGTTGAGGTCTATGGGAACACAAGGTGGTAGAGGTGAATCGGATGCATTGTAGGCTAATTACATGAGGATCGCAATGGATTCCTTTTAGGCTCTATGCACTTCAAGCAGAGAACAGATATCAATTGGTTAACTAACACTTCTATCATTAGTAGTGACTAAAAGTTAACACCACAAGCAAGAGAATAATAACAAGGATAAGATTAATTTAATCTATTTTCCTTAACACATTAAGGATTCATCAATACTTCAGTTTGATAACTAAATCCCTATTACAATATTATTCTACATATAACACACTAGGTGATGAACATAAACAGATGGGTGAATATCAAACGGGTTGAACATGTGAGATGAAAATGGGTATCTATAATTGTATTGCAAGCAGTGTTGAGTTCTACTAGGTATGTGGTGGGATGTCGACTGGGCTTGTTTCCCTACGTATGCCCTATATATAAGCATAACTAGTAGGACGAGATATTACTTGTAAATATAACTATAGAGAGGCCATTGTGAAACAAACATTAACAAGTATCATGTATGACGTTGTGACTATGTATGTGAACAATCAATGTTTTCAATTATCAAAATTTTGAAATCACCAACCTAGTGTTGACTTTGTTTAAATGCATGTTTTCTAAGGTTACGAACAGGTTTAGTCACCATCATTCAGGAAGATAGCTAGTGGACTTTTAGAATACCTATCTACATTTTGTGTCAAGCGTACTTTTGAATGACATAACAATGAATCATCTTTTGTAGATCTTGTACAGTTACAAGATAGAAACAAATTTGATTCTTTTAGATAGATTTACTTGGTTAAATTATGAACAAAACATTGTAATTTAACTTTGTAATTCTATATCATTGTCATGATTAACATTTCTCATTTATATATCATGTTCTATGCAAACAATCTTATCATTTTGATTATCAAACGATATCGTGCCCCGAGAACCTTCTGCCCGACGGGAAAGTCGATCCAGGCCGTCGGCTCGGGGTGTGACAGATTGGTATCAGAGCCATGGTTATAGAGAAATATAGGTCATATTACTTTAACGGTGTCGCACCCCGAGAAATCCCGTCCCTTCTGGAGCGCGAGCGGCGGCAGATTGTCAGGATCGCAGTCTCCGGTCACACAACAAGCGAGACTTATATGTCTGGTTACGTACGTACATCCAATGATTTGGATAAAACAGTTTAGTAATAATATCAGAGTTGCGGAAGTAAAGTACAAGTTAACAAAACAGTTTAATCATTCATAGTTGCGGAAGCGTTAATTGGAAACAGTTTTAAAAATGATGAGTAACAAGAGTTGCGGAAGCAATTAAAGTTGTTTAATATGTCATAACAGAACAAAATGATAGTAAATGTTTAATAGCCTAAGACACATATGTAGATGCATGGACTCCATCCTAGCATCCTAGATTCCTTGTGCGCGTGCCTTAGTTACCTGAGAAAGCATGCGAGTAAAAGGTCAACACAAAGGTTGGTGAGAGCACAGGTTTGTAATCAGCAGTAAACATCAAAATGTTTAAAGTAAATGTTTAGCAGGATTATTTTTCAATACAATGCAATATCCATTGATAGCTAGTCAATATGTGTTATATCATATGCGGGTTCGCAACCGAAGCTAACATGCTGCCTCCCACCATATCCATCCAAGATATGGCAAATGTTGTTTGGTCAATTTTGCACTGTTCCGACCTCCAGTCGGGGTGGCCATACGGCGCGCAACAGTGGGGCTTGTCAGGCCCAAATAGCACTATTCAGAATTACCACGCTAAGCGCCACGCGCTATTAACGGTTCGAGGTGTGTTTAATGAGGACTTATCAGTTTGTGGATGAATGCCACACATATGCATATACGATATTAGCATGTACAAAAATGACCAAAAGTGTGTAAGTTGTTCAAAAGTAGTTGTATGCAATGTTTTCTCCCCCAAAGGTAGAAATGTAAAAAGGGGCCGTGAACTCACCTGTTACCGTAGTCCTGGTGTGGATGTGTTCGCGTCTGCGAATGCTAGCACCTGCTAGTATGCACCTATAACCATATAGGTGTGAGAATGTGTTTTGTGGTGTGTTGTATCCCATACAACTCCAAGTGTCGGTGTGCTCAACCGAGTGTGTTTTGACTTGTGTTGTCTCGACGAATCGTTGGTGACACGATTGTTGTGCTTATGTGCCCTAATGCACATGAGACACCAATATGCGTCCTATGACTTTAATCACATAAGTTGCTATTTTTAGAAAGTTTCCTATTTAGGAAAGTGTCGTTAGGAAATCCCATTTCATAAAACTAATGACTTCCAATATGTTTATAAAACGTGTTTAAACTCTTATAACATGTCGTTTGCGCATAAATCACCGTTTATACCGTTTTGCCCAAATAAAGTTTCCTTATTTGGAAAGTATCCGTTTAAGAGCTCGTTTTAACAAAACGAAGTTTCCAATATGTTTAGAAATCATTTTTAAACATATTTCAATAATCCAAGTTCATCAAGTCTTTCAAAAACATCAAAAGCCCTCTTTTGATTTATAAAAGTTTCCATTTTTAGTAAGTTTCTATAAAACCATGATTTTGACAAAATCAAATATCCCAATGTGTTTCTAAACACTCCAACATACATTTAACAACATCTAGACATGTCTAACATGTCTAGATCGTTACAAATCCAAGACTTGCAACATAAAAGTTTCCTTTTATGGCAAGTGTACCAAATCATCAACAAATCTACTATAACTCAACCAAGACACAAATCAAACATCCTAATACTATCAAATCAGTAACTCTATAACATCTATTACACAAATCACCAACGATTTTGTGCACAATAACCTTATGGAGTTGCATGTGGGTTTTAACCCATTGCATGTATACTCTAACCAAAGATAAACATATGAGACTACCTTAGGAGCTCTTAGAAGACTGATTTCAAGTTAAACAGAAGGTGAAGAGCTGCTACGATGGCTGGATTCGGTCTCCTCGTCGATTGAGAGCTCCTCGATCTTCCTTGATGTTCCTATGGCCTTCAATCACCAAGAAATGGCTTCCAGGATGATTCCAGTAGGTTAAAGTGCTTGATTCCAGTGATTTTGGTCGAGTATGAACGAAGGAATTTGGGTGAATTGCAAAGGAACCGAGTAGAAGTGAGATGGGGTTGATTATAAAGAAGTTTTAATCTGCATGGCCTTCGCGTACCGCGGAGGCCGATCAAAATTGTTCGCCGCGTACCGCGATAGGATTCGGGAGTCTCGACTCCCGCTTTTCTTCGCGTATCGCGAAGCCTTTCGCCGAGGGACCATCGCGTACCGCGATGAGTCCACTTCTATGTTTTTCGATTTTGTTGATACGATTTCGCTCGTACACAATTCCTAACGTTTATCCAAAGCATCTAATGCTCGTTCAAGCACATAATACAAGTAGCACATAAGTTTGATTGATCACCAACGTTCGTGAGACTCGTGAGTGTGTTTCGATAATTCCTCGAATTATCTTTGATAGTTTGTGTTTAACGAAGTGTTTGCACGCTTGATTAATCCCAATCAACGTGTGATGCACAATTCAATAATTCCCCTAATTATTGTTTTGTGTTAGTGTTGTGGTTGCCACACTTGGTTTCCAAAACCAATGTGCAATGTACGATTCGATAGTTCCACGAACTATCGTTTCGTAGTTGTTTGTGTTTAACTCATCTAATTAAACATAATTAAATGAAATGCAACAAGTATGAATGAGAAATGTAAAGAATATAAGAGTTGCAATTTACCTGAAATTGTCGGGTGTCACAAACGGTTTGGCCTAGACTATAGCGTAGGGACCGTCATGTAGAGAACATATAACATAGGATTCTATGTGCATTGACATGGTGGAACGCTCAATTACAGACCCGGGGCAGGGATGAGGCACTATCCATGCCTTGGGAGGATTTGAAGACCATGCTGAGTGCAGAGTTTTGCCCGAGGAATGAATTGAAGAAAGTTAAAACGGAGATACTCAGCCTTGTCATGATTGGTGCTGGGCATCTGGCCTACACCACCCGATTTCACCAGCTAGCTACATTGGCACCGGAGGTGGTGCCAACACTGGAGAAAAGGATCGAGCGGTACGTCGGTGGACTACCGCTTGTATCCAAGGGAACGTGATTTCTGCCCACCCTACTACCATGGAGATTGCTGTTACTCTCTCAGCAACTTTGACAGATGTGATGGTTGCCTCCGTGGCTTTGGAGAAAGAAGCTGAAGCAGCAAAGGCTGGAACTTCAAGAAAGCCGGATAAAAGGTCGGCTAAGAAACAAAAGGTGGTCAAGAACTTTGCTTCGACCACTCAACCACCTATGATCAATCAACCACCACCGCTAAAGATCAAGAGGCCCTACAATGGCAAAACACCTTTGTGCAACAGCTGTCAGTATCAACCACCTATTGTTTGATGTGTGAAATGTTCATGTAATGTACCGATCTCTATGCCAGAAGTTCGTCAGACTAATAGTACTATCTACATTATCGTCGGTTGACCACTCTCAACTAATGGAAAATGATTTGGTGAATTAAAATAGTTTGGAAATGTTATTCGAATAACCTTCGAATGAGAGTTTACATGTTCTCAGCCCCAAAAGTTTTAAAGAAAACATATTATAAAATGGGGCTATGAACTCACATGCTTTTTGATGTCAGCTTTTGTGAGAACGCTCGCTCAATGATACCTCTCGATTATGAACTTGTGGTTTAGTTCATTATTGTTTTACTGATGTTTTATACGTGTAGTACTTTGATGACATTCGTAAGGTTGTATTCTCTTTGTTATTTACTTAAGTTGTTTTGAAGTCTTGACCAGTGATTAGTTCTACCAATACTAACAGTACCGTTAGAGTGATGAACACTTATTCATTTTTGAAATGTTAGGGTGCCAACAATCCATCTGTACAAATGGTTTTCATCCGTACAAATAGAGTCCTGCGAATGGTTTTAGTCGTTCTCCTGCTTTATTCGCACGAATGGATACTCATTCGCATGGTCCCCATGCGAATGAGTCCATCTTATTCGTGTAGTTTGTCCTTTACTCCTTCGTCCAGAACTTCATGCGAGTGAGGTCCTCAAGAAAATGGTATAATTCACCCATACGAATGGATCACCCATTCACACGAATGGATCTTTTTGATTTTTCATTCGCCTTAGCTCTTTCAAAAAGGTGTTAGCAAATTGGTGACGTCTTCTAGTTCAGAAGTTGCTAGGAGTGATGGGGAATGTTTTTATGTAATTTTTTGCGGAACTATTTTATGAAGAAGTCGAACTTCGCATGAAGATGCGTGTTAATGGTGAGATATGTGAAGATGATGATGATTCTTGAGAGTTTTTTAGTTGGAATGAGTCGATTTTAGACTCCACTCGTTCGTAGGTGAGAGAAATGTGGAGAGGGTTTTAATGGCGGATGGGTTCCAAAAATGAGAAAATTTCCATACGTATGAATTTTATAGATGTGCTGTCATATGAATGACTCATTCGTATGAATGACTACCATTTATATGAATGAACGTTCTGTTTGTTGATTTCAAATTGGTTATTTTATTTGTACGAATGAGGGGGTTCATTCGTACGAATGACCATTAGTTTTGGGTAAACTTTTGTTTTTTCCAATATTTGAGGTTTTTAGATTGAAATTTGTTTCTTGGTTTAATAATTTTCTTTTTAAGATGTTTATTTATTTATTATTTTATGTCAGAAGGCTTAGCTCGCGAATGTATTTTCCCGAGTCGCCACTCGTGCCAACACACCAATTATTTTCGCGAATGTATTTTCGTATAGAATATAGATAAAACAATTCTCATTACCTCTCACGTACCAGCTTTCACAGATTTCATTCTCTATCAATTATCACTTGGACATGCTAACCAATTAAAGTGAGTTTTACTCATACTCCCTCTTATACTTTTGTATTTTGGGATCTTACATATGTTTATACAAAACCATGCTATTCTAGAGTCAAAAATCAAGTTAGATGCAAATATTAGTCTAAGTTGTTTGACTTATGTGATATAATATGCCTACTTGTTTATATGTTACGAATTATCTTGTTATGCAATGTATATCATGTAACTAGTAGCCCTTGCAATGTAACTTTTTTTTATTATTGTAACATCACTGTATTTCGGGTTGTCCGTACTTGTATGATTGTACTGTTACGACCTAATATGATAATTATTAATAATGATGAATTATTGGATGATATTATTGATAATTGGTATACATATTGAGTACATATTATTATTGTATGTATAAACCATGGGGAGTTTAGTTGAAACCCAACTATACCGAACCAGCGAGTTTATTGCAGTTAAATTCACAGATATGGATTAATGGTTTGGAATGGAAGGGAATTGGGAGTTGGTTATGGTTAGGTTACTAAACATAGTCAAGGACACATGGTCATGGTTTATCGAAATAGCGGTGGGAGGGTGTTGGGGAGGTTGCGATCTACCCCTGCATATGCCCTATACATATGCATATTTCGGTCTATCTTGGATGTGTGAGTGATATGGTTTAGTGGGAATTGGATTGGGTAATTATAATATTCCATAAATTGTAAATAGAATCGAAATCCGATACGAGCGTCGGATTCGCAAAGGTGACGTTCTTTACGAATATGTACGCAAGTAACGCGTTTCGACGAGATAACAAAATAATAATTAACCATATTAAATTAATAAATTGAAACTAATAACGTTTATTAGGAATCACAACCTAAAACAAAATCGAACAAATTGATTATTCAAATAAATAATTTAACGGAAGAAATTACGAAATAACCGATTTTAAAAAAAATCATTTTATGAAAACGAAACATGATGATTTAAAATGTTTTATGTTTTAAACTTCTCTCTGTAAAACTTCTCTCTACGATTCCTCCTTTGTTTCTTAACGGTTCTTCAAGATCTTGGTGTCCAAACAACAGTGTGGTCGAGGAGAACAAGAACCCACGAAGAAACTCTATGATTTGGCGACATTTTGAGGTAAACTTAGATTTTTATTTTCGTTTTGTTGTAAATCTTGAACTCCATAACCTAATGATGTGTTAATCGACTTAAACACGTGGGAACATTGTAGTAAATTTGGTAAATGATTCGAAAATACTTAGAAACACACCTGAACAGTAGTGGTTCGGTGAAGATGGTGATGGAACAGGTTTCAGCTCGTGAAGTTGTACAGGTCGGAAAACCTATGGAGTTAGCCGAACCTTAACCGGCCACAACATGGGAATACCTCAAGAACCCTAGCCGAACCAACTGGTTGTCCCGAATCTAGCGGAAACGAACCTGTATGGGCGGGAAAACAAAGAGTGGCCGAACCTTAGGGCCTCACGAACCTTCTTTCCCCCAGCCGAATCCCCTGGAAACCGAACCAATGAACATAAACACACTTTAGGGACCGAACCTATGAAGCTTTGGGCGAACCATGCAGATCAACCAAACCTTTCTTTGGAACGAACCCTAGGGTATCAACCGAACCTTGTCATCAGCCGAACCATAAACTCTGGCTCGCGAACCTTGGATCAACAAACTCTTGGCCGAACCTATTAGGTGGTAGCCGAACCTTAGTGTTGGCCGAACCTAAGGGTAGAGGGGCATTAGGTTCGCTGGAATCTAGGTGAACAAGAACCAAAAATGTCGAAAAATGGTAATGGGTAGCCAAAGACCATTGTGAACTCAACCATAATCATGCATGCTTGAATAATTACAAGACCCGCCACCTTTTCTCACTCTAACCTAAATTTTCTTTAACTTTATTGAATTATATAGATATTGAAAGCGTTGTGTAAAATTTAACTTTACATGTGGTTGACCTAGTCAATAACCGTAGGATACTGTTGGACCAAAAGAACCAATGAGCCTGATCAGAAAAGCCTTTAAGTCCCACAGGCACACAACAACTGAAGAAGAATACAACAGCTGAAGACCAACTCATGTTACAAGATTTGAAGATACAAGATCTGAAGTTGATCACAACAGCTGAAGTGTTAGTCTTCAGATATTGTGATGTTTTTTACTCTTCAGTAGTTTTCTTTCAGTAGTTGTATTTAGTCAGTCTTTGTAAGAAGATGTCTTCAGACTTTGTAGACATCTTCAGTAGTTTCTTTATTTTCAGTTGTTATAACAAGTCTGTTTGATGTCGCTATCAAGAGACATCATCAGGCGTCACTGCTTCTATATATGGACAGTCGACATTGTGTAATCGTTAACGAAGTTAGTGAATTGAATGAGATTATTCATTTTGTAGAAACTTCTCTCTCTATAACTGTTCTTTACTGTTTCATTGATATTCAAGTGTTCTTGCTAGTTCTTATGCTAATTCATCTCTGAATTCCGCTGCTATAACCTAATACGGATCAAATGAGAACAATTGATCCTACAAATGGTATCAGAGCAGGTTAATCACTGATCGATTAAACAATTGATCTCTGAAACTGCTCATTTTAGTTCTCCATTCGATCGAATTAGCTAATTAGTAAGAACTTGTTATAGTTTGAAGTTTTCTGATAACTTCTGTTGATTTGTTTTTCAACATCGATTTGTTTGAATCAATTGGTTGAGTTTGTGTCTAATTCATTTGAATTTAGTTGAAATTGATTGAATCTGAGATTATGACGACTCCAAACAGTGATCCGCACAACACAGGCTCCGCAACCAAGCCTCCGATGCTGGTTCGGAGTGAGTACAACATTTGGCAACGTAGAATGCTACATCACCTGTCAATTAATAGTGCAGGATGTTGGAAATCTGTGGTGCATGGTCCATACAAACCCATGATTAGTGATCCTGAAACTAAAACGATGATTCAGAAACCATCCGATATGTATTCGGATGAGGATATAAAATTGTTTGAGATTGATGCAAAAGCTCATGGCATTCTGGCTATGGCCTTGCCTAATGAAATATACTCAGGCTTGATGCATCATGATACTGCTCATGATCTCTGGGTTGCACTGAAGGAACAATTTGGTGGAACCGATGAGGTCTTAGCAAATACTAGACAAATCCTCGCTCAACAGTATGAGACATTTTCTCATAAAAAGGGTGAGTCACTGACTCAGCAGTTTGAGAGGTTCTCTTGCCTGATTTATGAATTAAAAATGGTTAAGCAGGAGTATACTAATAGTCAGATGAACAACAGATTTCTCAGATCACTGCTTGAGAGATGGAACACTTATACTATTGTTCTACGCTCTAATGCAAATCTAGAGAATATATCTCTCACCCAAATCCATGGGAAACTTTTAACTTTTGATAGAGAGGTAGAATAGAAGAGAAAGTTGTCTTCATCTGGCAAGCTCACTGATGACTTTATTCCTGGCAATACTGCCTTGATAGGTCAAGAGTCAGAGTATGCTGCGTCTGAGTGTTCTTATGATGAACATATTGATTTCTCTACTAGTAGTGCTGAGCATGCTTTTGTGGGAGTTGATGGTAATGCAGGTACATATGGAGACAATTTGTGCTTTGTGATGGATGATTTGAAAGGAATCCCAGATGATGAACTGGAGGAGATGGATATATTAAGTCAAATGGCAATGATAAACATCAGATCTCAAAAATTTTACAAAAGAACTGGAAGAAAATTCCCTGGATTAACTGGCAAACCAAGGTTGGATTTGACAAAGGGAAGTTGAGATGTCATAAGTGTCACAAACTTGGACATTTTGCAAGAGAATGCAAATCCACTGGATCTAGTTCTTCTGCACCCTTTGTGACCTTTCCTAACAACAACACACAAAACAAAGGGCGACAATCTTCTGGATCTGGCCAACAACAATTTTATCCAGCTCATTTGTTACCACAAAGTCCCATGCCTTATCCATACCCCTGCTTCTATATGCCACAACCCACACAAACTCAGGCACTCACAACTCCACAATCTCCTGCTCTTCCTAAACCTAGCCAATCTCAAACCAATCTACAGCCTCAACAACTACATCAGAGCTTCTTCACCCCAGGTGTAGCTGATTGGAGTAGCTTACCTGATGACCTATCTGATTTTAATGAACAGATGTTTTCTGGAGTTGGTCCACATGGTGGAGACAACCCATTCGGGAATCTTGCCTTGATGGCTATAGATTCAATTGAAACCTCATGCCCAACTTCTTCAACTTCACAGGTATCATCTGAATCAAAAGCTAAGTTGTGTTCAGAATCATGTATTTTAGCATTTGCTTCCTTTAGAGAAATAAATGTTGAATTAATCAATGAGAAATTTGAGTTAGAAAAGGCTTTGTCTAAAAATAAAACTGAATTTGAGAAAGTTTTAAATGAAAAAGAGTCTGAAATTTATAAGCTCAAGTGTCAGTTATCTGATGAAAAGGCTAGGGTGGAAGTCATGCTTGTAAAACATAATGATCTGAAACAAACACTTGCAGCAACTCAAGTAAATTGTGACAAATGGGTTGAGTCATGTAAGGGGTTTGAGATGTTAAACAAACAATCAGCATCCAATGTTAAGTTTGGTATTGGATACAATCACACTGTCCCCCAGCTGATTATACACCAAAAATTTATGAATGTGAATCTGAAGGGGACAGTGTATACTAATCAACCAAATCTTCAGAAATGTCTGATGCTGAAGATATATCTGAAGGTGAGTCAAGTGCATGCAAATCTGAATCTGAAACCATGGATATTGAAACATATTCTTATTCTGTTGGATGTACAAATGTCCTTCAGGGTGAAACAAATGAGGATATTGTTTTAAGTGAGATTAAACCAGATGAAAAAGTTTCTAATGAATTAAATTTAAAGCTGCTTGAGTCAGATGGGCATGGCACTGAAGAGAATGATGCACGGCTTCTGATAAGCCAGAGTGTCTCATCAGAAGTTGTTGAAAAAGCTGAAAATGGTACAATTACTGATGAGATATGTTTTGGTAGACAAGTACTGAAGCAGAAATCTTCATATGTTGTCAAAACATCAGTAGTTGTAACACAATCTACAACTACTGAAGAACCAAAAGTTCTGATGAACAAAAATTCAGTATCTAAGTCTTCAGTACTTGTAGATACTCACAAGGAGAAACAAAAGAGAAAGCCTTGTGAAGTTTGTGGTCTGTTCAATCATATTTCTGAAGAATGCTGGTACAGAAGAGGTTCTGAATTCAATAAAACAAAGAATAAAAACAAGAGATTAACACAAATAAAAAATGAATTCAGTTCCAAATTTGTAAAAGAGTCTTCAGTAGGTTCAGAATCTGAAAAACTTTTGGAAACTTCAAAATCCAAAGGAGTGCATCTAAACAACCCAAAGAAAGGTCAAAAGGGTTTTTCAGGTTCAAAGAAAAAACACTTGAAATCCTCTTCATCACCCAAAGAAGCTAAGGTGATGAAGCACAAAAATCAAAAGTCAGGTACTGATGTCTCTGAGGAAATCAGAACCTTGACTTACAACCAAAATCAACCAGTTATAATGATGCAACAATTGCTAGGAAGAGCCAACCTAGCAGATGCATCTGTTGCTTTATTTCAGAAGAAGAAACCAAGATCAAAAGTCAAGGTTAAATCTTCTGAAAAGCATGATTCAAGTGTTGCTTCAAATGATACTGTCAGTTTTGTTCCTTCATGTGATAACAGACCCAAAACCAAAACGGTTTTGGTCCAAAAGTCTAACTGAGTGTGTTAATGTATGTAGGGTCCTTCCGCATGCCAAAAGAGCATCTTGTATGTTGACAGTGGAGGGTCCATGCATATGACTGGGAGCAGATCTCTTCTTAATGACTACTTTGCAGGAAGGAAGGGATTTGTCTCATTTGGAAATGATGCTAAGGGTTACATCATAGGAAAAGGATATGTGTCTAATGGTGAGTTAAGGTTTGATGATGTGAACCACGTTGAGAATCTCAAGTATAATTTACTGAGTGTCAGTCAGATGTGTGATAAGGGTCACATTTCCCTTTTCACAAAGCAAGACTGCAGAATACTGTCTTCTGAGGTGTTGCCTCTGATTGGCAAGGTCTAGAATGAATATACTCTTCTTAAAGTTAACCGAGTGGGAAAGGTTTATGCTTTTGATTTGTCAAAGAAAATTTATGTTAAGGGTCATCCATGTCTATTCTCTAAGGCCTCTCTCAAGGAATCTAACATGTGGCACAGAAGGTTGGGTCATGTAAATCTCAAAAACATGAATCAACTGGTGAAACATGGTTTGGTTCGAGGTCTTCCTGTGAAGGATTTTAGTTGTGATGAAAATTGTTCTGCTTGCTTGAAAGGGAAGCAACACAAGGTATCTTTTCCTCCAATTGGAGATCCAAAATCAACTGCTTGCTTGCAAGTATTACACATGGATCTGTTTGGGCCAGTGAGGATCATGAGTATGGCAAAGAAGAAGTATTGTTTAGTAATTGTTGATGATTACTCAAGGTTTGTCTGGACCTTCTTCTTGCACTCAAAGGATGAGGCTGCTATGTCTATTATTCACTTTGTGTTTTATGTTGAGAAACAATATTCCCTTCCTGTCAAGTGTGTAAGAAGTGATAATGGAACAGAATTCAGAAATCATATTCTGGATGAATCTATCTTTCAAAGGGAATCAAGAGGCAGTTCAACATACCTAGAACTCCTGAACAGAATGGAGTGGTTGAAAGGAAAAATAGGACTTTGATTGAAGCTTCCAGAACAATGCTTGCTGATTCTGGCTTGCCATTGACTTTCTGGGCAGAAGCTGTCAATACAACTTGTTATGTGCAAAACAGGGTTTTGGTGAATCAAAGATTGTTGAAGACTCCTTATGAAGTGCTTCATAATTTGACTCCTTTGATTTCCTTTTTCAGAGCCTTTGGTTGTCCTTGTTATATTCTCAATACCAAAGATCAACTCCAAAGATTTGACTCCAAAGTGGATGCAGGATATTTTGTGGGTTATTCTTCAACTTGCAAGGCTTATAGAGTGTTTAACTACAGAACCAAGGTGGTTGAAGAAACTCTCCATGTCAAATTCAATGAATTTCCAAGAGATCCTATTCCACAAAATCCTGTGGAGATGTTTGATTTGGATATACTGCAATATGAGTTACAACACCCTCCAGCTGAGTCTGTTATTATGACAGATGATGCACTTGAAGCAGTTCCATCAACAACTGCTAAAGGAAATCCACAAGGTAGTAATGATGATGATGATGAGAGCAATCACCTGTTCAGATTTAGTGAGAATCTGCCAATATCTGCTAAACCTGATGCTCCTCCTGCTCCAGTGGTTCCTTCCACTACAAATGCTGGTGAGATTCTGGACTCCTCTACATCCTTTGAAATTCATGCTGAATTGTTTCCTGAATCTTCTTCAACATCTGCAGCCACTGGACCTCCTGCCAACACTTGCACTGACCTTATTCCCTATCAAGAACTGAAGGATCATCCTTTAGCTGAAGTTATGGGTGACATTTCCGCTGGTGTTTCAACAAGAAGCAAATTGTCAAATTTCTGTCTCTATGCTTTATTTGTCCTTCAGCAAGAGCCAAAGAACTATCATGTGGCACTCAGAGACAATGGCTGGGTGGAGGCTATGCAAGTCTGGGAGCTGGTTCCTTTACCCCAAGGTAAATGTGCAATAGGCACTAAATGGGTGTTTAGGAATAAAACTGATGAAAATGGTCAAATAGTTAAGAACAAGGCCAAACTGGTTGTACAGGGGTTCTCTCAGGAAGAAGGTATTGATTATTATGAAACTTTTGCCCCTATAGCCAGGCTCGAAGCAATTAGATTGTTTTTAGCATATGCTGCCTTACACAAACTAAAAGTTTTACAAATGGATGTCAAAAGTGCTTTCCTATATGGTAAAATAAAAGAGGAAGTGTATGTGTGTCAACCACCTGGTTTTGAGGACAATAATCATCCTGATTGGGTGTACAAGCTTGATAAAGCTCTTTATGGGTTGAAACAAGCACCTAGAGCCTGGTATGACACTTTATCCACTTTTATCCTTCAAAATAACTTCACTAGGGGCTCCATAGATAAAACTTCGTTCATAAAGAAAGTAGGACAACATAAGCTCCTTGTTCAGATTTATGTTGATGACATAATTTTTGCTTCCTATGATCCAAAGTTGTGTGATGCTTTTACTGAGCTAATGACAAAGAATTTTGAAATGAGTGCCATGGGGGAATTACAGTTCTTTTTGGGTCTTCAAATCAAACACAGTCATGATGGCATTTTCATTCACCAGTCAAAATATACAAAAGATTTGTTAAAGAAATTTGATCTTCAAAACTGTAAACCCTGTTCTAACCCCATGAGCAGCACCGCACAACTGGATGCAGACTTGAAAGGTAAATCAGTTGATGAAACACTTTACAGATGTATGATTGGTTCCTTGATGTATCTCACAGCATCTAGACCAGACATTATGTTTGCTACATGTGTCTGTGCTAGGTTTCAGGCTGCACCTAAAGAATCCCATTTGATTGCTGTTAAAAGGATATTTAGATATTTGCAGGGAACTCAATCAATGGGAATTTGGTATTCAACTAGGCATTCCTGCAAGCTGGTTGCTTTCTCTGATAGTGACTATGCAGGATGCAAACTCACCAGGAAATCCACTTCTGGTGGCTGTCAATTTCTAGGCAACTGTTTGGTTTCTTGGCAGAGTAAGAAACAAATATCTGTGGCTACATCTACAACTGAAGCCGAGTACATTGCTGCTGCAAGCTGTACTTCACAAATTCTCTGGCTTCAGACCCAACTTTTGGATTATGGCATCAAAGAGAATAAGACACCATTGTTAATGGATAATGCCTCAGCTCTTTGTATTGTAAAGAATACAGTTCAGCACTCTAGGACCAAACATATTGAAATCAGACATCATTTTATAAGAGATTGTTTTGAAAAAGGTCTGATTGATCCAAAGTTTGTTCCTAGTGCTGATGAACTTGCAGACATCTTTACTAAGCCCTTAGAGACTTCAACTTTTCAAAATCTGGTGCTAAGGCTTGGTATGCTGCAACTAGAATAAAATGTATTTTAAAATAAGAAAACTCCAAACACATGATAAAATTTTCAAAATCCAAAAACATTCAAATATGCCAAAAATCAAAAATTTGTATCACCTTGAAACTACTGCTATTTACAGTAAGTACTGATAAGTATCAGAAGTACTGATTCAAGGAAACATCTGACCTTTGCCAATATTATCAGTTACAAATACTGATGTGTTTTGGTTGACAAAGTACTGAAGGTCAAAAATAAGTACTGATGAGTAAATTGGTCATCAAGTACTGCTGACCAAATCCTGTTCAAAAGTTCTGATGAACAATTTTCAGATCAGAATGTTCACAACACCTAATGAGTAAATTTACTCTTCAGATGTTACAACCACTGTTGTTTCAAATCTGAAACAACTGACGCTTAAAACTCAAATCTTCAATTTCCTATATAAACCAAACCTTATTCAGTTGTTTCATTATCATTTCATCAGAACTTTCCATCATTTTTCAAAAACCTAACATCCCTCCCAAGTCTCTGCTTCAATGGCGAACATGAACCTCCCAATACCAAACAGCCTTCCTTCTCAATCCTAAACTCTATGTTGAATCCATTCATCAATTTTGGGCAAATGTTGAACTCATCAATGTCGGAACAGTAGTAATCTCACTCAGATCTACCGTGAATGGAAAAAAATGTCCATGTGAGTCCAGCAGAACTGAGGGACGTTCTTCTCTTAGACGATGCTAATCTTGGCACTACATTTCCAAAGAATCTTACTGATCTCTGTTTTACCAATCATGAATATCAGGGTGACCTGAGTAATTCTACACTCTACAAGAAACTCTTCAATGACCCCGAACGTCTCATCTTCCATGTGATCAACATCTGTTTAGCTCCAAAATCATCCTCATGGGACCAAATGTCCTCAATGTGGCAGCATGTATACTTCTTTATTCTGGAATCACAAAAACTTAATTTTTCACAAATTTTATTTTCAGAATTAACAGAACATGCTGCAAAACCTGTTGCAAATAGATGGCTTCTTTACCCACGTTTTATAATGGCCATCATAGATAAACAATTAAAACAAGAAGGCCTTGTTGGTCAGGGAATCGATGCTCCTACGGTTTTGCTAGAGGTATATTCCCGGCACAACACCAACCTTACACTCAAAGAGGCTGGCCGAAAGCTCAAACCCAAGCAGAGGGAACCCACAGCCTCACAATCCAAATCCAAATCCAAAGTCCCCACCAAGCAACTTCCCAAAAAGCTTAAAAAGGCTACTCAGGGAGATGAGTCCCCTGAGTCTGCCCCTGCCTCACCAAGGCATGTCATGACCACTGGCAGTAGTCAGCCAGTGGTGCACCAGACTCCACCAGCTGAAACTGCCCAAGGTTCCTCTCAACAGGAACTTGGTGCAACTGTTGAAGGGGAAGACACACTTCTAGAACCTCTTTCATTTGAAAAGGTCTCTATTGAAAAGCACCATTCTCCCCGGGTGCAATCTGCTTCAAAGCCAACTCCTACTGAAACCACCCCACATAGCCCCGCATTTGTTATTGAACACGTCCTGAATCATCTTAAAACTCCAATCCCTACCCAGACACCTATCACTACTGGGAATATCTCCATCATTGAGGGGGAGGATCAAAGTGGTTCTGATAACCCACAGGACTTTGACTACAATTTTAGATCTCCAAGTGTGGACAAGGAGATTCTGGTTTCTGACAGGGCTGCCACTTCATCATCTCCATCATTTGGAATGATTGATAGTAGTAGCATCTCTAAGACCCTGCCAGAGGCAACAACTGATGAAGGGTTTCTCCCTGAGGTTGGAATTCCCCAGTACCAAGACAAAGGGGCACCTGAATATGTTGAGCCAGAATCAACTAAGGTTAATCCTGATATAACCAGGAGGTCAGATGATTCAGCCATGCCTATGATGACCAAAGGTCCTTCTCAGATGTTCTAACTCAGAACAGATTCCTTGAGGCTGAGGTCTGCAGACTCAATGAGCTGCTCACCAAGATGTCCAAGGAGAAAAGTCCATCTGCCCTTCCAAACCCACAGATGGTACCTTTAACTCTTGAAGGTCCCCAAAACACTTCATCCACTACTCAACAACAAAATAAACCACCAGCCTCTGCTTCAGGCACTAATACTCTGGGTTCAAACCCCCAGAGGCATTGGTTGCTGCCTTTATAACTGCCTTACCTCTCATCACTCCAATTCTAAAGAATATTATTACCCAAGCTCTTGATGAGAGGCTTCCATCCCAAACACAAATTCAGAAGATGAATGATGATGCTGTTGCTGAAAAACTTTCGGGCTTTCAAACACCTTCACCAACTGCAGCCAGAAAGGGGGAGTCAGTGAAAGAATCAGAGGTTGAGAAAAAGATAATGAGAAGTGAGGAGGAGGAGAATGTTCCTGAAAAGTCTCCAAGCATACAGGTTATTTATAAGAGGCAGAAGAAATCAAAACTTGTTGAAGTTGAGAAGGTTGTTGAAGAAGAGGTTGTAGTTGAGAAGGAGATTGAGAAAGAATCTGAGATTGAGAAAGAATCTGAAAAAGAGGCTGAAAAAGCTGTAGAAGAGGCTGCTGAAGATCAAGATCCTAAGATTTTGGTGGAAAAGGCTGCTGATGCCAAAGAGCCTGAATTGACTGCAATACAGAAGCTGATCCAACAAACCAAACCCTCTACCCAATCACATCAAACCAATGCAGATGATATTCCTCTCAAGAAAAGGAGGATGTTGAGGCTTCAAGAAGAAAATGAAGATGAAGAAGACAGGCTTCCTATATCCACTGTGTTGAAACCAAAATTGAATATGCTTGAGTATTTAAAAGCCTTAAAAATTACTCCAGAATCTCAGAGGCAAGCTGTGAAAATCAAAATTGAGGAAGAAGAAAGTCAAAAGAAGCATGATGAGAAAATTTTGAGAATGGTTGATAAGGATTACCCTCAGACTTCAACAATTATAGCAATGAAGAAAGAAGCTCAGAGATTGTATGCACTCAGGTACACTTATCAGTATAGAAAAGAATTAATCAGAATGTGGCCTGACCTAAGGGTGAAAGACAGAGTTCACAAAAGAGATGTACCATCTTCTTACACAAGAAAAATCAAAAAGGTGATAAGTGCTGAGATTATGCTAGGTTCTGTGTTGGATCCTTGGGAGATTATAGGAGAATTTAAGAGAGTGTATAATGCTGGATTGAAAGTCCCCAAGTTGTTAGAGAATAAAATGATTAAGAAAGGACTGGTGTATAGAAAATTGGAAGGAGTAAAATAGGATGAGCTGCCATTGTTCTTCGAAGGCAAACATCCTGATGAATTTGTTTACAGAGAAATTACAAGGGTTGAATTATATGATGGGACAAAGGCCAGGTATTTATCAGAATATTATGGGCCTGAATTCTCTTTTGAAGGTGATACAGAGCTGCTAACAACTGAAGATGAAGTAGTTCTCTTGGAAGCCTATGTCAGGGATTCTTTCAGACTCATCTATGGTCAGTAGCTTCAATGAGAGGGGTTAATGCTCATAGTCCATTTCCCCAATGGAGTTCCCTCTCATCCTTTGCCATTCAAAACATCAGAAGCTGCTGTCTGCCAGGCCTGTGCTGATTTGGTCACTCAAAAGCTGATCTAGAGAAAAAGACAAGATCTTTATGCTTGGGAATTCAACAATAAGTGGGACAGTCAATAATTAAAGGTTTTGGCTGCATTGGTTCAGGGGGAGTTTGTTGGACCAAAAGAACCAATGAGCCTGATCAGAAAAACCTTTAAGTCCCACAGACACACAACAACTAAAGAAGAATACAACTGCTGAAGACCAACTCATGTTACAAGATTTGAAGATACAAGATCTGAAGTTGATCACAACAGCTGAAGTGTTAGTCTTCAGATGTTGTGATGTTTTTTACTCTTCAGTAGTTTTCTTTCAGTAGTTGTATTTAATCAGTCTTTGTAAGAAGATGTCTTCAGACTTTGTAGACATCTTCAGTAGTTTCTTTATTTTCAGTTGTTGTAACAAGTCTGTTTGATGTCACTATCAAGTGACATCATCAGGCGTCACTGCTTCTATATATGGACAGTTGACATTGTGTAATCGTTAACGAAGTTAGTGAATTGAAAGAGATTATTCCTTTTGCAGAAACTTCTCTCTCTATAACTGTTCTTTACTGTTTCATTGATATTAAAGTGTTCTTGCTAGTTCTTATGCTAATTCATCTCTGAATTCCGCTGCTATAACCTAATACTGATCAAATGAGAACAACTAATCCTACAGATACCCTAGTATGAAACTATTTCATACATTAGTTATGATATTTAGGATTTCATGTTTATGTGTTTAGTACATGTTAATTGAACTCCTGCTATATATCTGAATTGCATATGCTACTTGCTGGTTATATAACTGATTGCGCCCTGATGACTCAATAAGGACATACTCGTGATGTATTGTAAAGGTGGCGGGACGGTGGTTTGGGCGGTTGCGACCTACCTTTATCATATGCCCTATACATATACCATTTACAGTACATCGGGTGGATGTCAGTATTGAGGAATAAGGGAACTACCTATTTGGGAACTTATCTGTATAGGAAAATACTTGCTTAGGAATTGCATGTCTGATCTTTGATCTCCAGACAAGGACACACTCGTGGTATACTACAAAGGTGGTGGGACGGTGATTTCGGAGGTTGCGACCTACCCTTACATATGCCCTATACATATACCATTTGTAGTATATTGGGGGTCTATCAGTGTCACGAACTTAGGATATTACTAGGATATGTTGTGAAGTTGAGATTGATGGGATATTGGTTGATGGAATGTTGGTTAAGTTTGGTTTGGATTGACTTATTTGACGATCATAATTGATGGACACATATACTCATTTATAAACACACTTATTGGACACGTGGGATGCATGGGATCAATGAACGACATGAACACTTGGTGATGGTATGGACACTTGATGGATGAGGTGAACATATAGAAAACTTAGACATTAGGGGAGCTTAAGTGTCAGGTGAACTTAGACATTATGTGAACTTAAAAATAGGTGAACCTGGTGTTAATGTGAACTTAGACAATAGGCAAACCCAGATGTCTGATGTACTTGAATTCACTTCACTCATACTTATCCCTCATAGGATAAGGCGCCGAAGTGGAACACCTGAGAAACATATCTATACCCTAATTTCTGACAAGGGCATAATCGTGGTGTCGCACCCCGAGAAATCTCGTCCCTTCTTGGGGCGCGACGCGACTAATCTGGCAGGATCGTAGTCTCGTCACGCCCCAGGAAGGGACGGGATTTCTCGGGGTGCGACAGATTGGTATCAGAGCCTCCGGTTATTGCGATTTAGGTTTGCATTTAGTGAACTTAGTCTATAACCACTAGTCTCCGCACAACACTTAGTGATTAGTATTGTGATACTTGCATACATGATTGCACTCACGCTTAACCCAACTCTACTCTATGCATATCTCAGGAGAAAATCCTAACCCACCTCTCTGCACGTTCAAGATGTTTATGGACTGCAAACCTCACTCATTCAGTGGCACTGAGGGAGCCGTTGGGCTGTTTCGCTGGATTGAGAAGGCGGAATCAGCTTTCGCCATGAACAACTGCAGGAACGAAGACAAGGTCAAGTTCGTTGCAGGGACATTCGAGGGAGCTGCCCTCACTTGGTGGAATGCCAATGTCCAGAATCAAGGGCTCGATGCAGCCAACGCTTTACCTTGGAATGACTTTAAGAGGATGTTGAACCGCGAATATTGCCCTCGCGGCGAAGTGAAGAAACTGGAAACAGAATTCTGGAACCATATGATGATTGGTTCCGAGGTCGAGGCTTACACAGCTCGATCGTATGAGCTAGCAAACTTGCGCCCGGAAATGGCAACCCCACCCTTCAAACATATAGAGAAATACATTGACGGACTGCCACCTCAAATTCAGGGCATGGTGCTCTCTGCTGACCCCATCACCATGCAACAAGCCGTACGGTTAACCCACAAGCTAACTGACTCGGCTGTTGCACAAGGACTCTTGCCACCCCGCGGTGCTGTGACCACGACCAACGACAAGGGCAAACGAAAATGGGATGACACCCTGAACAAACCAACCACCCTCCAACCGCCACCGCAGCAACGTAAGTTTGGGTCACCTAAAGCTTACGCACCACCTATCCCAACCAACCAAGGCTCAGGATCCTACACAGGCAAACATCCTAAGTGAAACAAATGCAATTTACACCATGTTTTGGGACAATGCGGTTCTATCCGATGCCAACGTTGTGGCAAGGGGGGACATCTCGCCAAAGACTGCAGGGGTGAGCTGCGTACAAAGACCCCACATCCACAGCAACAACAACTCGAGGCACCGAAAGGCTGCTTCGAATGTGGAAAGCCAGGTCATTTCAAGAGGGACTGCCCGCACCTAAAGAACAATGACAATAACAGGAACAACAATGGCCCGAAGGGACGAGCCTTCGTGATTGGGGCCAAGGAGGCCAGAAGGGATCCCAACCTTGCAACTGGTACGTATCTCTTGAACAATAATTATGCTTCCGTACTGTTTGATACTGGAGCCAAGAAAAGCTTTATATCTAAAAACTTTAGTGAGGTACTTGCCATAACCCCAACACCCTTAGAATTGAATACACAGTAGAGCTAGCTGATGGTAAATTAATTGTGACTAAGCACATTCTGAGAGAATGCACTTTAGAGCTAGCAGGCCATAAATTTAAGATTAACCTTATGCCAGTTACACTAGGCAGTTTTGATGTCGTAGTGGGCATGGATTGGTTGTCTAAAAACCAAGCTGAAATCATTTGCCACGACAAGGTTGTGCGCATACCTCTCCCTGACGGAGAAACTCTAGACATCAAGGGCGAAAGGAGTGACACTCCTCTGAACATTATCTCGTGCATGAAAGCTCATAAATGCTTACGAAAGGGATACACAGCCATCCTGGCGCTTGTCACCGACAAGACCGATGAGGAGAAAAGAATAGAAGACATCCCAGACGTATGCGACTATCCTGACGTTTTCCCGGAGGACCTACCAGGACTATCACCGCCTCGACAAGTGAAGTTCCACATAGACCTTGTGCCGGGAGAAGCGCCCATCGCACGAGCACCTTATCCACTTGCACCATCGGAGATGCAGGAATTGTCCAATCAACTACAAGAGCTGTTGGACAAAGGTTTCATTAGACCAATCTTCTCACCCTGGGGAGCTCCAGTCCTGTTTGTAAAGAAGAAAGATGGCACTTTCCGCATGTGCATTGACTATCGGGAATTGAACAAAGTGACAATCAAAAACCGCTATCCCTTACCTCGCATCGACGATCTGTTCGATCAGCTACAAGGATCAAGTTACTACTCTAAGATCGACCTGCGATCTGGGTATCATCAGTTGAGGATTCAGGAAGAAGATATCCCCAAGACTGCTTTTCGCACTCGGTATGGCCATTACGAGTTCTTAGTTATGCCGTTTGGGCTAACCAATGCACCTGCAGTATTCATGGACCTCATGAATAGAGTGTGCAAACCCCACCTGGATAAATTTTACATTGTCTTTATAGATGATATTCTTATCTACTCCAAAACCCAGGAAGAACACGAAGAGAATCTGCAATTGACTCTCGAACTGTTACGGAAAGAGAAGCTGTACGCTAAACTCTCAAAGTGCGACTTCTGGATTCGAGAAGTCCAATTCTTGGGACATGTTGTCAATGAACACGGGATTCATATGGATAAATCTAAGATAGAGGCGATCAAGAACTGGGAAGCATCGAAGACCCCAACTGAGGTGCGACAATTCCTAGGCTTGGCAGGCTATTATCGGCGATTTATCGAAGGATTTTCAAAGATAGCCCAACCACTCACAGATCTCACCCACAAAGACAAGAAGTATCTCTGGACTGAAAAACAAGAAGCTGCATTCCAACTTCTCTAGCAGAAGCTCTGTAGTGCACCTATCTTATCACTCCCTGATGGAACGGACGACTTCGTAGTATATTGCGATGCCTCGATACAAGGACTCGGCTGCGTGCTGATGCAGCGAGACAAGGTGATCGCATATGCTTCTCGACAACTGAAGGTCCACGAGAAAAACTATACCACCCATGACTTGGAACTTGGAGCCGTGGTATTTGCACTCAATATCTGGAGACACTACCTGTATGGTACAGAGTGCACGATATACACTGATCACAAAAGCCTCCAACACATATTTGAGCAGAAAGAACTGAACATGCGACAACGTCGCTGGCTCGAACTCCTAAACGACTATGAGTGTGCTATCAAATATCACCCGGGGAAAGCCAACGTTGTGGCCGATGCTCTAAGCCGGAAAAACACTCCGAAACCCAAGAGGGTATGAGCCTTACAACTCACCATCCATCCCAGTCTTCCCGAACAGATACGCAGTGCCCAGGTGGAGGCAGTTAAACCAGAAAACTTAGCGGCTGAATCATTAAGGGGAATGGAACAGCAACTTAAGGAAAAAGCCGATGGCTTACAATATTTCATGGAACGCGTCTGGGTTCCACATTATGGGAACCTACGAGACCTTGTGATGGATGAGGCTCACAAGTCACGGTATTCTATTCACCCTGGATCTGACAAGATGTATCATGATCTGAAGATACTTTACTGGTGGCCACACATGAAAGCTGACATCGCCATCTACGTGGGCAAATGCTTGACTTGTGCGAAAGTTAATATCGAGTACCAGAAACCCTCTGGATTACTCACACAGCCCGAGATCCCCATGTGTAAATGGGAACAAATCTCCATGGATTTTCTCACCAAATTACCTCGTACACCTAGTGGGTGTGACACTATCTGGGTAATTGTGGACCGACTGACTAAGTCAGCACATTTCCTTGCGATAAAGGAAAATAATAAAATGGAAAAGCTAGCAAGAATTTATGTCAAAGAAGTAGTCTCGCGACATGGAGTGCCAATCTCCATCATTTCAGATCGGGACGCCAGATTCACTTCTAACTTTTGGAAATCACTACAAAAGTCACTTGGCACGCGGTTGGATATGAGTACAGCATACCACCCACAAACTGATGGCCAGAGTGAACGCACGATACAAACTCTTGAAGATATGCTACGAGCATGCGTAGTAGATTTCGGTAACAGCTGCGAAACTCACCTACCGTTGGTAGAGTTTTCTTACAACAACAGCAATCATACTAGTATAAAGGCAGCGCCTTTTGAGGCACTCTATGGCAGGAAATGCCAATCACCAATTTGCTGGGCGGAAGTGGGCGATAGCCAGCTCACTGGCCCGGAACTTGTGCATGAAACAACAGAGAAGATCGTGCAAATCAGAAACCGCATGGCAGCAGCTCGCGATCATCAAAAGAGCTATGCCGACAAACTCCGTAAACCTCTGGAATTTAAGGTAGGAGACAAAGTCCTTCTGAAAGTTTCACCATGGAAAGGCTTCATTCGTTTCGGGAAACGAGGCAAACTAAACCAACGGTATATTGGACCCTTCGAGATCCTGAAAAGGATTGGTCCAGTAGCGTACCAACTCAACCTACCAACCGAACTCGACGGAGTTCACAAAGTATTTCATATCTCGAACCTGAAGAAATGTTTATCAGATGAGACACTTATAGTTCCACTGGAGGAGATCCAGGTGGATGAACAACTGCGGTTCGTGGAAGAACCGATGGAGATCATGGACCGTGAGGTCAAACAACTCAAGCAGAGCATGATACCTATCGTCAAAGTTCGATGGAACTCGAAACGCGGACCTGAATTCACGTGGGAGCGTGAAGATCAGATGATGCGCAAATATCCCCATCTCTTCAAGCAAACAACGTCGAACGCCGACACCAACGAATAAATTTCGTGACGAAATTCCTTTCAACAAGGGGATGATGTGACAACCGGAAAATTTTTGTTCCTCAAACACTATTGCTTCTCAAACACTACCAACAACAACCAAATTTCGGGACGAAATTTCTTTCAACAAGGGGATGATGTGACACCCGGAAATTTCAGGTAAATTGCAACTCTTATATTCTTTACATTTCACATTCATACTTGTTGCATTTCATTTAATTATGTTTAATTAGATGAGTTGAACACAAACAACTACGAAACGATAGTTCGTGGAACTATCAAATCGTACATTGCATACTGGTTTTGGAAACCAAGTGTGGCAAACGCAACACTAACACGAAACAATAATTCGGATTATTAATGAATTGTGCATCACACGTTGATTGGATTAATCAAGCGTGCAAACACTTCGTTAGACACGAACACAAACTATCAAAGATAATCCGAAGAATTATCGAAACACACACGAGTCTCACGAACGTTGGTGATCAATCAAACTTATGTGCTACTTGTATTATGTGCTTAAACGAGCATTAGATGCATTAGATAAACGTTAGGATCATGTACGAGCGAAATCGTATCAACGAAATCGAAAAACATAGAAGTGGACTCATCGTGGTACGCGATGGTTCCTCGGTGAAAGGCTTCGCGATACGCGAAGAAAAGCGGGAGTCGAGACTCCCGAATCCTATCACGGTACGCGGAAAACAATTTTGATCGGCCTCCGCGGTACGCGAAGGCCATGCAGATCATAATTTTCTATAAATCAATTCCATTCACCTCCTATCCGATCTTTAACCATTTTCTTCGAACAACCTCGGCTATACTCGACCAAAACCCACTGATATCAGCCTCCAACCCCCCTGGTAACATCCTTGGAGCTATTCTTTACATTGGTGGACTATTTGGAACCATTGGAGCTTGAAGGAGGTATTTGAAGCCATCAAGAAGCTTGTAGCAACCATCAACTTACTGGAACTCCATCACCAGTAGCCATCACCACTGAAATCTTGCATCTAAGGTAGTTTTAAACAATTTCTTAGTGTTAAATCGTTCATGCAATGGGTGAAAACCCACATGCAACTCCATGTGACCATTGTGCACGATTTTGTTGGTGATTTGTTGAATAGGAGTTATAGATTTACTGATTTTGATGATTAGAAATGTTAGGAATGAGTTTTGTTAAACTAGATTCGATTTGGTGATGATTTTAGTACACTTGCCATAAAAGGAAATTTTTATGTTGCAAGCCTTGGATTCGTGATGATCTAGACATGTTAGACATGTCTAGATGTTGTTAAATGTATATAGGAGTGTTTAGAAACACATTGGAATATTTAATTTTGACAAAAACTTGGTTTTATAGAAACTTACTAAAAATGGAAACTTTTGTAAATCAAAAGAGGGCTTTTGATGTTTTTGAAATATTTGATGGACTTTCATTATTGAAATATGTCTAGAAATGATTTTTAAACATATTGGAAACTTCGTTTTGTGAAAACGAGCTTTTAAACGGATACTTTCCAAATAAGGAAACTTTATTTTGGCAAAACGACATAAATGATGATTTATGCGCAAACGACATGCTTTAAGAGTTTAAACGTGTTTTATAAACATATTGGAAGTCATTAGTTTCATGAAATGGAATTTCATAACCACACTTTCCTAAATTGGAAACTTTCTAAAAATGGTAATTTGTGCGACTATAGTCATAGGATGCATTTTGGTGTCTTATGTGCGTCAAGGGACATAACAATCGTGTCACCAACGATTCTTCGAGACAACACAAGTCAACACACACACACTTAGTTGAGCACATCGACACTTGGAGTTGTATGGAATACAACGCATCACAGAACACATACTCACACCTATATGATCATAGGTGCTTACTAGCAGGACAGCTAGCTTTCGCAGTCGCGAACACACAATTATCGGAACTACTTTATCAGGTGAGTTCACGGCCCCTTTTTATCTTTTCTACCTTTGGGGGAGAAAACATTGCATTACAACTGTTTTAGAAAAACAACAACTCATTTTATTTACGTATGGACATGCTTTATCATTATATGTATATGTGTGGGCCCCTATCACAACTAAAAGTCCTCGCGATACTCCTCGGACCGTTAATAGCATAACGCCTAGCGTGGAAATCTTGAATAGTACTATTTGGGCCTGACAAGCCCCACTACACCTGACTGGAGGTCGGAACAGTGGAAAATTGACCAACACTTTGCCATTGTCTGTGATAAGATGGCGGGAGGCACAATCTGTCAGCTTCCGTACCATCCACAATATAATATAACTGTATTGACTAGCTATCAATCGATGTTGCATTGTCGTGATATGTAAATCTACTGAACTCTTACTTTAGACATTTGATGTTTACTGCTTATGAAAAACCTGTGCTCTCACCAACCTTTGTGTTGACCTTTTACTCGCATGTTTTCTCAGGTAACTAAGGCACGCGCACCAGAAATAGGATGCTAGGCCGGAGTCGCATGCATCAGCCTTAGTGTCTTAGATCGTTGATAACATTTATCATTTTCACTAGGTTATGTCTTGTATTGATAAACAAGTTTCTATCGCTTCCGCAAACATTAAATTTATGATGTTCTGAAAACTGTTTTAAAATAACACTTCCGCAACTTATGAACTGTATTTGTTTTGAGATTGTATAACTTCCGCAACTCTGATTTTGCAAATTGATTTATCCATGTAATTGGATGTATGTATATAATCAGACATGTAGGTCTCGTATGTTGTGTGACCGGAGACTGCGATCCTGCCAGATCAGTCGCGTCGCGCCCCAGGAAGGGACGGGATTTCTCGGGGTGCGACACGTGGTGCATTGCAATGGTGGTGGGACGGCGGTTGAGGCGACTGCGGTCAAATCTATGTATGCCTATATATAAGCTTGTTGCACTGCATCAGGAGGTTGTCAGTGTTGGTATAAGGTGGAAAATGTTTAAAACTTAGGACTAGTTAGCTACTATTAGATATGACCAACTAGGATGCTTTAGTATAATAATAAGAAATTAATATTTTGTTATGAGTTTAAAGACAGATAGGAGAAAAATATAGTTCCTATATGTAATCCTAACTGTTAAAATGAACTCATTTGACCATAGTTTGTATGATTTACGTTGTAAACGGTAGTAACATGTTTCTAATATCCTCATAAACATGTTGCCACGCCATCACAACGAAGATGATACAAACAACAGCAATGATGGTGCAAACAATAGTAATGCCAACACTGGCATGTAAGAGTTAGCAAACCTCATTTCAGGATTAGTGACTCAACTGAATCAAGCCAATCAGACTCTCAACTAGAACAGGGGTGGTGCAAACCTACCTTCTTGCACTTTCAAGCACTTTAACTCCTGCAACCCGGTAAAGTTTACGGGTTCTGAGGGAGCCACTGGCCTGCTACAGTGGTTTAAGAGCATTGAAAACACCATCATTAACAGTGTTTTCTAAAAGAGAGCACTAACTTGGTGGAATGGGGAAAAGCGAACTAGGGGAGTTGATGCTGCCCTAGCGCTGACTTGGACCGAGGTCAAGAACCTGATGACCACTGAATTTTGTCCTCACAGTGAGATGAGGAAACTAGAAGCTGAGTTTTGGGAACTCAAGCAAGATAGTGGTGAGAATTTGATCTACAATTCTCGCTTTCACGAGCGGAGTCCATTGGTACCTCATCTGATGACGCCGTTGGAGAGAGCTATAGAGAAGTACATCAGCGGTTTACCCATGCAGATTCAAGACACTGTCTTTGGTAGCAACCCTACCACACTGGAAGCTACAATCCGCCTGTCTGCTACACTAACGGATAACCATGTTAAGGCTGGGCTTCTCACAAGAAAGGGATCTAAGTGGACTAACACCAAATCATCTGCTAAGGAAACTTGAACTGAAGTCAAGACTAAACAAGGAAGCTCTTCAAAAAGCATCAACAAAAAAAGGAAGACCGGGAACTTCGTGGTTACAACTCTTGCTACTAAGTCTGCGTAGCAATCATCAAACAAAGCCACTGCCAGAAATTATGTTGGGGTCACTCCCCAATATAATACCTACCGATATCATCACGCACCTAACTTGCCATGTCGCATCTGCAACAACTGCGGCAAGTATGGTCATTTTACAAACATTTGTCGTAGTGCACCGCAAGCACAAAGGATTTAACATGAACTGCTTTCACTGCCTGCTCCACATGTACAACCAATTCAAGCTGTACCCATTCGCCAGGTACCTCCTGTGCAGGAAAGAGCCTGTTACAAGTGTGGTGAAGTGGGTCACTTCATAAATCTGTGCCCGAGACTGACATGAAACAATCAAAGGATGGCACGAGGCAGAGCATTTCAACTGAATGCTCTAACTGCTCAAGACAACCAAGATGTGGTCAATGGTACATTTCTGATCAACAACTCTTATGCATTTTTCTTATTTGATTCTGGTGCCGATAGGAGTTTCGTTTCATATTATTTTGAATGCATGCTTGGTAGAAAACGTACAAACCTAGATAAACCGTTTAACGTGGAAGTGGCTGACGGAAACACTATTGATATTGACACTGTTATCATTGGATGTACTGTGAACTTAAGTGAGCACGTTTTCCCAATTGAACTTATACCTATGCATCTTGGTAGCTTCGATGTTATCATAGGCATGGATTGGTTAGTCACCCACAAAGCGGAAATCATCTGTCATGAGAAGTATGTTTGTATTCCCTTACCTTCGGGTGAAACTTTAAGAGTTTATGGGGAAACTTCTAGTAAAGGTCTTAAGCTAATGTCATGCACTAAAGCACACAAGTACCTTAGGAAGAAATTTATAGTAATTTTAGCACACATTGTAGAGAAAAAGGAGAAAGGAAAGAGCATTGAAGACGTTCCTATAATAAGAGATTTTCCAAAAGTATTTCTAGACGACTTTCTGGGTCTTCCACCAGAACGTCAAGTAGAATTCCGAATTGACTTAGTACATGGTGCGAACCCAGTCGCCAAAGCTCCTTACAGACTTGCGCCTTCGGATTTACAAGAATTGGAGAGCCAATTGCAAGAACTGACTGATAAGGGATTCATTCGCCCAGGCCATTCGCCATGGGGTGCACCGGTCCTATTTGTCAAGAAGAAGGACGGGTCATTCCGCATGTGCTTCGACTACCGTGAGTTGAAGAAGCTGACTATTAAGAATCGATATCCACTGCCGCGCATCGATGATCTTTTCGATCAACTTCAAGGCTCGGCTTGGTTTTCAAAGATCGATCATAGGTCTGGGTATCATCAGCTTCGTGTACATGATGATGATATTCCCAAGACGGCTTTCAGAACGAGATATGGCCATTATGAATTTCTGGTAATGCCTTTCGGCCTTACCAATGCACTAGCGGTTTTCATGGACCTCATGAACCATGTTTGCAGGCCATACTTGGACAAATTTGTGATTGTATTCATTGATGATATTTTGATATATTCAAAGACTAAAGAAGAACACGAGCAACACCTTAAGTTGGTTTTGGAGATCCTAAGAGAAGAGCGACTGTATGCCAAATTCTCTAAATGCGAATTCTGGCTTAAGGAAGTTGAATTATCGGGGTACATAGTCAATGAAAAGGGTATTCACGTGGATCGTGCAAAGATAGATGTGGTGAAAAACTGGAGTACGCCTAAAACACCAATGGAGATTCGATCATTTCTTGGACTTGCAGGCTACTATCGGCGGTTTGTTTCGAATTTCTCCAGAATTGCTGTCCCTCTCAATTATTTGACTCAAAAGAATAAACCATATGAGTGGGGACCAAAGCAAGAAGAGGCATTTCAGACATTGAAGCAGAAACTCTGTGATGCTCCTTCTTTGACATTGCCCGATGGAAATGATGATTTTGTGGTTTACTGTGATGCATCTAACCTAGGTCTCGGTTGTGTTCTCATGCAACTAGGAAAGGTTGTGGCGTATGCATCAAGACAGCTGAAGATTCACTAGAAGAACTACACTACACATGACTTGGAACTTGGTGCAATCGTGTTTGCTTTGAAGATATGGAGACATTATCTTTATGGCACGAAGTGTGTAGTATTTACTGATCATAAGAGCGTACAACATATACTTAACTAGAAAGAACTCAACATGAGATAATGGATATGGGTTGAAATGTTAAATGATTATGACTGTGAAATTCGCTACCACCCTGGTAAAGCGAATGTAGTAGCAGATGCGCTTAGTCTCAAGAGTCATGTTCAGATCCATAGTGTGCGAGTGCACACTAATCTTTGGAATGATGTTCTCACAGCGCAACAACACTCACTGGCTCAAGATAGCCTGAAAGGTGAGATGTCTTGCGGGGCCGAATTACTATTGGAAACTAAAGATGATGGCTTGATGTATTATTTGGATCGGTTGTGGATACCGAACAAGAATGATCTTAGGGTGATGATTTTTGATGAAGCCCATAACTCTCGTTACTCAATCCATCCGGGTGCGGACAAGATGTATCAAGACCTTAGAGTCTTATACTGGTGGCCTGGAATGAAGAAGGATATTACTGAATATGTTGCTAAATGCCTTAACTGTGCCAAAGTCAAGGCAGAACATCAGCGACCTTCGGGATTGTTAATACAACCAGAAATACCTATGTGGAAGTGGGAGAATATATCCATGGATTTTATTACCAAACTCCCACATACCGCAAGTGGTAATGATAGTATTTGGGTGATAATAGATCGATTAAGCAAGTCGGCTCATTTCTTACCGATACGCAAGACGTACCCTGTGCGGAAGTTAGCTCGTATCTATGTCGATGAGATTGTTAGCCGACATGGAATTCCCTTGAGCATAATATCGGATCGTGATACTCGTTTCACGGAACAATTATGGGAATCACTTCATGAAGCTTTTGGAAAACGATTGGATCTAAGCACGGCTTATCATCCTCAAACGGATGGGCTGACGGAGCGAACGATCCATACACTTGAAGACATGCTGAGAGCTTGTGTCATCGATTTCGGTGGCAACTGGGATAGCAATGTACACCCGACGTTTCACATGTCCAATTTAAGAAAATGCTTAGCTGATCAGGATCTTCAGGTACCACTCAATGACATCCGCGTCGATGATACCATGCCCTTCGTTGAAAAACCAGTAGAGATAATGGATCATGAGGTCAAAAAATTCAATTGCAGTAGAATTCCAATTGTCAAAGTACGTTGGGAGTCGAAGCGTGGTCCAGAATTCACCTTGGAGCGGGAAGATCATATGAAGCTTAAGTATCCACATTTATTCACTACGGTCACTCCAAGTTGAATTTCGGGACGAAATTCCCTTAAGTAGGGGAGACGGTAACATCACTGTATTTCGGGTTGTCCGTACTTGTACGATTGTACTGTTACGACCTAATATGATAATTATTAATAATGATGAATTATTGGATGATATTAGTGATAATTGGTATACATATTGAGAACACATTTTTATTATATGCATAAACCATGGGCAGTTTAGTTGAAACCCAACTAAACCGAACCAGAGAGTTTATTGCAGTTGAATTCACAGATACGAATTAATAGTTTGGAATGGAAGGGAATTGGGAGTTGGTGTTACTAAACATAGTCAAGGGCACATGGTCATGGTTTATCGAAATAGCGGTGGGACGGTGTTGGGGAGGTTGTGATCTACCTCTGTATATGCCCTATGCATATGCATATTTCGGTCTATCATGGATGTGTCAGTGATAAAATTTAGTGGGAATTTGATTGGGAAATTATAATATTCAAATAAAAAAGTAATGAAAACATTATTGAGAATATTTACGTGATTGTGAGGTTACGGATGTTACTTAAACGCGAATGTTATTTCAGAATTATTAACTTAATAATGTATTCGCGTGGGTGACGATTCACACGAATATAATTATTAAGAATAATATCCTGAAACGATATTCCATGAATTGTAAATCGAATCGAAATACGATATGAGCTTCGGATTCGCAAAGATGACGATCTTTACGAATACGTACGTAAGTAACGCGTTTCGACGAGATAACAAAATAATAATTAACGATATTAAATTAATAAATGGAAACTAATAATGTTTATTAGGAATCACAACCTAAAACAAAACCGAACAAATTGATTATTGAAATAAATAATTTAACGGAACCAAGTACGAAATAACCGAACACACGGGGACAAAATGCGGTATAATAAATAAGAAACTCTGCTTCTTTTTCATTTCACAAGAACCCTCTCTCTCTCTAGACTCACAAATCTGCCGCCTTCTCTTCGCAAAACTTCTCTCTACGATTCCTCCTTCGTTTTATAACGGTTCTTCATGATCTTGGTGTCCAAACGATCGTGTGATCGAGGAGAACAAGAACCCACGAAAAAACTCTAAGATTGGGCGACATTCTGAGGTAGATTTAGAGTTTTATTTTCTTTTTGTTGTAAATCTTGAACTCCATAACCTAATGATGTGTTAATCGACTTAAACACGTGGGAACATTGTAGTAAATTTGGTAAATGATTCAAAAATACTTAGAAACACACCTGCAACAGTAGTGGTTCATTGAAGATGGTGATGGAACATGTTTCAGCTCGTGAAGTTGTACAGGTCGGAGAACCAATGGAGTTAGCCGAACCTTAACCGGCCACAACATGGGAATACCTCAAGAACCCAAGCCGAACCAACTGGTTGTCACGAATCTAGGGGAGACGAACATGTATGGGCGGGAAAACAAAGAGTGGCCGAACCTTAGGGCCTCACGAACCTTCTTTCCCTAGCCAAAACCCCCTGGAAACCGAACCTGTGAACACAAACACACTCTAGGGACCGAACCTGTGAAGCTTTGGCCAAACCATGCAGATCAACCGAACCTTTCTTTGGAACGAATCCTAGGGTATGAACCGAACCTTGTCATTAGCCAAACCATACACTCTGGCTAGCGATCCTTGGATAAACAAACTCATGGCCGAACCTATTAGGTGCTAGCCGAACCTTAGTGTTGGCCAAACCTAAGAGTAGAGGGGCATTAGGTTCGCTGGAATCTAGGTGAACAAGAACCAAAATGTCGAACAATGGTAATGGGTAGCCAAAGACCATTGTGAACTCAACCATAATCATGCATGCTAGAATAATTACAAGACCTGCCACCTTTTCTCACTCTAACCTAAATTTTCTCTAACTTTATAGAATTATATAGATATGGAAAGTTTTGTGTAAAATTTAACTTTAGATGTGGACAATCTAACTACAACTCTATCAAAAACGAAGTGGATTTTTATAAACATTAGATAAAGGTGGTGGAAATTAAGTTATTATGCCCGCATGTATGGAGGTGTGTAGGAATAAAGATAATACTTTTGTTACATACATATTCATGGGGATACACATACGAAAGCACAAATTAGTTATAATCATTGAATGGTTAAAACTAACAAGTTTAAATTACGTTGATATGAAGAACATTCATAAAATCTTAAGCGGTTTATTATAACCTAGCTTAAATAAACTTAGTTAATAAAAATGCTATTGAGTTTAAAGTAAACTTATATGAACACTAATTTAGTATGAAACGCATATACTTATGAACACGAGAAACACACTAATGACAGATTGATTGAGTTGCTTTGAGTAACTTACGTGAGCGCGCATACTACCAGAACACTGATTTTAAGGACTCAGGTGAGATCTCATAAGTGGAACATGTATACCAATTTAACATATTTTTTTCATAACACATGGGTGACACATGGTTTATCAACATGATATTTATATTATGTGGATTATCATTATTTATGGAGTGTCACGGAACTATCTCGGATTATCACAGCTCCATGAATCATCGTTGTTGACTTCGGTCATCCCCAATGATTACATGTATTGTCATTTGGATTATCACAACTCCATGAGATATTGTTGTTGACTTCGGTCATCCGTAATGATCACATGTATTGTCAAGTGGATTACCACAACTCCGTGTGTCGTTCTCATTGACCCTGGTCATTCACAGTGACACATTTATTGACACTTATACTAATTGATGATTGAGATTGGTTGAATGTATATGTGATTGATTATCTATGATTATTTGAAAATATATGACTATGTGTTTCTGTTTGTGTTTGTGTTTGTGTTTGTGTTTGTGTTTGTGTGCTGGGTTATGTGTTAGATTATCTCGCAGGTGCTCATGTGGATTTTCTAAGAAAACTATAAACTTTTACAATCTTTTTGTAAAACATTTTAAATATAAAAAAAACTTATGATTACTCACCAAATACTTCGTAGTTGACACTTGATTTCTACATGTTTCAGGGAATGAAGACAAGTAGGTTGAGGAGGATGGTCTCTCATATTTTGGACATCATCACTTAGGATCTTGGACTTAGCTAAAATTAACTGGATTACTGAATACTAGTATTTAGTTAATTTAGCTAATTTTTTGTGTAATTGATTGTAATTAAATCATGACGAATAAGATTTTTTTGTAAACATTTACTTGATTTGATTGATATGTGATGATATATAATTAGATGCCCACGAGCTTTTGAACAATCTACACATCCCTCGTGGCATCCCTATGCTTCCGCCATCGGTCGGGGTGTTACAATTATATACTACAAAAGTCAAAGAGCCAATCATCAATGTAACTATTCGCCTTTGCACAATAATTTTGATTATTGTGAAACGCAAAGGTGAAAGAGCCAATATTCAAATGTTGTAACTAGTAGCGTTTCATTGATGACATATGTTATTAATTTACTAAAGGTGAAAGACCCGAAGAATAAATATTGAACTTGTAGTTGTACTTGCTTTAGGCCTTATCGATATGGACTATGTTTGCATTTTAAGTTTTAATTCATATAACTTTATAAATTGTATGGGTAAATCATCTCCAATTCATATAGTTGACCCAAAAATCTATGTTACATATGTAAAGGGTTAATGATAAGATGATGGTGAAGACATAAGATAAGCATAGTGGGCTTAATTTAATTTTAAGCATAGTGGGTTAATGATAAGACGATGGTGAAGACATAAAATCTATGACACAACTTCGAACACAGAACTTGATATTTCCTATCAGATTTCATTTCATTATTAAAAGTTCATATAAATTATTATATGTGAGTTACGAGAAAACTGATAGAGGGTGATACACTATCGTTCCACGGTTGTTCTCAGTTTGTTGATAAGAGAGTTTATAAAAAGAGTTGACTAAAAGCAAAAGAAAGCATGAACTCAAAACGATCCATTAATCCTAATCAACGATGATTTAAGACGGAAATATTTTAAAGTAGAATGATCTTGTGTAGGTCATTGAAGGTTGGATAGGATGGAGATCGTCTGTTTTTCCTAGTTTTTCAACACGAGCTTTGGACCTAAGGTGAGTTCTGGTAGCCTGCTTTTAAGTATATTTATCAAAATGTATTAATAATATTTTTGGGTTGATATGCATGTTTAAAATGTATTGACTAGAACTGTTTATGATATGACTGTTTTGAATGATTTAAACATGATGGCTGATGAAATGGGTATATGTTAATTGATGTTATCTAATTGATGGTCATTGACGAAGTCTTGTACTAGTATGAGTCTGTTTGTAACATCACTGTTTTTAATTAAATTACTAATTGCACATACTTTATTATTGATGGAGCACCTTATGCTATTAGGTGTTTTAACTATGAATTGTGATATTAACACTGATTTACATTATTTGAGAACACACAATTGACATGCGTGCAACATTGGGAAGTCCTCGCTTGCAATATAACTAGACACGCCTAAAATGTTTATTTCAGTTTAACAAGCATGATATTTCTTTTTTGATTGGTATTAGTAAACTCTGGACCGATTTTCGACTCCCAACGTAGTTTGACAATTGGAATTCTACAGCGTTTGAGCTTTTTAACCTCACGGTCCATTATCTCGACTGGTTTTTCAACAAAGTGCATGTTATCATCGACGCGAATGCCATCGAGTGTTACCTGAAGATCCTGATCAGCGAAGCACTTTCTTAAATTGGACACGTGAAACGTCGGGTGTACATTACTAAGTTCAGGAGGAAGTTCCATCTTGTACTAAACCTTCCCGATCCTTTCAAGAATCTTAAAAGGGCCAACATAACGTAGAGCAAGCTTACCCTTCTTCCCGAATCGCACAACGCCCTTCTAAGGCGATACATTAAGTAATACCATATCATCAACTTCAAACTCTAGAGGTTTCCGTCGCTTATCCGCATAACTCTTCTGTCGATTGCAAGCAGCTAACAGATTGTCGCGAATCTGGTGGATCTTGTCAATTATTTCTTGAATAATTTCAGGACCAGTGATCTGTGATTCGCAGACCTCGGTCCAACAAATAGGTGACCGACATTTTGAACCATAAAGAGCTTCGAACGGCGCCATACCAATGCTCGCATGATAACTATTGTTATACGAGAACTCGACTCATGGTAGATGGCTATCCCAGTTGCCACCAAAATCGATGACACAAGCTCTCAACATATCTTCCAATGTCTGAATCGTCCGCTCGGTCTGTCCATCCGTTTGAGGATGATAGGCGGTGCTAAGATTCAATCGTGTTCCACAGGCTTCATGTAATGATTCCCAAAATCGTGCCGTGAAGCGATCATCAAGATCCGATATTATGCTTAAGCGAATTCCATGTCGACTAACGATCTCATCAACGTAGATACGAGCTAATTTCCGCACAGGGTACGTCTCGCGTATCGGTAAGAAATGAGCCGACTTGGTTAATCTATCAATTATCACCCTTATACTATAATTACCTCTTGAAGTTCGTGGGACTTTGGTAATAAAATCCATAGATATATTCTCCCACTTCCACATGGGTATTTTTGGTTGTATTAAGAATCCCGAAGGTCGTTGATGTTCTGCCTTGACTTTGGCATAGTTAAGGCATTTGGCTACATATTCAGCAATATCCTTCTTCATTCTAGGCCACCAGTATAAGACTCTAAGGTCCTCATACATCTTGTCAGCACCCGGATGGATTGAGTAACAAGACTTATGAGCTGGATCCAAAATCATGATCCTAAGATCATCCCTGTTCGGTTTCCACAACCGATTCAAATAATACATTAAACCATCATCCTTAGTTTCCAATAGTAATTCGGTCCCGCAAGACATCTCATCTTTTAGGCTATATTGAGCCAATGAGTGTTGTTTGGCTGTGAGAACGTCATTATGAAGGCTAGTGTGCACACGAACACAATGGCTTTGAACATGACTTTTGCGACTAAGCGCATCTGCTACTACATTCGCTTTACCAGGATGGTAGGGAATTTCACAGTCATAATCATTCAACAGTTCAACCAATCTCCGTTGTCTCATGTTATGTTCTTTCTGATTCAGAATACATTGGAAACTCTTGTGATCTGTAAAGACTACACACTTAGTGCCATAAAGATAGTGTCTCCGTATCTTCAAAGCAAACACGACTGCACCAAGTTTCAAGTCGTGTGTAGTGTAGTTCTTCTCATTAATTTTCAACTGTCTTGATGCATATGCCACTACCTTTCCCCGTTGCATGAGGACACAACCGAGACACAAGTTGGATGCATCATAGTAGACTACAAAATCATCGTTTCCATCGGGCAATGTCAAGACAGGAGCATCACATAGTTTCTGCTGCAATGTCTGAAACGCCTCTTATTGCTATGGTCCCCACTCATAAGGTCTATTCTTCTGAGTCAAGGAAGTGAGAGGGAAAACAATCCTGGAGAAGTTTGAAATAAACCGCCGATAGTAACAGCAAGTCCAAGAAATGATCGAATCTCTGTTGGTGCCTTTGGTGTACTCCAATTTTTTACCGCATAAATCTTTGTAGGATCCACGTGAACATGATCGGCGTCGAAGTACCAACCAAAAATAAGAGTTTCCACTCAAGTCCTATGACCCAATTTAGCTAGGGAAGTCGGGTATCGATCCACGAGAAGTCAAGTGGAAATCACTTTCAACACAAGTCACTTAACTAATTGCAATGAAAAAATAAACTTTGAATTGTTGGATTTTGAGTTGCAAACAAAACAAACTTATAAAACACTTAATTAAAAGATTTGTAAACAATAATTTAAAAGATGATCACTCCGGATTTCAAGTTAGTAAAATAACTAGGTCATGTATACTTGTTTTGTTAAATGAAAATCACATACACATGATTCATGCTTAGATTGTTAAACAATTATGGTTTGGAACCAAATCAATGACTTTGTTGACAACCGATAACTAGACCGAGGTTGTTGACTCAGATAATTACTTGTTTCGCAAATTGTAGGATTTCTAAAATACTTAAAAATTAAACCAATAACATTAAACTTGACAATAGATGAAAGCAAGCAATGAGATTGAATTCAAAGTTGTAAAATAAACTAGAAATCGTTTATCATCTCACAATCAAACAATATTGAACTTGTAAATCTATGAAAAAATATTCAATACCAATGTTTAACAAATCAAATAAAACCTAATTATTTAACCTAATCATTCACCCGGAGACGATCTCGAGAAGCTTAGCCGGACATCTCGACACTTGAATATTCAATCTTCATGTGAAATTTCATGATGAATCTTGATCTTGATGTTTGGATTGATGTTTTGGGGCTTTAGAACGCTCCAAAATGCTCCAAAATCGCCCAAGAACTTGCCCCCAAGGTATGATAGTTGACTAGGGTTGATTTGGGCCTTAAATACCCCAGAAAACGCGAATTTTGATGTTTTCCGTCGCCCCACGGTGTAAGTTACACCCCGTAGGCATAACTTACGCCTACATGCATGCCCTTACGCCCTAGCAGCTCTGTCTTACGGTTCTAGTTACGGAACAGCTTCCTGGCGTAAGTTACGGCCCCTTAGGCATAACTTACGGCTAATCTGATATCATACTCAGCCCCGTCTCGTCGAGAAACACGATTTTCATATATTATACGTCTCGTAACTCCTATCCTAGCCCAAGATATGCCTCTTCAAAGTTCATTGCTTCCATTTCGCATACTCGGATGTTCGGATGTGCTCGATCTTGCTTTCCGGTGCTCGGTTTCCACCTAAAAGCACTTTCTTGACTCATTTAGCCTACAAACACACAAACACACAATGTAGCTTCTATTTCGAATAAATACACAAGTCAAAACACATAAAAACATCTCATTAAGCACTTTAGAATCATAACCAAACCCCTCTCATCACATCCCCACACTTATCATTTTGCTTGTCCTCAAGCAAACTTTATTGAACATTACTAACCTTTTTTACAACACACACATGCAATATCCACCAAGTTATAGATTAAAGTTCTCAAAACATACTCATCCCATACACTGATACAATCGAGGTTGATATGCTAACAAACATAAGTTGCAATTTTTTAATCAAAACAAGATTTGCCTAACCAAAGATACATGATTTGAAACTCTTACACATGTCACACACCACTCACAATGAGTCACTCCTCTCGGTTTATGAATACTAGCAAAAAATGTGTGCTAGGAACTCTATCGCTCATAACCAGGTATAAATTCTTATGAACATAAGCTTGGATGTCAATCACACCTCTACCACCAAGTTAAATAGTGCACCAATCAAAGGTCTTTTCGGCCTTTAGGCTTTGGCTAGGGGAAGGATATAGGCTATTTAGTGGGTGATAAGATGAAGAATCCAACTCATACACTTAACCCAATGACATCGTATTACCACGATCCATCGTCTTTATTTTCACCAAGACTTTTATTTTTATTTTTTTTTCTTTTTTTTTCATAGTTGGATTTTCATCACATTTTTCATAAGATTTGCTTTCATGCTCGACTATTGGGCTTAACAACAAAAGGGACTTTTTGTAAACAACACGACTCAAAAATGGCTAACTAGAGGGGGTTGAACATGTTTATAACGGGTTAACAAAGGGGAATTTGGTGTAATCCTAATGCCTTTTCATTTTAGTGCACTTATTCACTTACGGTTTCAGCAAGTATCAAATCACACAAGTTCTATCACAATTCTCAACTACCGGTCACTCTCACAAATGAAACTCAACTCACAAATATTACACTCTAAGGCTCAAAAACTCACATATATATGGAGGAATAAGGTTGCCGACATGCAACGTATGCAATTATCTCAGAACATAATATCCTTAATTAGGCAATCCTTTAAATTTTTTCAAAAATCATTTGTCAGCAAGACTCTCATGAAACTTAAAGGAACAAGCATGATTGAAAACCTTTATCCTTTCCCTAATAGATATTCATTAGTGCCTTGCAAATCAAGTTTTTATGTTCAATCTGGTCCGCTTACGAGGACATTTTTGAAAAAAAATTCAAGCTTTTTAAGACATATGCCACCTTTTCTTGAACCATTCCCCTCCCCACACTTGAGATACATTGTCCTCAATGTATGGTGCATTTTATAATTTAACCCCAATCATGCAATCATCTCTTCAAAACCATCAACCCACACTTAGATTGAAACACTAAATAAAAACACAACTGGTGATGAATGAAAAGAAACGTGAACCTGGTCTTGTTGCCTTCATGATGTAGATAATGTTATAGATGTCATCGCGACCTTGAATCTCCACGGGTCTTCCCCACACTTATTTCCAGCAATGATTGTGGCAGGAACTCACCAAAACAAAAAAATTGTGAAAAGACTTAAAATAAATGAAAAAAACTAAATAAAATCAATACAAACACATAGGTTGCCTCCTATGCAGCGCTAAGTTTTGTTTGCAGTCTTCAGCCAGACCATACCCACTACCACTCAAGGTGGCTTGAAAAGGCTATCACCTGATGCATAGCCCACAAAGTCAAGCTTTCATGACTTAGGTAGATCTTCCCAGGTTTCCCAGTTGGGTCCAAACATCTTTAACCTTACTTGCACTTCATCAAACTCCAGGGATTTAGCTTTCATCTCATTCTTTACGCTTTTCCATTTTGGTATCCACCCATCATCTTTTGATGGCTCTTTCTTCTCGGCATCTTTATCATACTTGAGTTGTTCTGCCTTTGCTACTTCAGACCTATGCAACATAAAACACTCGTCTTTGGTGTTATCTTCCTTAGAAAGGAAGTCACACATGTCAAAAATGTTTGCTTTTAAGCATTCATCTTTGACAAGAGGGTTAGTAGAAATCTCATACATGTTAATCTGATTTTCCCGACCACCAAACCTTAACCCCACAGTCCCGTTGGCACAATCAATTATAGCATGTGACGTGGCAAGAAACGGTCTACCCAGAATGACTGTAGCGTGTGTGTCTTTGGCACTTTCAGCACAGTCTAAAACCAAAAAATCAACTGGGTAGTAAAAATTGCCCACCTTAACAATCACATCAGATAACATTCCCTTAGGAAGTGTAGATGTATGATTAGCTAACACCACAGTAGTATCAATTATCTTTAAAGGACCAAAATCATATTGGTCATACACACTCCCCGGAAGAAATCTAACACACGCTCCCAAATCCAACAATGCCTTATCAATTTGAAAACTTCCAATTTGTATAGCAATCAGAGGCATTCCTGGATCTGGAAGTTTAGGTGGCAATTAACCAGACAAAATGGCATCCGTATTCATTTTTAACTGAACTTGACTTGGTATCTTATGATGCTGTTTTTTAGTGCACAACCGTTTTAAACACTTAACACGGGCAGGCACTTTCATTATATCATCAAGCAATGGCAAATTAATTTTAACTTTTTCAAAAATTTTCCACCTCTCATCTCAAGATGGATCATGTTTTTTCAGATTAATCTCATTCACACATTATTTGAAAGAGTACTTACAGCATTGGCATGAAGGTTCTTTGAGCCTGAACCTTGATGTGCTGGATTCACATGTGTGTCACTTGGAAGCGTTCCAGGATTCCTTCTCGCCAGCTCCTCTGCCATCTGTCCGACCTGCTTGTTTAAAGCATTAAACGCCTTGTCTCGCATCTCATTTTCTTTCTTCATCTCTTTCAAGATCTCAAATATTTCATCCAGCTTTGAAGCTACAAAATTAGATGTTGGTCCACCTTGCTGTGGAGATTGGTGCCGATAGTGGTTTTGAAACCCTTGTTGTTGATTTCCTTGATATGGTTTCTTGTAACCTCCTTGATTATCAGGAACTTGGAAATTTGGATTCATTTGATTTGTAGTGTTACCATACCTAAAGTTAGGATGGTTGCGCAGCCCTGGATGGTAAGTATTGGAATTCATGTCTCCATACACTTGATTGACTTCTTTAGTTGGACCAAACTGCACCAAACACTGACTAGCTTTGTGCCCAAGCTCTCCACATCCCCCACACACACTAAAGACATTGTCTGATTTAGTGTTATCCTTTCCCAATCCAGCCAACTTTTCCATCTTTTGTACCATCACTTCTAGTTGTTCCTCACTTAACTGTGCAGATGCACCATTTACAGTCTCATGCTTTGATCTTTTGTTAGATTGCTCTAACCTCTTTGAAGTAGTAACATGCGTTCCAGCATATCCCAATCCACTTGCACATGGTTGTATAAGAATGTACCATTGCTTTGGGAATTGATCTCTCGAATGTCCTCAGATGGCATTCCGTCATAAAAGGCAACCAAGAGCTCCCACATGTTTATACCATGGTGTGGGCATTTCCTTAACATGTCTTTAAATCGGGTGAAAGCCTCGTGAAATAATTCCCCTCTTTTTTGCTTGAAGTTTCTAATGGCAGCCCGAGCCTCTGTTGTCTTCTTCATGGTGTAGAATTCACTTAAGAACTATTGCTGCATTTCTTCCCAAGTATAAATACTTGCTGCTGGTAGTGTAGAAAACCACTCCTTAGCTCTATGTTTCAGAGTAAACAGAAAGAGGATTAACTTAACTTCATGTGCTGAAAAGCCTTGTCCACCCGTGACTTGACAGAATTTCTCAAACTCTTGCAAGTGTTGATATGGTTCCTCGGCAGATCTTCCATGGAATGTGGGCAAGGATGACAGTACCGCTGGTCTCACTTCAAAAGATCTACCTTGCCTAACAGGTGTCACTACCGGTGAGGAATAGGTAGTCAATACCGGTCTAAAGTGAGTTGTTGCACCTTGTGCATGTGTCATGCCTTGATTGTAGTTCATTGGCACTCCCATGCTTGGAGGAGGCACAAGAATTCCCGGCCCATAGTTCTGATTTTGCGGTCTTGGTGGCCTGTTAAACCCTTGTTGTGGTGGATACCTATACAGTGGTTGTTGATGATGGAAGCAATAGCTTCCTTGATTCAATGGTTGTGGATTTGGTGGGTAAGGGTTATGCATTTGTGGTTGTGGTGGTGGATACCCGTAAGGATCATCATAAACAACATTCATGTTTTGCAAGTTGTAATCACCACCGTTCAAACCATCGTCCCAATCATTGACATTGTTCTCATTAGTCCCTATTGTGCCATGGTGACTACCTCCTCTCAAAGTATTTCTCTCCTCAGTAGTAATAGTATGATGGTCATCATTAGGAGGATGGTTAGGGAGAGGTCCATGTTGAAATTGAGGTTGAGCAGGTGGTGGTGGTGGAGGATTTGCGTTACCTTGCGGATTCTCAAAATCCTCAAACCTCGGTGGTTCATTCAATGGGTACTCCATTGCTAAACATTGCTGAACACTTGGAGATACAAGCTCTGTTCGGTGGAGTACTCGATTCCAACGAGCAGTGCATTCAATTTCTGGATCAAAATTAAGTGGTGAAGCTCTTCAAGAATACCTAGTATGCATGCAATCTGGAAATTACCTGCACACTAACACAACCCGTGTAAATCTGACAAATAAGAAAATAAACTGAAATTGAAAGTAATTTGCGCACGACTCCCCGGCAACAGCGCCAGAATTTGATCGGTGTTGAAGTACCAACCAAAAATAAGAGTTTTCACTCAAGTCCTACGACCCAACTTAGCTAGGGAAGGCGGGTATCGATCCACGAGAAGTCAAGGGGAAATCACTTTCAACACAAGTCACTTAACTAATTGCAATGAAAAAATAAACTTTGAATTGTTGGATTTTGAGTTGCAAACAAAACAAACTTATAAAACACTTAATTAAAAGATTTGTAAACAATAATTAAAAAGGTGATCACTTCGGATTTCAAGTTAGTAAAATAACTAGGTCATGTATACTTGTTTTGTTAAATGGAAATCACATACACATGATTCATGCTTAGATTGTTAAACAATTATGATTTGGAACCAAGTCAATGACTTTGTTGACAACCGATAACTAGACCGATGTTGTTGACTCAGATAATTACTTGTTTCGCATATTGTAGGATTTCTAAAATACTTTAAAATTAAACCAATAAACGTTAAACTTGACAATAGATGAAAGCAAGCAATGAGATTGAATTCAAAGTTGTAAAATAAACTAGAAATTGTTTATCGTCTCACAATCAAACAATATTGAACTTGTAAATCTATGAAAACAAATTCAATACCAATGTTTAAAAAATCAAATAAAACCTAATTATTTAACCTAACCATTCACCCGGAGACGATCACGAGAAGCTTAGCCGGACATCTCGACACTTGAATCTTCAATCTTCATGTGAAATTGCATGATGGAATCTTGATCTTGATGTTTGGATTGATGTTTCGGGCTCCAAAATCGCCCAAGAACTTTCCCCCGAGGTGTGATAGTCGACTAGGGTTGATTTAGGCCTTAAATACCCCAAAAAAACGTGAATTTTGATGTTTTCCGTCGCCCCACGGTGTAAGTTACACCCCGTAGGCGTAACTTACGCCTACATGCATGCCCTTACGCCCTAGCAGCTCTGTCTTACGGTTCTAGTTACGGAACAGCTTCCCGGCGTAAGTTACGGCCACTTAGGCGTAACTTACGGCTAATCTGATATCATACTCAGCCCCGTCTCGTCGAGAAACACGATTTTCATATATTATAGGTCTCGTAACTCCTCTCCTAGCCCAAGATATGCCTCTTCAAAGTTCATGGCTTCCATTTCGCATACTCGGATGTTCGGATGTGCTCGATCTTGCTTTCCGGTGCTCGGTTTCCACCTAAAAGCACTTTCTTGACTCATTCAACCTACAAACACACAAACATACAGGTAGCTTCTATTTCGAATAAATACACAAGTCAAAACACATAAAAACATCTCATTAAGCACTTTAGAATCATAACCAAACCCCTCTCATCAGAACACCCTTTTCAATGACTATGTGTCCCAAGAATTGAACTTCCTTAAGCTAAAATTCACACTTGAAGAATTTGGTATACAATTTTTTTTTCTTAGAATCTCCAAAACCAACTTAAGGTGTTGCTCGTGTTCTTCCTTACTCTTAGAGTATATCAAAATATCATCAATGAATACAATCACAAACTTATCCAAGTATGGCCTGCAGACACGGTTCCTGAGGTCAATGAAAACCGCTGGTGCATTGGTAAGGCCGAAAGGGATTACCAAAAATTCATGATGGCCATATCTTGTTCTGAAAGCCGTCTTGGGAATATCATCATCACGTACACGAAGCTGATGATACCCAGACCTAAGATCGATATTTGAAAACCATGCCGAGCCTTGAAGTTGATAGAACCGATCATCGATGCACGGTAGTGGATATTGATTCTTAATAGTCGGCTTGTTCAACTCACGGTAGTCGATGCACATTCGGTATGACCCGTCCTTCTTCTTGACAAACAGGACCAGTGCACCCCATGGTGAATGGCTAGGGCGAATGAATCCTTTATCAGTCAGTTCTAGTAAGTGGCTCGCCAATTTTTGTAACTCCGAAGGCACAAGTCTGTATGGAGCCTTGGCTACTGGGTTCGCACCAGGTACTAAGTCGATTCGAAACTCTATTTGTCGTTCTGGTGGAAGACTCGGCAAGTCATCTGGAAATACTTTAGGATAATCTCTTATTACAGGAATGTCTTCAATGCTTTTTCCTTTCTCCTCTTTCCCCACAACGTGTGATAAAAATGCTATACATTTCTTCCTAAGGTACTTGTGTGCTTTACTACATGACATTAGCTTAAGACCATTACTAGAAGTTTCCCAGTAAATTCTCAAACCCGAAGGTAAGGGAATGCGAATATATTTCTCATGACAGACGACTTCCGCTTTGTGGGTGGCTAACCAATCCATGCCTATGATAACATCAAAGCTACCAAGGTTCATAGGTATAAGATCAATTGGGAAAACGTGATCATTTAAGTTCACAGTACATCCAATAATAACAGTGTCAATATCAATAGTGTTTCTGTCAGCCACTTCCATGTTAAACGGTATATCTAAGTTTGTACGTGTTCTACCAAGCATGCATTCAAAATCATACGAAACGAAACTCCTATCAGCACCAGAATCAAATAAGACAGATGCATAAGAGTTGTTGACCAGAAATGTATTATTGACCACATCTTTGTTGGCTTGAGCTGCGGGAGCATTTAGTTGAAAAGATCTGCCTCTCGCCACCCTTTGATAATTTCCAATCAATCTTGGGCACTGGTTTCTAAAATGACCCACTTCACTACACTAGTAACCGGCTCTTGCCTGTGCAGGTACCTGGCAAACAAGTACAGCTTGAATTGGTTGAGCTTGCGGAGCTGGCAGTGCAAGCGGAGCAGGTTGCATCCTCTGTGCTTGCAGTCCACTCCGACAGACATTTGCAAAATGGCCATACTTGCCACAGTTGTTTCAAACGCGACAAGGCAATTTAGGCATGTGATGATATCTGCAGACATTACATTGAGTATTCCAAACATAATTTCTAATAGTGGTGTTGTTTGATGATTGTTGCGTAGACTTAGCAGCAAGAGTAGTAACAATGAAGTTCATGGTCTTTCTTTTCTTGTAGTTGCTTTTGGATGAGCTGCCTTGTTTAGTTTTGACTTCAGTTGAAGTCTCCTTTGCAGATGCCTTTGTGTCAATCTTCATGGTTCCTTTCCTTGTGAGTGTTACAGCCCTTATATGGTTGTCAGTGAGTGTTGCAGATAGACGGATTGCAGCTTCAAAAGTGGTAGGGTTGCTACCATAGACTGTCTCTTGGATCTGCATAGGTAGACCGCATATGTACTTCTCGATTGCTCTCTCCAATGGTGTCACCAGATGAGGTACCAGTAGACTATACTCATGTAAGCGAGAATCGTAGATCACATTCTCCCTGCTATCCAATTTGAGTTCCCAGAATTCAGTCTCAAGCTTCCTCATATCACTACGAGGACAAAATTCAGTGGTTATCAAGTTCTTGACCTCAGTCCACGTCAGTGCTAGGGCTGCATCTACTCCCCTAGTTCGCTTTTCGCCATTCCACCAAGTTAGTACTCTCTTTTGGAAAACACTTGTGGCATAGCGCACCTTCAGATTTTCTGGGCAGTCACTGTTGATGAAGGTGTTTTCCATGCTCTCAAACCACTGCAGCAGACCAGTGGCTGTATTAGAACCCATAAATTTTAGTGGATTACAGGAGTTGAAGTGCTTGAACGCGCAAGTTGGTGGGTTTGCACCACCTCTGTTCTGATTGAGGGCTTGATTGGCTAACTAGTCCTAAGTTTCAAACATTTTCCACCCTATACCAACACTGACAACCTCCCAATGCAGTCCAACAAGCTTATATATAGGGCACACATAGATTTGACCACAGTCGTCTCGTACGCTGTCCCACCACCGTTGCAATGCACCACAATTATGCCCTTGTCAGAAATTAGGGTATACATATGTTTCTCAGGTTTTCCACTTCATAACCTTATCCTATGAGGGATAAGTATGAGTGAAGTGCATTCAAGTACTTCAGACATCTAGGTTTGCCTAATGTCTAAGTTCACCTTAACATTAGGTTCACCTATTTTCTAAGTTCACCTAATGTCTAAGTTCACCTGACATTTAAGCTCCCCTAATGTCTAATTTTTCTATATGTTCACCTCATTCATCAATTATCCATACTATCACCAAGTATCCATCTAAACACTAACATTCAGTTCGTCACTAAGTGTTCGTTATTTTAGCTAAGTCCAAGAATCCTATGTGATGATGTCCAAAATATGAGAGATCATCTTCCTCAACCTACTTGTCTTCATTCCCTGAAACATGTAAAAATCAAGTGTCAACTACGAAGTAGTTGGTGAGTAAGAATTAGTTTTTATATTTAAAAGTGTTTTACAAAATGATTGTAAAATTTTATAGTTTTCTGAGAAAATCCAAGACATAATTCAAAACACAATCACAAACATACATCCACATATTTCAAATAATCATAGATAATCAATCACATATATAATCAACCAATCTCAATCATCAATATCCTTAATTAATATAAGTGACAATACATGTATCATTGTGAATGACCAAGGTCAATGACAACGACACACGGAGTTATGGCAATCCACGTGACAATACATGCAATCATTGCGGATGACCGAAGTCAACAACAACGACTAATGGAATAGTGACAATACATGCAATCATCGCCGATGACCGAGGTCAATAGAAACGACTCATGGAATAGTGACATATCATACAATCATCACAGATGACCGATGTAAACAACAAGGACTCATGGAATAGTGATAATACATGCAATTATCGCACATGACCGAAGTCAACAACAACAACTCATGGAATAGTGACAATACATGCAATCGTCGCGGATGACCGAAGTTAACAACAAAGACTTATGGAATAGTGACAATACATGCAATCTTCGTGGATGACCGAATTCAACAACAATGACTCATGGAATAGTGACAATACATGCAATCTTCGCGGATGACCGATGTCAACAACAACGATTCATGGAATTATGTTAATCCAATAATATGTATATCATAACAATAAACAATTGTCATCCATTTGGTATTTAGGTAATATTATGTTTAACTGGTATACATGTTCCACCTCCGAGTTTAAAACAAAATAGTTTAAAATGAGGTTATTAGAACAAACCTGAGTCCTTAGAATCAGTGTGTTCGTAGAATGTGCACTCGCGTATACAAATTAACAACAACTCAATCACATGTAATTATCGTGTTTTCGGGTTTAGGAGCATATATGTTTCACTTCAGTTAATTATTCATACTTGTTTACTTTTAATTTTAATTGTGTCATTAACTTAATTAGTTCGTTTCACCTAAGTTACATGATTCAACTAATAATTTATAATTACTCATCGTTAATTTATAACTCAAACTTGTTAGTTTCAATTATATACGGTTGCAATTACTTGTGACTCATATGTTTACTTCTCATAGATAAGTAAACTAAGAGAAGTATTATCTTTATTCATACACACCTTCACACATACATGCATGATTACCCAATCCCACCATCATTACCTTAATTTTAATATCCACTTTAAGTTTAATGAAATCATATTCAAGTTACTCCCACAAAAGATTAAAACCATATAAACTCATAGTTTAAAGTCTATGTACATATATATATTATAAAGATGGTGATCTAAGGTAGCCATGCATGCATGACTTTGTTTAACTCCCAGCCTTTTTGCTTATCACGATTTGTATAAGTTTATGTAGTCCCCCTCTTAATCCCGAGTGAGGTTCAAGTTTGGTAACCCCTAAGACCAACGAACCTATCTGGATACCCTTTCTAGGTTCGAATCCCAAAAAGACAAGGTTCGTCCAAACCTAAAAGGTTCGGCTCATAGGGTTCGTGCAATGAGAGCTTCGGATAAATGGATCAAAGGTTCGGCTGGCCATGCAGACTTGGACAAGGAAAATGGTTCGCTGCCCATGGGGGTTCGGCAGTCCTAGGTTCATGGCAGCTAGGAGGTTCGCCGCTTAGGGTTTGTCGATCTAGGTTCGTGAAAGCCCATGCAGGTTTGCGCCACCACAGGTTCGCCATGGTGGGGGTTCGCTGCTCCAAGGTTCGGCCACCCTAATAGGTTCGGCCTACTTGCTAGTCGTGAATCCAGATGCATCATCATCACTGTCACCTGGCTCGAATCCCCTTACCAGTTCATTCATGGTCTCGCCTAGGTCAAGCCTCATCGTTTTAAGTTTTAACATGGCAAAACTCTTGTGAAAGTGGTAACAAAAGTTGGGTTTTTATATAATCAAAACGCAGAAAATAAAACTCAGTTTTTAAATCGAAAAGTCGACCAATCGTGCAGTTTCTTCGTGGGTTCTTGTTCTCCTCGGTTGTGCGGTCGTTTGGACACCAAGATCTTGCGGTCGTTGAGAAACGGAAGAGAAAACTTAGAGAGAAGTTATAGAGAGAGAGGGTTCGGGAATGAACTCTAGAGAGAGAGTGGAAGTGTGGGAAATGAAGGAGGAAGAAGGAGTTCTTCCTTCTTATACCACGTTTCGTCCCCGTGTGCTCGGTCTCGTTTATTTCGCGACAAAATTATAAAAGCGCTCGGTTTTTCTCTTAAAATATATTTAAGACATAAGATGTTTAATCAATTACGTTTCGTCTTAATAAAATGGTTTCACGTAAAATTGGTTAGTAACGGTTTCGTTTAATTTTGTTAAATTAATTATTTAAATAAATAATTCATTCGGTTTTGTCTTAGGTTGTGATTCCTAATAAATTTTATTAATTTATATTTTTCTTATTTTATTATCGTTAAATATTATTTCGTTATCTTGTCAAAACGCGTTACTTACGTATGTATTCGTAACGATCGTCACCTTTGCGAATCCAACGCTCGTATCGTATTTCAATTTGATTCCCAATTTATGGAATACCATTTCAGAGTATTATTCTAAATAATTATATTCATGTGAATCGTCACCCATGCGAGTATATTATTAAGTTAACATTTTTGAATTAATATTCGAGTTTAGATTATGTTCGTAACCTCACCGACACCGTCCCACCGCTATTTCGATAAACCATGACCATGTGTCCTTGACTATGTTTATCACCCAACAATAACCAACTACTAATTCCTTTCCATTCCAAACCAAAATAAATAATCTGTGAAGTGTAGCTGCAATAAACTCTGTGGTTCTGTTTAGTTGTGTTTCAACTAAACTTTCCATGGTTTATGCATATAATAATATGTTCTCAATATGTATACCAATATCAGTAATAGAATCCAATAATTCATTACCATTAATAAATGTCATATCAGGTCGTAACAGTACATTCGTACAAGTATGGAAAAACCCGAAATACAGTGATGTTACAGTCTCCCCTAGTTAAGGGAATTTCGTCCCGAAATTCACCTTGGAGTGACCGTAGTGAATAAATGTGGGTACTTAAGCTTCATCTGATCTTCCCGTTCGATGGGTGGTCCATAGGATAACCCTTGAGTGGGTTAAATTATGTTAAATCCTACACTTATTTGGTTACTTGCTGGAATTAGATGACTATTGTCGTTTAATGTTTCAGGCATGTCCAAAGCGTAAAAGGAGTGAAAACGCAGCTTTGGATGGACGGCGGGCGAATTGGAGCAACGTAATGGTTTTTAAAAGAAATTGAAGCTATCTCCAGCCACTACCGTATCTTAGGGTGGCTACCGTAAGTTACGGTAGCCTCTGAAGATGAATTAAGCGACCGTAAGGTAGTGGATTGTTGGCGTAAGCAACTTACTGCTACCGTAAGTTACGGTAGCTACCGTAGTTTATGCTAGTCTCTGACGTAAAATTTGTAACTGCCGTATATTCACGTCTTGGGGGGCTGCCTTTTCATTATCCAATCATTGCTTTCGATCCAGAGGAGTTAGAGGGTGAATTTGGGGTCAACAAGAACACTACTTTGGTTTGTTTTAATCAATTGTTTTTATTTTTTTGATGCGTATGAACATTGTGATGGAAGAGATGATCAACCGAACAATGTGTCGCTAAGTTCTCATATGTTTTCCTCCGGATTGTAAGGTTTATCTTTGAATGTTTGTTGATGTTTAAGATATTTGTAGGACAATAATCTAGTCATTTTGGTTATGTTATTGTGGTGTTTATGTGTTTGATTGTAATCATTGATAATATTTAACATCGTTTTCTATACCATCAGTTCTTGATACCGCTGGTAATCGAGATTTATTGGGAGGGATTCGGTGTTGGATATTTATACAACTGATCATCGGGTGACAATCTTGCGTTCTTGTAATCCAAGCACTTGGTCCCCTTTTATCACAATAAAATGCAATTTCATGAACTATGTCTATGTAGTTCTTCCTAATTAAACATCAGTATTATCATTCGTGAAAACCTGAAACGGGGGAAGGAATATCCTCTCATCTCTGAATCAAAACTTTGATAAGTTCTTGTAGTTAATTTTAGTTATAAATGCATTTGGTCCCCTTTTATCACAATAAAATGCATTTTCATGAACTATGTCTATGTAGTTCTTCCTAATTAAACATCAGTATTATCATTCGTGAAAACCTGAAACCGGGGGAAGACATATCCTCTCATCTCTGAATCAAAACTTTGATAAGTTCTTGTAGTCAGTTTTAGTTATAAATATATCACCCAAATCTTTGAAAGTAATTTTCTGCAATTTAGTTTTATTTTAGTTAATTAGAAAAGCTATTGAGATAACACATTTTCCACAAACTCCTCGTGTTCGATACCCACTTACCGCTGGCTATTTGGTTGTAATTGGTTTAAATTTGATTGAGACTTCGACCTCACGTCAAATTTTGGCGTCGTTGCCAGGGATCGAACCCGGGTCACCCGCGTGACAGGCGGGAATACTAGTCTCCCCTAGTTAAGGTAATTTCGTCCCGAAATTCACCTTGGAGTGACCGTAGTGAATAAATGTGGGTACTTAAGCTTCATATGATCTTCCCGTTCCCAGGTGAATTATGGACCACGCTTCGACTCCCATCGTACTTTGACAATTGGAATTCTACTGCGTTTGAGCTTTTTAACCTCACGATCCATTATCTCAACTAGTTTTTCAACAAAATGCATGGTATCATCAACGCAAATGTCATCGAGTGGTACCTGAAGATCTTGATCAGCTAAGCATTTTCTTAGATTGAACACGTGAACCGTCGGGTGTACATTGCTAAGTTCAGGAGGAAGTTCCAAATTCTAGGCAACCTTCCCGATCCGTTTGAGGATCTTAAAAGGGCCAACATAACGTGGAGCAAGCTTACCATTCTTCCCGAATCGTACCACTCCTTTCCAAGGCGATACTTTGAGTAATACCATATCGTTAACTTCAAACTGTAAAGGTTTCCTTCGTTTATCCGCATAACTCTTCTGTCGATTGCGAGCAGCTAACAGATTGTCACGAATTTGGTGAATATGGTCAGTCGTTTCTTAAATGATCTCACGACCGGTGATTTGCGATTCGCCGATTTCAGTCCAACAAATAGGTGACCGACATTTTCTACAATATAGAGCTTCAAACGGCGCCATACCAATGCTCGCATGATAACTGTTGTTATATGAGAACTCAACTAATGGTAAATGGCTATCCCAGTTGCCACCGAAATCGATGACACAAGCTCTTAACATCTCTTCAAGTGTTTGGATCGTTCGCTCCGTCTGTCCATCTGTTAGGATGATACGCCGTGCTGAGATCCAATCGTGTTCCAAAGGCTTCTTGTAATGATTCCCAAAATCGTGTTGTGAAATGAGCATCACGATCCGATATTATGCTTAGGGGAATTCCATGTCGGCTAATGATCTCATCAACATAGATACGAGCTAATTTCCGCACAGGGTACGTCTCGCGTATCGGTAAGAAATGAGCCAACTTGGTTAATTGATCTATTATCACCCAAATACTATCATTACCACTTGCGGTTCGAGGAAGTTTGGTAATAAAATCCATAGATATATTCTCCCACTTCCACATGAGTATTTCTGGTTGTATTAACACTCCCGTAGGACCCTGATGTTCTGGCTTGACTTTAGCACAGTTAAAACACTTAGACACATACTCAGCAATATCCTTCTTCATTCCATGCCACCAGTATAAGACTCTAAGGTCTTGATACATCTTATCAGCTCCCAGATGGATTGACTAACGTGATTTATGAGCTTCATCCAAAATCATCATCTTACGATTATCCCGGTTCGGTATCCACAACCGATTCAAATAGTACATCAACCCATCATCCTTAGTTTCCAATAGTAACTCGGCCCCACAAGACATCTCATCCTTTAGGATATCTTGAGCTAATGAGTGTTGTTGGGCTGTGAGAACATCATTCCGGAGATTAGTGTGCACACGGACACTATGGATTTGAACATGGCTCTTGCGACTACATTCGCTTTACAAGGATGGTAGCGAATTTCATAGTCATAATCGTTCAACAGTTCAACCCATCTCCGTTGTCTCATGTTAAGTTCCTTTTGATTGAGAATATGCTGCAAAATCTTATGATCAGTAGAGACTACACACTTTGTGCCATAAAGATAATGTCTCCATATCATCAAAGCAAACACAACTGCCCCAAGGTCCAAGTCGTGTGTAGTGTAGTTCTTCTCAAGGATTTTCAGATGTCTTGATGTGTATGCCACAACCTTTCCCCGTTGCATGAGAACACAACCGAGACCTAGGTTGGATGCATCACAGTAAACCACAAAATCATCATTTCCATCAGGCAGTGTCAAGACAGGAGCATCACAAAGTTTCTGCTTTAAAGTCTGAAATGCCTCTTCTTGCTTTGGCCCCCACTCATAAGGTTTGTCCTTTTGAGTTAAAGAAGTAAGAAAGACAACAATCCTACAGAAGTTCGAAATGAACCACCGATAGTAACCGACAAGTCCAAGAAATGATCGAATCTCCGTTGGTGTCTTCGGTGTGCTCCAATTCTTCACCACATCCATCTTCGTAGGATCCACGTGAACACCCTTTTCATTGACTGTGTCCCAAGAATTGAACTTCCTTAAGCCAAAATTCACATATGGAGAATTTGGCATACAGTTGTTCTTTTCTTAGAATCTCCAAAACCAACTTAAGGTGTTGCTCGTGTTCTTCCTTACTCTTAATGTATATCAGAATATCATCAATGAATACAATCACAAATTTATCTAAGTAAGTCCTGCAAACAGGGTTCATATGGTCCATGAAAACCGCTGGTGCATTGGTATGGCTGAAAGGCATTACATGAAATTCATAATGGCCATATCTTGTTCTGAAGGCCGTCTTGGGAATATCATCATCATGTACACGAGGCTGATGATACCCATACCTAAGATCTATCTTTGAAAACATGCCGAGCCTTGAAGTTGATCGAAAAGATCATCGATGTGTGACAGTGGATATCGATTCTTAATATTCAGCTTGTTCCACTAGCGTTAGTCAATGCACATCCGGAATGACCCGTCCTTCTTCTTGACAAACAGGACCGGTGCACCCCATGGGGAATGGCTTGGGCGAATGAATCCCTTATCAGTCAGTTCTTGTAGTTGTCTCGCCAATTCTTGTAACTCTGAAGGTGCAAGTCTTTAAGGAGCTTTGGCGACTAGGTTCGCACCAGGTACCAAGTCGATACAAAATTCTACTTGCCGTTCTGGTTGAAGACCCGGCAAGTCGTCTGGAAATACTTTAGGAAAATCTCTGATTACAGGACATTGAGCATTTGCTAGGCGTTGCACTACTGCTTTGCTTGGCGAACCCCTCTTTCTCCCTTATCCTTTTTCTCCACAATGTGCACTAAGAATGCTATACATCTCTTCCTAAGGTACTTGTGTGCTTTAGTGCATGACATCAGCTTAAGACCTTTACTAGAAATTTCCCCAAAAACTCTTAAAGTTTCACCCAAAGGTAAGGGAATACGAATGTATTTTTCATGGCAAACAATCTCCACTTTGTGGGTGGCTAACCAATCCATGCCTATGATAACATCAAAGCTACCAAGGTTCATAGGTATTAGATCAATTGGGAAAACGTGATCACTTAAGTTCATAGTACATCCAATAATGACAGTGTCAATATCAATAGTGTTTCCGTCAGCCACTTCCATGTTAAACGATCTAGTTAAGTTTGTACATGTTCTACCAAACATGCATTCAAAATCATATGAAACGAAACTCCTATCAGCACCAGAATCAAATAAGATAGATGCATAAGAGTTGTTGATTAGAAATGTACCGTTAACCACATCCTGGTTGGCTTGAGCAGCTGGAGCTTTCAGTTGAAACGCTCTGCCTCTTGCCACCTTTTGATTTTTTCCCGTCAGTCTTGGGCACTGGTTTATGAAATGACCCACTTCGCCACACTCATAACAGGCTCTTGCCTGTACAGGTACCTGGCGAATGGGTACAGCTTGAAATGGTTGAGCTTGCGGAGCTGCCAGTGCAAGCAGAGCAGGTTGCATCCTTTGTGCTTGCAGTGCACTCCGACAGACTTTTGCAAGATGACCGTACTTGCCACAGTTGTTGCAGACGTGACAAGGCAAGTTAGGTGTGTGATGATATCGGCAGGTATTACATTGGGGAGTATTCCCAACATAATTTCTGGAGGTGGTGTTGTTTGATGATTGTTGTGCAGATTTAGCAGTAGGAGTGGTAACAACGAAATTCCTGGTCTTTCGTTTCTTGTTGCTGATTTTTGAAGAGCTGTCTTGTTCAGTTTTTACTTCAGTTGAAGCCTCTTTTGCAGATGCTTTGGTGTCATTCTTCTTAGATCCCTTTTGTGTGAGTGTTCCAGCCCTTACATGGTTGTCAGTAAGTGTTGCAGATAGACGGATTGTAGCTTCTAAAGTGGTAGGGTTGCTACCATAGACAGTGTCTTGAATTTGTGTAGGTAGACCGCCTATGTACTTCTCGATCGCTCTCTCCAATGGTGTCACCAGATGAGGTACCAGCAGACTATACTCATGAAAGTGAGAATGATAGATCACATTCTCCCCGCTATCCTGTTTGAGTTCCCAGAACTAAGCTCCAGTTTCCTCATTTCACTGCGAGGACAGAATTCAGTGGTCATCAAATTCTTAACCTCAGTCCACGTCAGTGCTAGGGCTGTATCTACTCCCCTAGTTCGCTTTTCGCCATTCCACCAAGTCAGTTCTCTCTTTTGGAAATCACTTGTGGCATTGCGCACCTTCAAATTTTCATGGTAATCGTTGTTGATGAAGGTGATTTCCATACTCTCAAACCACTGCAGCAGACAAGTGGCTGTCTCAGAACCCGTAAACTTTGGTGGATTACAGGAGTTGAAGTGTTTGAATGTGTAGACTGGTGGGTTTGCACCACCCCTGTTCTTATTGAGAGTTTGATTGGCTTGAGTCAGTTGATTCACCAATCCAGTAATAAGTATTTCTAACTCTTGCATGCCCGAGTTGGCATTACTTTTGTTAGCACCATCATTGCAGCTGTTTGTACCATCCTCGTTATGACGGCGTGGCAGCATGTTTCTGAGGATATTTAGAAACATGTTACTACCGTTTACAACGTAAGTCATACAAACTATGGTCAAATGAGTTCATTTCAGCAGTTAGGATTACATATAGGAACTATATTTTTCTACTATCTATCTTTAAACTCATAACAAAATATTAATTTCCTAATATTATACTAAAGCATCCTAGTTGGTCATATCTATTATTAACTAATCATTCCTAAGTTTCAAACATTTTCCACCTACACCAACATAGACAACCTCCCGATGCAGTGCAACATGCGTATATATAGGGCGTACATAGATTTGACCGCAGTCGCCTCATACGTCGTCCCACCACCGTTGCATTGCACCACGATTATGCCCTTGTTAGAATTTAGGGTGTATCATGTATCTTACCATTATCTCACTTCACAAACCTTATCCTAGGTAGGATAATTTTGAGTGAAGCGGTCTCTAGTTCCCTTGAACAATTAGGTTCACTTAATGTCTAAGTTCGCCTGACATGTAGGTTTGCCTATTTCTTAGTTCACCTAATGTCTAAGTTCACATGACATTAAAGTTCCCCTCTTTTCTAAGTTCACAAAAATTTCATACCATATCCCAATGTTCATAATCATCATTAAGTGTTCATATCATCACTGAGTGCTCTTACTGTCACTAGGTGTTCATATCCTCCCTATAATTCGTTTTTCTCAAGTGTTCATACCATCACTAAGTGTTAGTATTATCACTATGCATTTATGTTTTCACCAAGTGTCTATATCATCACCCAAGTCTTCAGTCCATCACTAATTGTTCGTATCGTTCGTTGATCCTATTCACCCCACGTGTCCAATAAGTGTGTTCGTAAGTGAGTTTATGTGACCATCAATTATGATCATCAAATAAGTCAATCCAAACCAAACTTAACCAACATTTCATCAACCTCAACTTCACAACATATCATAGTAATATCCTAAGTTCCTGACACTGTGTCACACCCCCAATTTTCAACTAACGGAATCACACCGTTTGGGAGCGTGGCAAACCAGGATCTCAGATCATTAGACATAGCGAAGACCTCTATATGAATTTCAAAACATACGTTGGTCTTTAAAACATAACATTCAGAGTTTACAAAAAGTTGCGGAAGCGTTTCAAAACCAAATAACAATAAACTGTTGATAAGTAAAACATTACAATCAAAATACTGAAATAATCAAATTCAAATGTTCAAAGTGTTTATAATGCATGAGACTCTATCTTCCTAGTCCATGCCAGCTGTTACGCGCGCCTTAGCGTCCTGAGAAAACATGCAAATCAAGTCAACACAAAGGTTGGTGCATAACACAGGTTTTAAGTAATCATAATGTTCAAAACATCAGTTTGAATAACAAGTTTGTAGATAACATAATCACGATTGCACAGTCATGATAGCTAGTCATATAAACTATTTACATACGTGTTCGACACCGAAGCTGACTAGTTGCCATGCTATAGCATGTTTTCGCCTTGCCACTATTGTCTATCACAACAATAGTAAAAATGTGTTTGGTCAGTCAAACACCTGCGTAGATCCCATCTACCAGGTGAGGTTTGTCAAACCTAATAGATCTATTTCCAACTACCACGCTTTGCACTACAGCAAACTAAACGGTTCGAGGTGTGTAAGGACTTTCAAGTTGATATGTTGTCACATAATGTAAACAGATAACTCATGCAAGTGATATGTATCTAAAAATAGTTTGTTGCACATGTTTTCTCCCCCAAAACAGTTTAAAATAAGAAAGGGGCCGTGTACGCACCTTCGATAGTAGTAGAATGATCAAATATGTGTGAACCTGCGTAGAAATCCTCTACGAAGAATCTGTGATTTAAACAATAACCTATTGTTATTCGAATAATCGTTTTGTGCTTAAAATCACATACGTATCAACATACGTATGTTAAATTTGCTAAAGTTGTGCATACGAAAGTACGCGTGCCATTGACATCGTTTAAATAAAATCACCTTTGATTTTATTTAATTAAACGTAATTATACGCGATTTCGTGTTCGGATTAAAATATGGATTTTATCACCCTAACACGTTCGCATTCTAGTTACGGTTCCAACGCAACTTGAACGGACTTAATCGGAGTTCGTATGAGAAAGTTATGTTAGAAATACCAAAAATTTATTTAAAACTCAAAAATGGTGTTGCCCGGATTCGAACCCGCGACCCTCAACACGAAACACACCGCATCTACCATCTTCGCCCGCTAGGGTTTCGCGAAAGATATCAGAATTAAATTGTTTTAAACACTCCTTCCATCTAGTTCCCATTACATATTATAGCCGAAGCATTCATTCCAAATTCGAACCCCAATACCTTTGATTTCGATCTTAAACCTTAGGGCTTCTGTTATAAACACTTAATCAAATCCTTAGATGATCTTAATTCTAAAAATTAACTATTGCAACCCAATTAATCGACTGTAACTCGGTTCGAACCCAAGTTCTTAATTTCCAACTTAAATCGTTCAATCTGACAATGTGAGTCCACCAATTCATGGGGTTATTATTTACAATCAATATTCGAAACATTCTGTGTTAGTTAAATTGATTAACAGACACATTCAAGTTGAAAATCCCATTTTCAAACATAGTGATGAACCCTAGAATCGAAACCTCCTAATTCATTGTTTCTGTATCCAATTAACTTAGGATTATTCTTTGTCGGAGTCCTCTGAAACTACCCCCAACAATCAATTTCATTTTTAAACACATTATATTCAAAATCCCCAAAAACGTTTTCATTAAGAACCCTAATTATCGATCTTGTGCAATTCGTGATTAAAACTACAAATCATCATAGGTTTAAGCTTGATCGGTGCACTCTGAAACTATCTATATACATTAATTTCAGTTTTACACTTTCTAAGATCGCAACCCCCAAATTATCTTTGATATGAACCCTAGTTAATCGGATTCATACCAATTGATGTTATAAGCCGAAATTAACATACAGGTTTACTTAATCGGCATGTTTAGAAAGTTCAGGAACGAAAACTTACTTGATTTGATAGCAAATCGAAAGAGATCAACTTGTGAGTTGATGTTCGGCCGCCCTTTGTTCGAATTCTTCGAATCACTGCTTATGGATTGAAATTGTTGTGTGTTTAGGATGCTAAGGGTGCCGAATAAGACTTCTGTAACTCTAATTGTGATGATCGAAATCGAATTGTGAGTTTTTGATTGTAAAGGGCTACGGTTACAATTTGAAATCATGATGAGAGTTTAATTCGAGCCTTCTAGCTTCCAATAACCGATCATAAGGTTTAATCATCATCATAATGAGTCACTAATCTGATTATTTCAGTTACTATCATCAATTTAATACGAATTTAAACCTTTGATTGCACCTTAATCGAATTTTGACTTAAAAAGTCAAAATTGGAACTTTTCTTGATTTGAAATCTTAATCCGTAAAGTTCTATCATTCAAATACTGTTTCTGAACAATTCTCATCCTTCTATTTTGATGTTAAATGATTTCCCATCATTTTGGTTAATTTCTGATTAATAAAATTTGCTGCGAATTGCCGGATTTTCACAATTTAAACCAATTAAAACAATTTTCGGCTAAATTAATCCAATTGAGCTCTTTAAATCCAATTGGGCCTCACTGGGCCTTCCTGGGCCTACCTTGGCTTTCCCTAGGCCTACCTTGATTTACATTGGGCCTTACTTGAATTTATTGGGCCTTATTGGGCTTCTCTTGGTTTTGTGGGCCTACACTGGCTATGTTGGGCCTAATTTATCTTGTTGGCCTCCATTAACCTTATTGGGCCTTCATTGGCCTTATTGGGCCTTCATTGACCTTGTTGGGCCTTCATTGGCCTTGTTGGGCCTTGATTGGCCTTGTTGGGCCTGTTGGGCCTGTGATAGCACCAACTCCCGTTAACAAGGTTAGTGTGAAAAGTCGAATTGTCACATCATCCCCTTGTTGAAGGAATTTTCGTCCCGAAAATTAGCAAGTGTTAAGAGTAGTTAGGAAACTACTTACGAGTTTAAATCGTACGTGTGAGTGTGATTTGATCATTCTGTGTGCTTGTGTGTACTCACACACAAAGTCTAATGCTTGCAACATCACAACTCAATTGTGATCGTTCAATGTAACTGTTTTGCGTGTACACTAGTTAGTTCACCTAACTGTGACTGTTTGTGTTTGATCATACTGTGTTGTGTAACCTCACACATAGTGAGTGTCTGAAACTGTTTGTACTATGCAACCCCGCACATAGCAAAGTGTATGTAACCAATGTACTATGCAACCCCGCACATAGCAAAAAGTATGTAACCAATCGTGTATGTACTACCATAACATGTAACATATGAAATGTAGCACATAAAACATATAAAATGTAATGTAGCACAAATATTTGTAACAAAATCAATTGAATAAATAAAACGTGCTTACAGTTTGAAATTTGCAATGTTGATGTGTGAAAGCATCACGTCATCCCCTTGTTGAAGGAAATTTCGTCCCGAAATTTAACGTGCGCTCTCAGTGTTAGCAGTAGCTGTTTTGAATAGATGAGGATATTTCTTCATCATTTGGTCTTCCCGTTCCCATGTGAATTCAGGACCCCGTCTTGAATTCCATCGGACTTTGACTATCGGAATCTTGCTTTGCTTCAGTTGTTTGACCTCTCGGTCCATGATTTCTGCTGGTTCTTCAATGAATCGCAGTTGTTCATCTACTTGTATTTCTTCCAACGGTACAATCAATGTCTCGTCAGAAAGACATTTCTTCAAGTTCGATACGTGAAAAACATCATGAACTCCACTGAGTTCTTCCGGTAGTTTGAGTTGGTACGCAACCGGACCAATCCTTTTCAGAATCTCAAAAGGTCCTACGTAACGTGGACTAAGCTTTCCGCGCTTGCCAAATCGTATCACACCTTTCCAAGGTGATACTTTTAGAAGAACTCGGTCTCCCACTTGAAATTCCAACGGCTTGCGACGTTTGTCTGCATAACTCTTTTGTCGATCCCGAGCCGCTGCCATACGATTCCGGATTTGAACTATCTTCTCTGTTGTTTCATGCACCAGTTCAGGACCTGTTATCTGACTGTCACCAATTTCAGCCCAGCAAACTGGTGAACGACATTTGCGACCATACAAAGCTTCAAACGGTGCTGCTTGAATACTCGTATGATAACTGTTGTTGTAAGAGAATTCCACCAACGGTAAATGATTCTCCCAGCTATCACCAAAGTCAATTACACAAGCTCGCAACATATCCTCGAGCGTTTGAATCGTTCGTTCACTTTGACCATCGGTCTGTGGGTGATAAGCTGTACTCATATCCAAGCGAGTCCCCAATGACTTATGAAGAGATTTCCAAAAATTGGAAGTAAATCGGGCATCCCGATCTGATATGATAGAAATTGGCACGCCATGCCGTGCTACTACTTCCTTGATGTAAATGCGAGTCAATTTCTCCATCTTGTCAGTTTCCTTGATTGCTAAGAAGTGTGCAGATTTCGTTAATCGATCAACAATTACCCATATCGTATCACAACCACTCGGAGTACGGGGTAACTTAGTAATAAAATCCATCGAAATCTGTTCCCATTTCCACATCGGTATCTCTGGTTGTTGCAGTAAACCAGATGGCTTCTGATATTCAACTTTGACTTTCGAACAAGTCAAACATTTGCTAACGTACTTAGCAATATCAGCTTTCATATGAGGCCACCAATACAGTGCCTTCAAGTCATGGTACATCTTGTCTGATCCCGGATGGACTGAATATCTAGACTTGTGTGCTTCGTCCATCACAAGTTCCCTTAAACCTCCATACAAAGGTATCCACATTCGATCAATGAAATAACGAATTCCATCAGGTTTAACATTCAATTGTTCTTCCATTCCTCGTAAAGATTCCGGTACTAAGTTTTCCGTTTTCAAAGCCTCAATCTGAGCACTATGTACCTTGTCAGGTAAGTCAGTATGTATCGTCATCATAAGTGCGCGAACCCGTCTTGCTCCCGTTGTATCTTTTCTGCTCAAAGCATCGGCTACGACATTAGCCTTTCCCGGGTGATACTTAATCGCACACTCATAATCGTTCAACAATTCAACCCATCGTCGTTGCCTCATGTTAAGCTCCTTCTGATCAAAGATATGTTGCAAACTCTTATGATCAGTATAAATAGTACACTTAGTTCCATACAGATAATGCCTCCAAATCTTCAAAGCAAAAACCACTGCTCCTAACTCCAAGTCATGAGTAGTGTAATTCTTTTCATGTGTTCGTAGTTGTCTGGAAGCATAAGCGATCACTTTATCCCGTTGCATCAACACACATCCCAAACCCTGTCCAGATGCGTCACAATACACCGCAAAGTCTTCCGTTCCTTCCGGTAAGGACAGAATCGGTGCACTGCAGAGCTTCTGTTTCAATAACTGGAATGCAGCTTCCTGTTTATCCGTCCAGTTATACTTTGTTCCTTTGTGCGTCAGAGCTGTAAGTGGTTGAGCGATCTTTGAGAAACCCTCAATGAATCGTCGATAATAACCCGCCAAACCAAGGAATTGTCGTACCTCGGTAGGGGTTTTTGGTGCTTCCCAATTCTTAATCGCTTCAATCTTCGCTGGATCAACATGTATGCCCTTTTCATTGACTATATGACCCAAGAATTGTACTTCTCGCATCCAGAAATCACATTTCGAGAACTTAGCGTACAATTGTTCCTGTTTCAGTAATTCCAATAGTAATCGAAGATGTTCAGCGTGCTCCTCCTCAGACTGTGAATAGATGAGAATGTCATCAATGAAAACAATAACAAACTTATCAAGATAAGGTTTACAAACACGATTCATGAGATCCATGAATACAGCTGGAGCGTTTGTCAACCCAAATGGCATGACCAAGAACTCATAATGGCCATATCGTGTCCTGAATGCTGTCTTCGGAATATCCTCCTCCTGAACTCTTAGTTGATGATAACCAGACCTGAGATCAATCTTCGAGTAGTAACTCGAACCTTGCAATTGATCGAACAGATCGTCAATCCTGGGTAACGGATACCGGTTCTTGATAGTAACCTTGTTCAATTCCCGGTAATCGATACACATACGGAAGGTTCCGTCCTTCTTCTTTACAAACAATACTGGAGCTCCCCACGGTGAAAAACTAGGTCGTATGAAACCCTTATCCAACAATTCTTGCAATTGTGTAGATAACTCTTGCATCTCAGACGGTGCAAGTCGATAAGGCGCCCTAGCTATCGGTGCTGCGTCTGGTGTAAGATCGATTCGAAATTCCACCTGTCTGATAGGCGGTAATCCCGGCAAGTCTTCTGGAAATACCTCCGAATATTCACAAACTATTGGTATATCTTCAAGCTTCTTCTCAGCTACCGGCTTTTCAGTTATAAGTGCTATAACTGCCGTATGACCTTTCCGCAGACATTTGTGTGCCTTCATACAAGATATGAGACGCAGTGGCGTACTGCTCTTCTCGCCTTGTACATATAATGTCTCTCCCTGCGGAAGAGGTATGCGAACAATCTTTTCATGGCATACAATTTCAGCCTGGTTCTTGGACAACCAGTCCATGCCAATGACTACATCAAAACTGCCTAAGGCAATAGGCATCAGATCAATCTCTAATGTCTGACCCATCAAATCAAGGATACATCCCTTATAAATGTTTTCTACTACAATCAACTTACCATCAGCTAATTCCACAGTATAGGGACTATCTAAGGCAGTGGGACTAACATTTAGCAACTTAACAAGTGAACTAGATACAAAGCTCCGATCGGCACCGGTGTCAAATAACATAGAGGCATAGTGATTATTTAAGAGGAACGTACCCGTAACAATGTTGGGATCCTCCCGCGCTTGACGTCCTCCGATCACAAACGCCCTGCCTCTAGCACCGTTGTTGTTGTTGTTATTGTTGTTGTTATTGTTGGTGCCATTTCCATTACCGTTGCCATTTCCATTTCCATTACCATTGTTGTCCCCGCCTTTCTTAAGTTGTGGGCAATCTTTCTTGAAATGGCCCATCTTGCCGCACTCAAAACAACCCTTCTGCGCATTGTTCTGATTGTTATTCTGGTTGTTATGGTTGTTCTGCAGTTCCCCGCGACAATCCTTAGCCGCGTGCCCAATCTTGCCACACCTCTGGCACTTAGCTCTGTCACACTGGTTACCCGCATGATGGTAACCACACTTGTTGCACTTGGGGTGCTTACCAATATAACCCCCCGATGATGATGATTGCTGACCACTGTTGGAATTATGATAGGACTTGTTTGAGTCCTGCTTCCTGTTCTGCTGTTGGTTGTTACCCTTGAAGTTGTTATCCCACTTTCTCTTGTGATCTCCTACCTTGGTAGCAGATGTTCGCTTAGGCAGAGTCCCCTGTAACACTGCCTGGTCAGTAAGCTGATGTGCTAGACGAACAGCTTGTTGGATAGTGGTGGGATTTGCTGAAGTCACCAACCCTTGAATCTGAGGCACTAGTCCTCCTATGTACCTTTCAATCCACTTACTGGCTGGAGTAGCCATGTGTGGTAGCAGTCTGGCCAGTTCATGCGACCTGGTCGTGTACTCTTCAATGTTTGACCCCTCCATCTTGAGGTGCCAATACTCCTCCTCCAACTTCTGCATTTCACTACGAGGACAATACTCCTCTTGTAGCAAAGCTTTGAAGTTGTTCCAGGTCAACGCATTTGCTTCACCCAACCCCAGAGTCTGAACATTGGAGTTCCACCAAGTCAGGGCTGGACCCTCCAAAGTTCCAGTAGCAAATTTCACTTTGCTGTCATCCGGGCAGTTGCACATCTCGAACACAGATTCAGCTTTTTCAATCCATCGGAGAAGTCCTATGGCTCCCTCCGACCCTTTGAAGTTGTGTGGTTTGCAGTCCAAGAACATCTTGAACGTGCAGACTTGTGGGTTAATCACTCCCCCAGCTGGACCCTGTGGCCCCGTGTTGTGTGTCTGAGCATACTGTGCAATAGCCTCCGCGACTCTGTTGTTAATTAGCTCGTTGAGCTCAGCAACAGTCATATGAACATTTCCTTCAGCCATTTCCTTCCTATTTACAAGAAATGTTAATGCACAATCAAAATCAAATTTTGACATGTGTAAGTAAAAACAATAAATACAACATGTAATATAAACAACACAGTTGTTGGAAACAAACAATAGTTCTTTCATAAATAGAAACTTTCTTTGAGTACAATACTTTTTGAAATGAAATACAAAATTTCAAACTACCAATGTAGGAACACAACCCGTTCCTAATAAGTTTAAATAAAAACAAGAAATAAAAGAAAGAGAATCAATCGTCCTCAACAGTGGATTCAGGATCGGACTCAGCAACTGGTGCTGGTTCCTCCTCCTCATCCTCATCCTGTTCCTCATTCTCAACTACCACTAAGTCCTCCAAAGCTTCAATCCTGCCTACCAAAATCTCCTCTCGGTTCTCTGACTCTTCTAGACGACCAATCATGTTCACCATCTCATCCCGCATGTCATGAACTAGATGGACAAGTTCATCTTGCCTCTCAATGGCATCCCATAACTCCTGAGATCTCTGTATAAGCTTGTCTTCTGTCTCATCCAAGTCCTCACGCAACTTGGCGATCTCCTCCGCGTCCGTCCTTCGCCTCTTAGGCTCCGGAGCATCTAGTACGGGTGGTGGATGTGTAGATGGTCCTACAGCATAGAGTCCCTGAGTATTCACCCATGGTGCCTCCTCCGGATCCTCATCCGGGTCCTCAACTGGATCCTCATCTGGATCCTCCTCTGGATCCTCGTCTGAATCCTCCTCTGGATCCTCCTCGGGATCCTCGTCTGGGTCTGAGTCATCTCCCCCATATGGTGGAGGTGATGGAATAGGTGGTGGTGGTGATGATGGTGGTGCCGGAACTATCGGCTCCTCGTCCTCGGAATCATCAATAATAACATAAGGAACTGATGATGAAGCCATGCCTGTTACATAATATCATATGTAAGTGCAGTGCCATGGAATACGTAAGCAAGTCAATTACATAATGTCATATGTAATTTCTAAGCAGTATGTGTAAACATGTGTGTCTAATGTCTAACAGTCATAGCCTAGGCCTACAAATGCAAACCTAGTTCGCTATAACCAATGTCTCTGATACCAATCTGTCACACCCCCAATTTTCAACTAACGGAATCACACCGTTTGGGAGCGTGGCAAACCAGGATCTCAGATCATTAGACATAGCGAAGACCTCTATATGAATTTCAAAACATACGTTGGTCTTTAAAACATAACATTCAGAGTTTACAAAAAGTTGCGGAAGCGTTTCAAAACCAAATAACAATAAACTGTTGATAAGTAAAACATTACAATCAAAATACTGAAATAATCAAATTCAAATGTTCAAAGTGTTTATAATGCATGAGACTCTATCTTCCTAGTCCATGCCAGCTGTTACGCGCGCCTTAGCGTCCTGAGAAAACATGCAAATCAAGTCAACACAAAGGTTGGTGCATAACACAGGTTTTAAGTAATCATAATGTTCAAAACATCAGTTTGAATAACAAGTTTGTAGATAACATAATCACGATTGCACAGTCATGATAGCTAGTCATATAAACTATTTACATACGTGTTCGACACCGAAGCTGACTAGTTGCCATGCTATAGCATGTTTTCGCCTTGCCACTATTGTCTATCACAACAATAGTAAAAATGTGTTTGGTCAGTCAAACACCTGCGTAGATCCCATCTACCAGGTGAGGTTTGTCAAACCTAATAGATCTATTTCCAACTACCACGCTTTGCACTACAGCAAACTAAACGGTTCGAGGTGTGTAAGGACTTTCAAGTTGATATGTTGTCACATAATGTAAACAGATAACTCATGCAAGTGATATGTATCTAAAAATAGTTTGTTGCACATGTTTTCTCCCCCAAAACAGTTTAAAATAAGAAAGGGGCCGTGTACGCACCTTCGATAGTAGTAGAATGATCAAATATGTGTGAACCTGCGTAGAAATCCTCTACGAAGAATCTGTGATTTAAACAATAACCTATTGTTATTCGAATAATCGTTTTGTGCTTAAAATCACATACGTATCAACATACGTATGTTAAATTTGCTAAAGTTGTGCATACGAAAGTACGCGTGCCATTGACATCGTTTAAATAAAATCACCTTTGATTTTATTTAATTAAACGTAATTATACGCGATTTCGTGTTCGGATTAAAATATGGATTTTATCACCCTAACACGTTCGCATTCTAGTTACGGTTCCAACGCAACTTGAACGGACTTAATCGGAGTTCGTATGAGAAAGTTATGTTAGAAATACCAAAAATTTATTTAAAACTCAAAAATGGTGTTGCCCGGATTCGAACCCGCGACCCTCAACACGAAACACACCGCATCTACCATCTTCGCCCGCTAGGGTTTCGCGAAAGATATCAGAATTAAATTGTTTTAAACACTCCTTCCATCTAGTTCCCATTACATATTATAGCCGAAGCATTCATTCCAAATTCGAACCCCAATACCTTTGATTTCGATCTTAAACCTTAGGGCTTCTGTTATAAACACTTAATCAAATCCTTAGATGATCTTAATTCTAAAAATTAACTATTGCAACCCAATTAATCGACTGTAACTCGGTTCGAACCCAAGTTCTTAATTTCCAACTTAAATCGTTCAATCTGACAATGTGAGTCCACCAATTCATGGGGTTATTATTTACAATCAATATTCGAAACATTCTGTGTTAGTTAAATTGATTAACAGACACATTCAAGTTGAAAATCCCATTTTCAAACATAGTGATGAACCCTAGAATCGAAACCTCCTAATTCATTGTTTCTGTATCCAATTAACTTAGGATTATTCTTTGTCGGAGTCCTCTGAAACTACCCCCAACAATCAATTTCATTTTTAAACACATTATATTCAAAATCCCCAAAAACGTTTTCATTAAGAACCCTAATTATCGATCTTGTGCAATTCGTGATTAAAACTACAAATCATCATAGGTTTAAGCTTGATCGGTGCACTCTGAAACTATCTATATACATTAATTTCAGTTTTACACTTTCTAAGATCGCAACCCCCAAATTATCTTTGATATGAACCCTAGTTAATCGGATTCATACCAATTGATGTTATAAGCCGAAATTAACATACAGGTTTACTTAATCGGCATGTTTAGAAAGTTCAGGAACGAAAACTTACTTGATTTGATAGCAAATCGAAAGAGATCAACTTGTGAGTTGATGTTCGGCCGCCCTTTGTTCGAATTCTTCGAATCACTGCTTATGGATTGAAATTGTTGTGTGTTTAGGATGCTAAGGGTGCCGAATAAGACTTCTGTAACTCTAATTGTGATGATCGAAATCGAATTGTGAGTTTTTGATTGTAAAGGGCTACGGTTACAATTTGAAATCATGATGAGAGTTTAATTCGAGCCTTCTAGCTTCCAATAACCGATCATAAGGTTTAATCATCATCATAATGAGTCACTAATCTGATTATTTCAGTTACTATCATCAATTTAATACGAATTTAAACCTTTGATTGCACCTTAATCGAATTTTGACTTAAAAAGTCAAAATTGGAACTTTTCTTGATTTGAAATCTTAATCCGTAAAGTTCTATCATTCAAATACTGTTTCTGAACAATTCTCATCCTTCTATTTTGATGTTAAATGATTTCCCATCATTTTGGTTAATTTCTGATTAATAAAATTTGCTGCGAATTGCCGGATTTTCACAATTTAAACCAATTAAAACAATTTTCGGCTAAATTAATCCAATTGAGCTCTTTAAATCCAATTGGGCCTCACTGGGCCTTCCTGGGCCTACCTTGGCTTTCCCTAGGCCTACCTTGATTTACATTGGGCCTTACTTGAATTTATTGGGCCTTATTGGGCTTCTCTTGGTTTTGTGGGCCTACACTGGCTATGTTGGGCCTAATTTATCTTGTTGGCCTCCATTAACCTTATTGGGCCTTCATTGGCCTTATTGGGCCTTCATTGACCTTGTTGGGCCTTCATTGGCCTTGTTGGGCCTTGATTGGCCTTGTTGGGCCTGTTGGGCCTGTGATAGCACCAACTCCCGTTAACAAGGTTAGTGTGAAAAGTCGAATTGTCACACACTGGTAGACCCCCAATATACTACAAACGGTATATGTATAGGGCATATGTAAGGGTAGGTCGCAACCTCCCAAATCAGCGTCCCATCAATTTTGTAGTACACCACGAGTGTGTCCTTGTCTTGAGATCAAAGATCAAACAAGAAATTCCTAAGTGAGTATTTTCCTAAACAAATATTGTTCACAACTGAGTAGTTCCCTTACACCTCAACACTGACATCCACCCGATGTATTGTAAATGGTATATGTATAGGGCGTATGATAAGGGTAGGTCGCAACCGCCCAAACCACTGTCACACCACCTTTACAATACACCATGAGTATGTCCTTATCGAGTCATCAGGGCGCAATCAATCAAATAGAATCAGCATGTATCATATGTAAATCAGATGTATAACATGAGTTCACTTAACATGTAATAAACACACAAGCATGAAATCCTGAATATACTAACTAGTGTATGAAATAATTCATACTAGGGTATCCTACGGTTATAGACTAGGTCAACCATTTCTAGTAACCTAATTCCCTATAACCAAGGCTCTTATACCAATCTGTAACACCCCGCCCGATGGAGGAAACGTCGGGATGCCACGAGGGATGTGTAGATTGTTTATAAGCTCATGGGCATCTAATCAAATCATCACATATCAATTAACCAACCAAATTAATTACATCAAAAATCATGTTCGTCATGATAAAGTTACATCAATTACACAAAAGATTTAGCTAAGTTAACTAGACTCTAGTCTCCAGAATTTCAGTTATTTTAGCTTAAGTCCAAGAATCCTATGTGATGATGTCCAAAATATGAGAGATCATCCTCCTCAACCTACTTGTCTTCATTCCCTGAAACATGTAAAAATCAAGTGTCAACTACGAAGTAGTTGGTGAGTAATCATTAGTTTTTATATTTAAAAGTGTTTTACAAAATGATTGTAAAATTTATAGATTTCAGAGAAAATCCAACACATAATTCAACACACAATCACAAACATACATCCACATATTTCAAATAATCATAGATAATCAATCACATATATAATCAACCAATCTCAGTCATCAATATCCTCAATTAGTATAAGTGACAATACGTGTATCATTGTAAATGACCAAGGTCAATGACAACGACACACGGAGTTGTGGCAATCCACGTGACAATACATGCAATCATTGCGGATGACTGAAGTCAGCAACTACGACTCATGGAATACTGACAATACATGCAATCATCGCAGATGACCGATGTCAACATCAGTGACTCATGGAATAGTGACAATACATGCAATCATTGCGAATGACCGAAATCAACAGCAACGACTCATGGAATAGTGACAATACATGCAATCATCGCAAATGACCGAATTCAACTGCAACGATTCATGGAATAGTGACAATAACTGCAATTGTCGCAGATGACTGAAGTCAACAGCAACAACTCATGGAATAGGATAATCCAATAATATGAATAACATACCAATAAACAAGTGTCATCCATGTGTTATTAAGATAGTATGTAAATTTGGTATACATGTTCCACCTTCGAGTTTAAAAAAAATGAATTAAAAAGGAGGTTATGAGAACTCACCTGAGTCCTTAGATCCGGTGTAATTGTCGTAGGTTTCATATTCATAAGTATCAATATTTGATTATAATTAAGTTCATCGTATACGTTGGACCTTTAGTTATTTGGTGCTCGAATTACTTAGGTTCCTTACCTAATCTGTATAATTACCCATCAAGGTTTCCTAAGTTTATCTCAACAATATAGATTTAGGACTTGTTAGTTTTTAATAATCTATTATATGATGGTTTAATGAGAATGTAGAAGTCATACATGTTGTCAAGGGGAAACACTTAGACATAATGTATACACCCTCAATGTTTGCATGCATGCTGATCACATTCACCACATAATTTAAGTCTCAAAATCATGTTTAGGTTTAAGAAAGTGATACTTAATTCATTTACACAAAAATTGTTCCCATTGTAAGAAAACCACGTAATTCAATACTTATATTTATTTATAAAGGTGGTAGCTTCTTAGAAATCTTCATGCATGCGTGAGTATGTCCATTTATGTGTAAGATCATGTTCCTTCTCTTATCCTTAATCTCTAAGTTCAAAAAGGAGACTTAGGTTCGAGAATCCTAGGGCCAGCAAACCTTTGGCTTCACTTACACCATGGTTTGGCTAGATGCATCAAGGTTCTCTTATCCAAGGTTCGTGCCCCCATAGGGCTAAGGTTCGGCCAATGTAGCATAGGTTCGCCAACTTAGGGTTCGTCCCATCCCCGGTTCACTGCTCATTGCATGTTCATGGGGATTAGGTTCTCCTTTAGGAAGGTTCGCAGCTTGCTAGGGTTCGTCCAAGAGGGAGGGTTCGTGGCTCCCATGCAGGTTCGCCCCATTAGGTTCGCCGGCTGAGGTTCAGTTAAGGCTAAGGCATGGAGACCAAAAGGGTTCGGTTGAAGTGAGTGGTTCGGCTTCAAAAGGGAGGTTCGGCCACCAGCTCAACCGTGATCTACTGTTCATCATCTTCATCGAGCCCCTCCTCTTGTGTCAGATCTAACATGGTTTCTTCCCCACTCATATGAGTTCTTTTTAATGTGCTCTAGGTATAAAAATCGTATAACAACTAAGGATGTGAATCGGTATATGCTAGGGTGATAACCAAAAATAAGAAACATGATTTACCTCAAAATGTCGACCAAACTTTGGATTTCTTCGTATCTTCTCGTTCCTCTCGATCACACGAACGCGTGGACACCAAGATCTTGCAATTCTGATGAGAGACGAGAAAGAAAATCTAGAGAGAAGGTAGAGAGAGAAAGGTGGTGCGTTTTTGGTGTTTAGAGAGAGAAAAGGGTGTGTGAGAATGAAGGAAATGGTGGAGTATTCCACCACTTATGCCTATCCCGTTCCCGCGTGTTCGGTCTCGTTTTTATCACGTTAAATCTCATTAAAAACCCGGTTTATCTCGTGAATATATTTAAATATAAAACATTTAAATAAATATGTTTCACAATAATAAAATGCTTTTGATTAAACTATTTCGTAAAACGATTATCGTTTTATCTTTCATTAAATTATTTATTTAATTAAAACAATGTGTTCGGATTTTGTTTCAGGTTGTAATTCCTAATAAACGTTTTTAGTTTTCTTTTCTTAAATTAATATCGTTCGTTATTATTTCGTTATCACGTTGAAACGTGTTACTCACGTACGTATTCGTAAAGATCGTCACCTTTCTGAATCCGACGCTCGTTTCGTATTTTGATTTGATTTAAGATCCACGGAATATTGTTTCAGAATATTATTCTTAATAATTATATTCGTGTGAATCGTCACCCACGCGAATACATTATTAAGTTAACATTTCTGAAATGACATTCACGTTAAAATTATAATTAACCTCACATCGCGTATCCAATTCCAATAATTTGATCATCTTTAATATTATAAATACCCAATCCAACTGCCACTAAACCATATCACTGACACATCCATGATAGATCGAAATATGCATATGTACAGGGCATATGTAGGGGTAGGTCGCAACCTCCCCAACACCGTCCCATCGCTATTTCGATAAACCATGACCATGTGTCCATGACAATGTTTAGCAACCGAAAAACATCCCACTCCAACTTCCTTCCTATTCCAAACCAATAATCCGTATCTGTGAATTCACCTACGATAAACTCTCTAGTACTGTTCAGTTGTGTTCCAACTAAACTTCCCATGGTTTATTCATATTATAATATGTTCTCAATATGTAAACCAATATCAGTAATAACATCCAATAATGCATATCAATTATCAATTATCATGTCTGGCTTTAACAGTACAAACAGTTAAGTAATGTAATCGCCTTAAATATTGTGATGTTACATATGTAACATCCCAAAAGTTTACAAAAGTAAAAAGAGAGTTACAATTAACTCACTTGTATTAAGTCTAATCCTTGATCAATGTTTCTTTTGTTTGAATGAGGAAAAGCTAGCAACCTTTCCCTAATGTTTACGAATAGCATATATCTTAGTCTATGTTCAAGATTCGCCTAAAGTTAATGTGTTTGCCTAAAAATCTATGGCTTCTATCCAATCCCTAATGTTCTAACATTGATAATGTGTATTTAGAATAATGGTTTTAGGAATATTTAATTATCTATTATAAGTAAATATCCTCCTTTTGTATGGATAATAAATAAACTGAAAAACTTTAATATTTCATTTATTTATTATAAAACTCTAAAAATAAATGTTTTGGGAATATTTAATTACAATTAAATATTATTATTTGTAAATAATAAATCTTTTGGAATATTTTTAATGTTCCATTTATATAGAAAGTCTATGAATCTAAAGTTGTGCCCCATTTGATCATGGTTTAGTTGTTAGAATTTATTTATATTGAAAACTAAATTATTATATATAATACCTATTGTTTTAAAAGTTTGTATTTTAAAAATAATTTATTTAATACAAGTTTTTAACAAAAATAATATTCATTGTGATTGTCTTAAAATTTATAAATTTTTTTTTCATTTAATCATGTTAATAGATGTATAGAATTGTATTTTTCAATTTATAAATCATTTTTAGAGTTGTATTATTCTTATAAACAAAAAGTTTCATTATAGTTTAAAAGGTTTTTATATGTATAGTGTTATTAACAAAATAAAGTTATATTGTTTTAAAATGATTTTTAAAGATTCTGTCTAAAGGTAAGTAAATTTTATTTAAACCTTTTTTTATTAGTAAAAATGTTTAAAATTTAAAACTCTTAAGAAACTGTTTCATTACATTTTATAAACTTTTGTCAGAAAAAAAAAACGACATCAAAATCTTTAAAAAAGGGCAAAAACTGGATTAGGGTCACGGGTAAGGTTCAAACCCAGGACATTAGATTCAACACGTAGCGCCCAAACCGTTGGGCTATCAATACATTTTATGAGAATCCTTCTCTTGACTAAAACTTATCTTATTCTTGAAATCGAGATCCAAATCATAAGAACCCTAATTAGAATCAATCTCAATTCATCGGATTCATTGTTTGTGAGGGATCAAGAGTATGGGGCTTTTGTTCCTCACATGAATTTAAGTCTATATATGTAAGTATCACCTTGTTAAAGTTTGGAATCGATAGAATTTGAGTTCAACTGCAGGTCTGGTCTTTCTTGAGTACGAATCTCAACGTGAAGCTTTCGTGTGTGTATTTCGCTAGTTCAGACGCATTTTTGAGGGTGAAAGGGTTCTAATGGTGTAGTTTAATTGTTATTTTATAGTGTTCTTATGCGAATTCAAATTTTAGGTCGATCAGGGTAAATTTGGAAGGAATTCTGGGTTTAATTGAATTGATTTAGAATAAATGATGATTGTGAGCTGTTAATGCATGCAATCCTTACCGAAACTATCAATCCTAAGCTGTCATCGAGTTGTTATTCGAACAGAATTAAAACCGGGTTAAGGTTTGGGTTCCGGGTTGCTCAGACGGGTAAACAGGTGGAGGGGAAACCAATTTATGGAAATGGCAGCTTGAGCCCCTCGAGTTTACATATGTTCTGATTTTTGTTTAAAGGTTTTTTATTCAAGAAATATTTTAGATGTTTTCATTTTCAGTCCCTCAAGTATAAAGATTATTATTTCATGTGTAAAATCTTAAAGTTTTGTTATAAATTAATAATTTATAATCCTACATTTGTTTATTTTTTTTATTAACATTTTTATAACTAAATATTTAAATAAAATAGTGTTTGCCATAACTATTTCATAAAAATATATTATTATTATTATTATTATTATTATTATTATTATTATTATTATTATTATTATTATTATTATTATTAACTACTACTACTATTATTGTTATTATTATTTTAACTTTGGAATTTCTATTTTCATTGTAACTAAATACTAATGAAAGAAATGTTTGATATGTGTATTATATATTTCATATTTAAATACATATATCCTTTTTATGATTTTATGAAATCATTATTTTATTTATAATAGATTAACTATTAATTGTTTAAAAATAGTGCTAATAAATCTATTTTTATTAGTTTTTATAATTGTCATATAGCTTGTTTTTATCAATACATGTTTATTAGGTTTAATTTATATATATAATTTGAATACATAAGAACAAGAATACGTCAAACATTGTTTTACTAGAATTGGAACACGTTTACATTTATTCGAATCCAAAAAAAATCCTAGGGATGACACTAGTATTCCTTATACATAAACTTTCTTCGGTTTATCATGAGTATGTAGGTGATATGATTTGGTGAGTAGAATATGAGGTCTTGTTTAGATTTTGTAAACGATAAGTTTGTATCACTAAATATAAGCAAAGACACATGTAATGGTTTATCGAAATGGTGGTGGGTTGGCGGCTGAATAAGTTGTGACCGACTTCTACTGTCATGATCTATTAACTTTAGGACAATAACAAATGAGATTTTTCTAAACACTGAGTGGCGGAAACAAACATGTCCATTAATTGATACATATATTAAATGCAAGCATTAATTGAATGATAACACAAATGTCAATCAATTTACAAAGAAGCTTGGATAAAGAAACATTATTCCGATCACAGAGCATTACTAATTTCTCTCTCTAGAAATTTCTCTCTCTAGAACTATGTAGATGATGGTATGTGTCTGTGTGTTTTTTTAAAGTTACCATAATTTTATTACATCACTTTCTATTTATTGACAATCGGGGCCCATGAAAACATGATAATCAGGGCCCAGAATACAATGCAGTATACAAAAGGGCTATGGTGTCAAAATGATCTTATCAGCTGTCACACCCCGAGCCATAGGGGTAGGATCGGGTTTTCCTGTCAGGCGGAAGGTTCTCGGGGCGCGATATCGTGAATGATAATCGGAATGATCAGATTGTTACATTGCACATGATATATATAAACGAGAAACTTGATATAAACGAGAAACTTGTTAAAATAAAATAGAATTACACATTTTAATTTAAATTTCTTTTATTAACACATAATTAATTTAAAAGAAAAGATATTTAACATAAAATGATGGGCTTAGATTAAGCCCATTGGGCCAACCTCGAGCCCGTTATTTGAATTTGAATTTTCGAATGATTTCTTACTTGATTCTTTGTAAGATCCCTCATAGATAACTCGAATGAATCGTCTAATTTGGTTACAATTTCCTATGAAATCTCATAAGGCTTAGATGTTAATAATTAAGTTAACACTTGAATCGTAACTTATCGTTTTGCTCCACATGAACTTACAATTTAATTCTCGATGTGTAAACTTAACCAATGAATGTTAACAACCCATATTTATTTGTTGGCATGATTAAGAAACACATTTTCTTTGGAAAACCCTATTTTATTGATTCTCTTGTTAATGGAAACCCTTGTGTCTTAACCCATCTCACATCCAAGGTTAAGTCCCATTGTCATTTAAGAAAACCCTTAGTTTATTATCTCCTAATGAAACCGCATTAGTTTCTAACTTGTTGGCTCTATACTTATTTCATAGATTTACTCAAGATTGGTGCCATAGGATAAACCCTAATTTTCTCCCGTGCACACACACACCTACACAGGAGGTTCACGTATCCCATCCATGTACCCCATGTTATCCCCCATGTGTGTTATGTAATTGATATCATTAAGCCAACCTATGGCTCAAACCCCCAACTCCTTAGCAGAGAGGTCACACCCGATTCAGTGGGGCCGAATAAAAACTGGCCAAAGGTAGCTTGCTTGGGCGAATAGAGAGTTGCCGAAGGAGAGGGCTCTGACCGAAGGGAGTTACTCCGGATCAACAGGGTCAAATAGGGTTGGCTCGCGAATGACTGCCCGGTCGAATGAGAGAGCTCGAATGACTATCGGCCGAAGGAGTAGGCCGGCCGAAAGAGACTAGGGTGAATGGGTGCCGATCGAAGGAAGTCCAGGCAAAAGAGAGAGGGGCGAATGAGTTGGGCCGAAAGTCTTGGGTTCGATAGAATGGTTACTGGTCGAATAGGTTCCCACGAATGAGGGCTGGTCGAATGACGGTTCTTTCGGTGAGGGTCTGTCGGCCGAATGAGGAGTGGAGCCTCATTCGTTGGGCTGTTGAATGCCACTCGGCCGATCTGTTTTCCAGATTTGCAGCCATGGTGTTTGGACTAAATGGCCATGGGTTGGGACTATCGCTGGTTCCTACATCATATTAGAGTGTTGTGGTGTGATTTTCCCTAAGTTGGGGTGCCTAAAACCGTCTAGATTAGGGTTCGAACACAAGCGTTTTAAAACCCTAAAAACCGAGATACCGAACTCGATTTTACCTCAAATCTGATGGATCCCTGCTCCGATCGACTGTACTTTCGTGTTCTACAACTTGTGGTGGTCGTTTAGACACCAAGAACGCGAGATTTCGTCAAGAAACGGGTGAGATCTAGGTGTGAGAAGTTGAAACTTTCTAGAGGGAGAAAGTTCCGGGTTTTTGAGTTTAGAGAGAGAAAGTGAAGTAGTTAAATGAGGAATAAGACTTAGTCCGGGTATTTATACTCCGGTGAGTTCGGGTTCGTTTCGGTTGTTCGGTTTCGCTTAAAACGTCGGTTTTGTTTCATTTGTCGTAACGAAACGATACGGTTTAAAAATAGAATTTATAGAATTATTTTAAGTTGTGATTCCTAATAAATTAACTAAATATCTTCTGTTTATCTTAAATTTACGAAAATAATTAATTTTAGTGTTTAAAATCGAAACGTACAGTCGTCGCGCGTATTCGTTTGAATCGTCACCCGTACGAACACGGCGATAACTATACTTTTCGATATTGTTTTCTAATTAATGGATATCATTCAGAACGTTAAACTTCCAGATGTAATCGTAAAGATCGTCACCTATACAAATAATCCGTCGACTTAGCATTCACATAACGACATCCGTTTTGTTTTGTTCTGTAATGCGTCACATGATGCCAGATAATTATCTGACTGATGACCCATTATTATGAGTTTGATTCTCTGAAATGATTCTGAACTTGCGTTATGATAACATAGAATGATAGTGATATATGAAAAACAACTAGTACGTGTACATGATTTACTGTTCATTTTACTGTACCGGCCATTATTCCGGTGACGTGTCCGGCACTGATGTTACATCAGCATCTTAGGTGTCATTCTTTGTCAGCAACAGCTAGACTCTTATCAGCATCAGCAGCTTCGTTGTCAGCGTCATCAGATGGAAGACAGAAAAATACCAAGTCTTGAAAGCACTGTGAACATTTGCGAATAACAGTTTGCTTATTCGCAATGTTCAGAGGTTCAGATAGTCCCGTGCTTGTTTGCAAAACCTTCATCTTTAGAAATCAGCAGTTTCCATATGTGCTAAGTTCTTTTAGAGAGATTTTCTTCAAATCTGCAAGGTAAAAAAATTAGAGAGATTTTCTTCAAAGCACTGTAAAAATGATCTGAGTGTGCACAAGTTGAATATTCGTAAATGTTCTAACTAATGTTCTAACTATGAAACACTTACTCATTCGCAAATGATCTGAGTGTGCATAACTTGAACATTCGTAAATATTCTAATTGTGCAACACTTATTCATTCGCAAATGATCTGAGTGTGCACTAGTTGAACATTCGTAAATGTTCTAACTGTGCAACACTTACTCATTCGCAAATGATACGAGTGTCAACAAGTTGAACATTCGTAAATGTTCTAACTGTGCCACACTTACTCATTCGCAAATGATATGAATGTGCACAAGTTGAACATTCGTAAATGATCTAACTGTGCAACACTTACTCATTCGCAAATGATCTAAGTGTGCACAAGTTGAACATTCGTAAATGTTCTAACTATGCAACAATTACTCATTTGCAAATGATCTGACTGTGCACAAGTTGAACATTCGTAAATGTTCTTACTGTGCAACATTTATTCAATTGCAAATGTTGCATCAATAAAAAATATTACCTGTGAGTACTAATCATCATTTGTAGACACTGTTAATATGAGTTAATAATGCTATATGTCCATATGTTCTATCATAAGATTATAAATATGTCAGTATCTTATAATGAATAATTTGATCAACCTTAAATTAAAAGTAATTATATTATAAACTAATTTTGGACATAGCATCTATCCTTTTAAATACCCAACAATCACCCCCTAAGGATGACGCTTCCAAAATTATTTTATTATTTAAATTATGAAGAATTTGTGCACCTTTATAGTCTTAAGCTCTTTCAGCCTGTTGTTCAAAAATTAGCTCAAAATATGATCTTGCACACTAATTTATTACTTGACAGATGTAGTTAGCAGGTTTCTCAAAATAATCTGTGTAGTATTCAATTTCTGTACAATTCATCTTCAAAATTGTTTCTTTGCTTAAGGCCATTACTTCAGATTTTATGGTAAGAACAATGTACCTTTGACTTCAACTGTGTAGCCTTAGGTTTCCATATTTATTCAAAGACATTCCTGTAATATTTTCAATTACGGTAGAAGGAATGTTCAAGTCAGACGTAGCCTTTCTCGTGGCAATGTTTTCATATACAGTAGCCAGAGTTTTTATTAACTGAAGGAATATACATAAATCTGCTTCGGCCAGTTTGTTGAACACCTTGTCAATTTTTTGTTGATCAAGAAACAGAATATACGTGGGATCAAGCAATTTTAGCTCATAAGGGGTGAAAAGATATATATCACTATTTTCTTTTCCATCTTCCCTTCTTTGTAACACTAATTCATATTCTGTAGCATCATAGAACCATGATATGATAGGATATGAATTTTGATCTCCACTTATGCTCTTGGTTCTGCCTTTTATCTTTGCCTTTTTGTATGGAAAAGACTTCATTCTAAGTTTTCTTTCTTCATTTTTCTTTTTCTTTCCTTTCTCCAGAATGAAGTGATTATTATCCTTTAAGTTGCACATTATTTTGAACATTTGTTTGTCCATTTTATTTTCCTTTATAAAATTATGAAGGGTTGCTTCAAATTCGTATCCTTGTAGATACCAACCATGATTTACTAAATACAGATCACCCAGTTCAAATAAATCATGATTAGGAAGAGTAACAATGTTATTTGCATTGAAGAAGAAATTGACCGACCCATTTACTCTTTTTATAATGAATGCATCCCAATCAAAATCATATTTCCATGTGATTATTTTTGCATTGCTGCTTCTTTTGCATCCCATAGTTTCAATCAGTTCATCAAATGTTTGTCCTTCTTGAATATTTTTTCTTGCATATGCATTTGTAAATTTTGAAGGGGCTGTGATTTTTGGTTTCTTAGACATGGAGGAAGACGGAGCCCTAGTAGATGTAAATCTTGTATATTTGGGCTTTTTGATATACAGAATAATCATCCTCTTTTGCCTTTTTTCTAACTCAAATTAGGCACTTACCTCTTCTCTTAATCTTTGAGTTTTCATGTGAGATGAGCTTCTTGTAGGATAGTTTCTCAAAGTGAGAAATTCTCTAAGTTCAGCAACAATCATCTCACTTATCTTTTTGAGTAGAGGAGGAGGCTGTCTTTCTGCCTTCATGTCACACCCTGAGCCGGCGGGCTGGATCGACTTTCCCGTCGGGCGGAAAGTTCTCGGGGCGTGATATCGTTGTGATAATCGACATGATCAGATTTTTGCATAGCACATGATATATAATTGAGAAATGCTAACATGACAATGATATAGAATTACAAAGTTAAATTAAATTGTTTCATCAAAATATAACTAAGTAAGTCTAATCAAGAGAATCAATGAATTTCTATCTTGTAACTGTACAAGATATACAAAAGATGATTCATTGTTTTTTCATTCCAAAAGTATGCACGACAAAAAATGTAGCTAGGTCTCTAAAAGTCCACTAGCTATGAACTTGAATACTGGTGACTAAACCTGTTCGTCACATGAGAAAACATCCATTTAAACAAAGTGAACACTAGGTTGGTGAGTTCATAAGTTTGATAATTGAAAACCTTGAATTGTTAACATACACAATCACAATGTCATACATGTTACTTGGGTTGTTTGATTCACCCGTTCACACAAAGGCCTCTCCATAGTTATATTTACAAGTAGTATCTTATCCTATTAGTTATGCTTATATATAGGGCATATGTAGGGAAACAAGCCCCAGCCAACATCCCACCACATAACTAATAGAACTCCACACTACTTGTAATACAACTATAGATACCCATTTTCATTTCACCTGTTCATCCCGTTTGATATCCACCCGTTGTGTCATATGTAGAATATTATATCAAGAGGGTTTTATTTATCAAACCGAAGCATTGATACACCCTCAATGTATTAAAGAAAATAGATTAACTTAATCAGATCCTTGTTATTATTCTATTTCTTGTGGGGTTAACTGTTAATCACTGTTAAATATAAGAGTGTTAGTTAACCAATTTGATATTTGTTCTTAATTTGAAGTGCATAGAGCCTAAAAGGAATCCATTGCAAACATCACGTAATCATATCACAATGCATCCAATTTACCTTAACCACTTTGATGTTCCCATCAACCTCAACGAAACTACTACCGGTATTTATGACCTGAGGGAAGATCGATTTCTCGGTCTACTAGTCAATAGAATCGAAGGATGAATTACAATTATAACTGCAGATTAATATCACCATGTGTCGCTTTCCAGACCCTGACTTGTAGTAGCCCTGTCACCGGTCATACGTTACCGGCCAAAAGATAAATACGGTCAACATACCAACCCTACAAACCGGAGGTTTGTCAAACCTATGGTAGCACTATGCTATCGTCGGTTTAGTCACGTCAAATTAATTGGTCAGCTATTTGTGTGAGGGACTTACAATGATCAACTTGAATACAGGGCACATGATTGTCATGATATAATACAGATTGTTCAATGGTAATTAACTGTATTGTGTTCACGAATGTTGTTTGTTCTCAATGTTGTGTGTTCTCGTTGTTGTTAACAAAGTTAAATAAGAACTTGTCTTATTATACATTGTTAATTGTTGTGTGAATGATGTTGTTATCATGAAGTTACATCATCATGATTATCATTCCTTGTTTTTCAATATAGTCACCCTGTTGTCACTAAGGTGTGGTAAGAACTAGTCTTACTACACTTAGTCAACTCAGGTGGTGGATGATACTTGTTTCGCGTTATCTTGTAGTATGCACCGAGTTATAAGCTAAGTGTTATATGAACTTGTCTTATTACACTTAGCTAATTCCGGTGTTGAATGATATCATGAAGATATATTATCTTCGTATCATTCATGTTTGTGTTGTTGTTGTCATCATGTTCACCTGTGATAATCTCAGTGTTTGTTCTTGTAAGAATAATTAAGTGTTGTAAGATATAATCTTACAACTATGTTATTCTATCGTGTTGATGAATTATGAAGTTATATTATCATATTCATTTTAGTTGTCCCTGTCATATCATGATCATACAAGCATGCATATAATGAGAAACGATAATAAGTCAAGCAATATTATCTAAATCAAAGTATAAGCAATATGTTAAACTAAAACTTTTAAACAAATAAAAGTTAAGCATGTTTCTCAGCCTCGAGAGTTTAAAATCAGTTAAGATTAGAAAAGGGGCGTATGAACTCACCTTGCTGTTGATGTGGTAGACTAAGTATAAACAAGAATACGCGCGCTCTTTCTTGTAACTGTTGTTGTATTCACGACCCTGTATTGATTTCACGCTGTTTATAACTTGTAAGTATGAGTTGTAGGGACTTGTGTGTGTGTATGTGTTAGCCCTAAAATTGGCTAACACTCATCGGTCTCGGTTATCATTCGGCCCCGGTTCTATTTTTATTTGTCATACTAACACTTGAATAGACTTATTACAAAATTTGTCATGTTATTAAGGTTTTGTGTTTAACTTGACTCCAAACTATTTCATGTACTAAGACCTTGAAACTTCCATTGTGTATAACCACACAACAAAGATTTTTAGCTTAAAAATTATAAGTCCTTAGCATCTTGTAAAAGGGTTTTGCATGTTCATTTTTCCATTTGACTCAATACTTGAAATAAATTGTTAACCTATTTTAAAAAGACTAGGTTGTAGGTTTTATGAAATTAAACCTAAAGCTTTGCTACCTTTGTAGTAAAAACATCCAAAGTCCCATGCAATATTATCCTTTAACCTTTGTTTAAGAAAAGTGTTAATTTTCTCTTGTCATGTGGGCCGAACAACATGTATATGGGTTGAATCAGTGGGCCTTGGACCGAATCCAATTACTCTGGGCTGAAACAGTCACATGGGCCCAATAAATGGACCTAGGTCGTTTGGATGCATCTGGGCCGAGAGAAAGGGGATTCCAACTCTAATTCCAGCGAACCTCTTGGATTAATTTGTCTAAGGTTCGATCCTGCCATGGTTCCAGCGAACCTAATGGTTCGTTCAAGTAGGGTTCGACCCTGGGTTAGGTTCGCAAAGGAGAACGGTTCGCATGGAGGGGAGGTTTGCCGTGGGAGGTTCGTTCCTGAAGGGTTTGTGGATAGAGCTTGGGCTGCTAATCAGGTTCGCGGCTCACAAGGTTCGGCCAAGATGCATGCAGGCTCGGTCATTACACGTTCGGTTGATAGAAGGCTGGTCTAGCAAGGGTCCGTGGTAACAGCTTCGTGACAGACCCAAGGTTCGTGGCATCAAGGTTCGGCTGATGGTGGTTCGCAATTCACAAGTTCATTGATCCTAGGTTCGGCCTCCCTAGGTGCCTAGCTCCACCTAGGTTCGGCTGGTTGAATGTTTGTCCAGTCAAGTTCCTTCGCGAACCTGCAATTGTTCACCATCATCTTTGAGTTCTTAGCTATTGCAGGTCGTTTCCACCCTCCTATTGATTTTTTCTAACCTTTGTGGTGTTCGAATGAAAGCCTAGGGTCGAGTAGATCGAGGTTTTTAACCGGTTGTAAGTGTGGTTGGCCAAGGGTTGAGAAAACCTTAGTTTTTTCATGATTTCTTAGACATTTACCTCGAATTTCAGTGGAAAAATCCTCAGATCAGTTGTACTTTCTTGTAGAGGAGGTCAAGAGCTTCGTTTAGACACCAAGAACGCTTGATTTCATCAAGAAATGAGCTAGATATGGAGATTTGAAGGTTGGATTTTTAGAGAGAATGAGAGGTTCGGGAAAGGGTGCTTAGTGAGAGAGAAAGAATGAAAGAAATAAGGAAGAAAGCCTCGTTTAGGCTTTTTATACGCCGGGGTGTTCGGGTTCGTTTAGCTTGCTCGGTTTGCTTTTTCGTTGTGTTTACGACACGTTATGCTCGTGTTTTATGTACTTAAATATAAGGATTTACTTTTAATGTTTGGAAAGTGGTTATTCCTAGTAAATCTTTTAAGTTTTATTTTCTTGAATTATTTTATCGAAAACGATTATTTTATATGTTTCGTCACATCGCGTCACCTTCGCGCGTATTCGTTCAAATCGTCACCCGAACGAACATGACGTTGGTTTTGCTTTCTGAAATTTGTTTTCTACTTTTCAGTCATCATTTCAGAACCTTAAACTCACAAATATGTTTGTGTGAATCGTCACCCACGCAAACAAACTGTCAATTCGTTATTATGAAGCGACACTGCAGTTGTGTTTTGAATTGTGTTTCCTCACTAACAGACTCAACTAAACTTAATGTTTTCACATTGTTTTCATAACGAATTATCGGCCATCTGATCCCTGTCATCTATGGATATCAAATCGCAACCGACATGTTCTTGTTGTTTACTTGTACACTGTTGCTTTTCTTGATTCGTTGTATTAATTCTACTTAGGTTTTCACCTAAATACATACAACTGTTGTTTATTGTGAGTTGTTGTACTTATGGTATTTAAGTTTTCACTTGAATACGTACAACTGTTGCTTGTGTTCAGAGTTATTTTGTTACAGACACTGTTCATACATTGTATTTACACACAGTAAATAGTGAAAGTACACATACCGTACGGACTTGCCGAACGATCAGGTAATGGATGTCACAGTCTCCCCTTGTTAATGAAATTTCGTCCCGAAATTTAAGCATTATTGTTGGGCATAGCTTTCTCGAACAGGTGGGGATACTTTGTCTTGAAGTGATCTCCACGCTCCCAGGGAAATTCATGTACGCGCTTGGAGTTCCAACGAACCTTAACAATAGGAATACGACTTCATTTTAGTCTGTTGACTTCATGATCCATAATCTCTACAGGTTCTTCAATGAAATGCAATTGTTCATCAACTTGAATCTCTTCCAATGGTATGGTCAACGATTCATCAGCGAGACATCTCTTGAGATTTGATACATGAAATACATCGTGTACTCCGCTGAGCTCATCAGGAAGTTTGAATCTGTATGCCACATGACCTATGCGTTAAGTTATCTCAATGGTCCAACATACCTTGATGCTAGTTTGCCTTTAGCCCCAAAATGAACCATGCCTTTCCTTGGGGAAACTTTCAACATGACTCGGTCACCGACCTGGAATTCCAAAGGCATTCGCCCTTTGTCTGCGTAATTTTGGTGACTACGTGTTGCTTGGAATCTCTGTTGAATCTAGGCTATCTCATCAGTAGTCTCCTGAATTAGTTCAGGCCCAATGATTCTGTTGTCTCTCAGTTCGGTCCAACAAATTGGAGACCGACATTTTCTACCCTATAGTGCTTCAAACGGAGCACATCTGATACTGTTGTGGTAGCTGTTTTTGTAGGAGAACTCAATGAGTGGTAAATGTTTATCCCAACTTCCACCGAAATCTAGGATGCATGTTCTCAACATATCCTCCAGGGTTTGAAGTGTTCGCTCGCTTTGTCCATCTGTTTGTGGATGATAAGCAGTGCTCAAGTTGACACCGTGCCTCACTACTATTTCATCGACATACAGTCTTGCTAGCCTTTCCATCTTATAGTTTTCTCTAATATGTAAGAAGTGAGCGGACTTGGTCAATCAATTAACGATGACCCAGATCGTATCGTGTCCGCAGAAAGTGCGGGGTAGCTTGGTGATAAGATCCATAGCTATTTTTTCCCACTTCCATTGTGGTATCTTCGGTTGTTCTAGCAAACCTGACGGTTTCTGGTGTTCAGCTTTGACCTTGGCACATGTGATGCATTTGCCAACATAAGTGGCAACATCTTTCTTCGTACGCGGCCACCAATTAAACGACCTAAGATCTTGGTACATCTTATCGGCACCAGGATGAACAGAATAGCGTGTCTTATGTGCCTCGTCAAGTGAGAGTGTTCGAAGTTCATCTACTGCCAGGATCCAAACACGATCCTGAAAATAGACAACTCCATCTTGTTTTGTCTCGAAATGTTTCTCGGCTCTAAAATCGAGCTCTTGTTTCAAATTGTCTCTTGCCATTGCTTCTTGTTGTGCTTGTATGATTTGATCTCTCAGACTTGTTTGCACAGTCATTCTCATGGCTCAAACGCGCAAGGGTTTGACTCTTTCCTTATGGAACAAAGCATCTGCAACAACATTTTCTTTGCCCGGATGGTATTTGATCGCACAATCGTAATCGTTCAGGAGCTCAACCCAACGTCTCTATCTCATATTAGGATCCTTCTGATCAAATATATGTTGTAAACTCTTGTGATCTGTCAAGATAGTGTATTTGGTACCATACAAGTAATGTCTCCAATTCTTTATGGCAAAGACAACAGCTCCCAGTTTTAAGTCATGTGTTGTGTAGTTCTTCTCGTGTATCTTCAATTGTCGTGAGGCATAAGCAATGACTTTGTCTTGTTACATTAAAAGACAACCGAGTCCCTTCTAGGAAGCATCACAGTATACTACGAAGTCATCATTGCCTTCTAAACAATCTGATCATCATGATTATCACTCACGATATCACGCCCCGAGAACCTTCCGCCCGACGGGAAAGCCGATCCGTTCCCGCCGGCTCGGGGTGTGACATATTGGTATCAAAGCTCAAGGTTATAGAGAATAACAGGTCATTTTTTTCAATCGGTTTGGCCTAGACTATAACTTAGGGACCCTCATCTAGAGAACTTAAGATTTATGTTTGCATTCGTCTTCAGCATTCGATCACTGCACTAACCAATATCTTTTGGTTATGATCAGAATGCCGCCTAGAAGACAACCGACTACACAGACCTCTGCACCACACTCTTCGACACCCTCACCTGCTGATTCACCGCCACCTCCTCCTCCACCTAGTTCGCCTCCGAACCCGAATGCAGGTCAAGTTATCGATCCTGCTACTGTCGCTTTGGCGACTCTGCTGAGTAGCCAACTAACAAGTCAACTGAAAGATGTCATCCCAGAGATGATAAACTGGATTCAAGGACATACAACAATTCTGTCCATACTACAGGAGAGGCAAGTGGAAACACTAGTCATACTTCAGACTGCTCCTACAAGTCCTTTGTAGGATGCAAACCACCAAGCTTTACTGGTGTGGAAGGAGCTGTTGGACTGATCCAATGGCTGTAGAAAATGGAGAACACATTGGACATAAGCAGTTGTCCAGAACACCATAAAGTCTGCTATGCAGCTGGATCTTTTAGCAAGCGGGCTCTGAGTTGGTAGAACTCCCAAATACAGGCAAAGGGCAGAGATGAGGCAATGGTGATGTCTTGGGCAGATTTCAAACTACTGCTAAGGAATGAATTTTTCCCTAAACATGATATGCAAAAGCTGGAAATAGAGTTATCCAATCATGTGATGAAAGGCGCTGATCACATGACCTTCACTACCCGTTATCATGAGATGGTAGCTCTGGTGCCAGAGATGGTGCCAACTCTGGAAAACCGGATTGATCGCTATGTGGGAGGATTGTCGTCCTGCAACTTTGGAATCTGCTATCTCTTTGTCAGAAAAACTCACTGATGTGATGGTTGCATCAGGAGTTCTGAAGATGGAAACTGGTAAAGCCAAGGAAGAAACGACAAGGAAACCAGAGTATCACCAAAAGAAAAACCAAAATGTCGTTAGGAACTACGCGGCCGTTACTCCTTTGAGACAGGCTCCTGCAGCACCTGTCCATCCTGCACCCAAGAACTATGGGGGAGTGTATCCTCAGTGCACTCATTGCAAATATCATCATCCTCCTGCTGCACAGTGCAGGAAGTGCACTAACTGTGGTCAATTTGGCCACTGGGTTGCAAACTTCCGCTCTCCTGCAATGCAAGCTACCAACAATGCAGCCAGAGCACCACTTCCACCACCACAAAACCCAGGCAACAACAACAAAAACAGGTGATGCTACAACTATAGAGAGATGGGTCATTTCTCTCGAGACTGCCCGAAGAGAGTGCAACAAGGAGAACAAGCACCTCGTGGGCAAGCTTTTGTTATTAGAGCCAATGGAGCACCCCTGGACCCTAATGTGGTCACATGTACATGTCTTTTACATGACTCTTATGCATCTATACTGTTTGACACTGGTGTAGACCAGAGTTTTATTTCATCTGATTTTGCACGACAACTTAGTCTTACTATGGAAACTTTATATTCCCCTTATATTATCGAAGTATCGAACGGAAAACAAGTCACAGTTAACACTATACATAGGAACTGCCCACTTACAGTCACTGATCACACGTTTACCATCGACTTGTTACCGATGGAGCTGGGCAGTTTCGACATCATCGTGGGAATGGATTGGCTATCACTCAATAGAGTTGAAGTCATCTGTTTTGAAAAGTTACTTCGGATTCCAGTGGCGAACGATCGTGTATTGGAAGTTCGTGGGGATCAAGCAAAGCGAAGTGTCCAAATCATATCCTGCATAAAAGCGCGTAAGTGTCTGCAAAAGGAGTGCATAGCTTTCTTGGCTCACGTGGTGGTGAAGGAGAAAGACAAGAAAACAATACAAGACATGCCAATAGTAAGGGAATATCCTGAGGTATTTCCTGAGGATCTACCCGGTTTGCCACCTATACGACCGGTAGAGTTTCCTATTGACCTGATTCCCGAAGCAACACCTGTTGCTAAATCTCCTTACATGTTAGCACCTTCGGAGATGCGGGAATTATCCAACTAATTACAAGAGCTACTTGACAAAGGTTTCACCATTGGGAGCTCCAGTTTTGTTCGTGAAAAAGAAGGATGGATCCTTTCGTAAGTGCATAGATTACAGCGAGTTAAACAAACTAACCATCAAGAATCGGTATCCACTACCGAGGATTGATGATTTATTTGATCAACTCCAAGGAGCACAATAGTTTTCAAAGATCGATTTGCGGTCCGGATACCACCAGCAGAGAGTACAAGATGAAGACATACCCAAGACGGCGTTTCGTACCAGATACGTCCATTACGAGTTTATGGTGATGCCTTTTGGATTGACGAATGCACCCGCGGTTTTCATGGATCTCATGAACTGTGTGTGTAAGCCGTACTTAGATCAATTTGTTATTGTTTTCATTGATGACATATTAATCTATTATAAAATCAAAGCAGAACACGAAAAACATCTTAGAACGATTTTAGAACTGCTAAAGGAAAGGAAACTCTATGCCAAATTCTCCAAGTGTGAGTTTTGGTTGAAGGAGGTTCAAGTCCTAGGTCACGTAGTTAACAGTGAGGGAATACATGTTGATCCCGCCAAGATCGAAGCAATAAAGGATTGGGACACTCCAAAGACACCTACGGAGATACGTTCTTTTCTAGGCTTAGCATGCTATTACAGAAGGTTCATCTCGAACTTTTATAAGATAGCCCTGCCACTCACAAAGCTAACACAGAAAATCGAGCCGTTTGTTTGGGAGCAAAAACAAGAAGATGCCTTTCAAAATTTGAAGCAAAAGTTATGTGATGCCCTGATCTTATCTCTCCCAGACGGTTGTGATGACTTTTTTGTATATTGTGATGCATCCCATCAGGGACTTGGCTGTGTACTTATGCGGTGAGAAAAAGTTATTGCTTATGCCTCAAGACAACTAAAGATTCATGAGAAGAACTACACCACTCATGATCTGGAACTCGGAGCTGTAATATTTTCCTTAAAGATCTGGAGACATTACTTGTATGGCACCAAGTGTACCATATTTACAGATCTCAAGAGTCTGCAACACATATTTGATCAGAAGGAACTCAACATGCGACAGCGACGTTGGGTTGAGCTTCTGAACGACTATGACTGTGTAATCAAATACCATCCGGGCAAGGCAAACGTTGCAGCTGATGCCTTGAGTCGAAAGGAACGGGTCAAACCCTAGCGCTCCAGAGCAATGGGAATGACTGTGCAGACAAGCTTACACGACAACATTATTCAAGCACAACAAGAGGTTATCAACCATGAAAACTTGAAGATAGAACTTGATTGCGGTGTTGAAAAACACCTGGAAATAAAACCTGACGGACTCGTTTCCTACAAGGATCGTGTGTGGATTCCTACAGTGGATGAATTGAGGAAACTTATTTTTGATGAAGCACACAAGACCAAGTACTCTGTGCATCCCAGTGCTGATAAAATGTACCAAGACTTACGTGCGTATTATTGGTGGCCGGGCATGAAGAAAGGCATAGCTGAGTATGTTGGTCGATGCCTTACGTGTGCCAAACTGAAGGCGGAACACCAGAAACCGTCTGGTTTACTTGAACAGCCTGCAATTCCACTTTGGAAGTGGGAAAAAATAGCTATGGACTTTGTTACAAAGCTACCCCGCACTTCCAGTGGACACGACACTATCTTGGTTATCGTTGATCGATTAACCAAATCTGCTCCTTTCTTGCCGATGCGAGAAACTTACACGATGGATAAGCTAGTGAAGCTTTACATCCCCGAGATAGTGGTACGCTGTGGTGTGCCATTGTCTATCATCTCAGATCGTGATAGCAGATTTACATCAAGGTTCTGGCAATCATTGTAGAAATCTCTGGGGACGCAATTAAATTTGAGTACAGCTTACCATCCACAAATGGATGGTCAAAGTAAATGTACTATAAAAACCCTGGAGGACATGCTGAGAACTTGTGTTCTAGATTTCGGTGGTAATTGGGACTCTCATTTGCCATTGATTGAATTCTCCTACAACAACAGTTATCATAGTAGCATCAGATGTGCACCATTCGAAGCTCTCTATGGTCGCAAGTGTCGATCGCCGATCTGTTGGTCGGAAGTGGGAGATAGTCGCATAACAGGGCCAGATTTTATTCAAGAGACCACATACAAGATTGCTCATATACAACAAAGGATACAAGCAAAACGTGGTCCCCTTGGAAAGGCATAGTTCGATTTGGGAAAAAAGGCAAATTAGCACCACGGTACATAGGACCGTTCGAAATCATCGAGCGCATTGGTCCTGTGGCGTACAGACTAAACTTACAAGATGAACTTAATGGTGTACCTGACGTGTTTCACGTCTCAAACTTGAAGAAATGCCTTGTCGGTGAAACTCTTATCATTCCAGTTGAAGAAATTGAATTGGATGAACACTTACGTTTTATTGAAGAACCTTTAGATATTATGGATAGCAAAGTTAAGAAACTGAGGCAAAGTCGTATACCGATCGTTAAGGTTCGATGGAACTCAAGGCGTGGCAGACCCGAGTTTACTTGGGAACGCGAAGGTCACATGAAGAACAAGTATCCCCAACTCTTTACAGAGGAAGCCGTACCGAATAACGAGTCTTAAATTTCGGGACGAAATTTCTCTAACAAGGGGAGACTGTAACATTGTTGAACACATAAAGTCTAATAAACGGGTCAGGGATGGCCCAATGGGCTTAACCTAAACCCATTATGTGCAAATTTCACTTCATTAAATTAATTACGTTTTAATACAATAAAATAAATTGTAAGGTTTGTTAACCTAATTAAATGATTTCTAGGTAATTGTTTAACATAATTGAATGAATTCGAAAATATTTTAATTAAGAACTTGTAATAATAAAGTATGGGAATACGGGTTGCTAATCGGTAATAAGTTAGACTAGTTAGATGGAATACTAGAAACACGGTAGTATCTAGGACACTTAGTTGCACACCGAGACCAAACCCTAGATACGACGACTACTGCATGTACTTATTGTATGCGAATTCTCTTAAAAACAACTAAGGTACTGAAGATACTTAGGTTACAACAACGAGCGCGCATTTTGTGGTGAATCAATACATAGCAACACAGGTGAGTTCATTGCCCCTTTTCAAAACATTTTGTTTTCAAACGCGGGGCTGAGAAGCATGCGTAAAATGTTTTATTAAATTGTTTTACGTAACTGCTTTTACTTATTATATGTTTCATATATATATTGTTTATACTCCTAGACCTTTGTCTAGGAGAATGCTAAGCAAAATTAATCACAAGTTAATTTAATTACTCTCGCGAGTAATACTTTAAATCTGAACTCTAAACAAACCCTTAGTCCAATTAGATCGAATTCAAGAACCTAAAATCAAAGTTGAATCGAAAGAACTCAAGCAAAAGCTGAAGATCGATTACAATGGAAATCTAATCCAGTAGGTGCTCAACAAACTAAGGATCCTGTTAATGAATTTGTAATGATTGGGAAATCATGGGATTTTAAAGATCATAGTCAAGGGAATGAAGGAAATCATAATCGTGTATGAATCATTAAACTAATGAAATCATTATGACCTAATGAAATCATTAATACTCTAGTTAAGGTTGAGAAAGAAAAAGAAGATGTTGATGGAGGAACGGAAGATGATCCGAAAACTGTAGATTGTATTAAGACAAGTGTGAATTTGAGGATGGAAGGTAGTGATCAAGAAAAGAGTGAGGATTCTTCAGTGTTAGAATCTGATAAAGCAATTGAACTTGAAATGGCTGAAGATAGCAAACAGGTGAATGAAGTTGTAGATGAGAAATGTAATGTTACTGAAGAAAATTACACTTTTGATGATTTTGAAATTACAAGCGAGATGAGGAAGTCTGAAGATGATGTGTTGAAGTCAAACGATGAAACTTCAAGTGATGAGGTGGTGTCAACAGAGGATGAGAGTGTTTATGTGGATGCCTCTGATGATTTGTCTGAAATAACTACCATCGTTAGTGAAGATCACTGTCATATCATTTCAGATAAAGAGGTAAGTTCAGGTATGTTTTCTAAACTCTCGTACTCTAAATGTTTATATCATGAGGAACAAATTTGGAGTTTGGAGGAAGAAAACATAAACTTGAAATGTGACTTATCAAACTGCAATAAAGCATACATGGTTTTAAAATCAAATGAAAAGTGTTTTAGAAAACAAATTGCAAAATTGAAGTCACAGGTTCAAAAGTTGACTGATGATTTGTCAAAGTCAAATGTCAATGAAGGCATTTCTGAACAAAAACTTGACATATGGAGCAAAGTAAATGTTGAATTGACAAATTCAGTCAACAATATTAAACTCAGAATAGACAAGGCAAAAAGAGACTTTCAAAAAATATTGCACAAATTGGAGAATCATTATGATTCTATAATTTCTTCAAGTCCTCTTGTTGAGAAACCAAGTGATAATGAAATTTCGAAGGATAACAATCTCAATAAGAGAAAGTCTCCAATTTGTGCTGATGATGACATTCCCCCTATCATTGAGGATTGTACTTTAGAGGAATATGATAAGAAAACATTGTACAGATGTGGGTTGATGGATGTACAAAAGGATTATGATGATTCTTACAATTATATCTTTGATGATGTGAAACCATGTGTTTCAAACTCAACAACATCATCCAATAAGAAAGTTTCTTTCAATACCCCATTGGTTGAAATTAAAAGTTTTTAAAGAACAAAAATAAGAATTTTTCAAAACAAAATGCTTTTTCAAGTTCAAAATCCTAAACGTCAAAGTCAATCAAAATGGGTTGTGAAATCATCATGTGCATCAAATAAAGTGGAATCAAAGTGTGATACTTCAAAGACTTGTATCAAAGACAAGATGTGAAAAGTTGAACTATGAGTCCCCCATGTCAAGTGGTAAGAAATTACATTTGACTCATAATGGTTCAACAAGGAATCAAAGACTGGTTTATGGTTCACCAGTGACAAATCACCAATAAAAATCATAAATGGAGTTATGGGTGTTAACTAGTTTTTACTACAAAGGTGGTGAAGGATTTGTTAAACAACTACCTAACACCTAAAATCTTTTCTATCAAAATGTTAAGTAGTAAGGTTTATACCTTAAAACACATATTAAAATGTTCAAGAAATGACAACTATGCTAAGTTACTACAAGGGCAACATGCAAAGTTTTAATATTTAAACCCAAGTTTATACTTAGAAACCTTCAAACTTTTTGGACATAAGGTTGATAAAGATGATTGAGTCTCAACCGCTAAAAAAAATAACATGATATTCTAAGCTTAACTTAATTGGTTAAGTGTTAGTATGATCCATTACCAGTGTTAGCCAACTTTAGGGCTAACACACACACACACACATACCCATAACTTATACATATAAGTTACAAACTATTTGAATTCAACACAGGATCGTGAACACAAACTCAAGAACAATAGTGAGCACGTGCATTTTCTGATGTTAGTCAACCACTACAAGATCCAGGTGAGTTCATACGCCCCTTTTCTAATCTTTTTTATTTTAAATTGCGGGGCTGAGAATACATGTGAACTCTTTAATTTACTTAAATGGTTTAGTACAACAATTCATTCATTTTAGGATCTAGATAGTGTTGAACTATCTTTATTATTATACTCTATTCAAGATCAATGTGTATGCTTGTTTGCGCATTAACAACTATGACAACAAGGGATGCTCATGATAATATAACTTCATGAATTCTTTCGAACATCTAAATAACTTATGTGAAATAAGATTTGGTCTTATCATACTTCGTTATTTAAAATGAGATAACAACATGATAACATGAGACAATTACAAGTAATAACAAGAATGATAATCATGATAACATAATTTCATGATAATAACATCATTCACACATTTACTAACATTATTTAATAACACAAGTTCTTATAACACTTTGTTAAAGACTGTGACAACAGACAACATTGTGATGATGACAACGGGTAAACATAACAACAATTGATTACAATTAAGGTTGTTTGTATTATATCACAACAATCATGTGTTCATGAGTTCATGTACACTCGTAAGTCCCTTACAAGAGAATCGTTTACCAGTTAATTTAGTGTGACTAAACCGACGATAACGTAATGGTACCATAGGTTTGACAAACAACAGGCGAGTGAGGCCGATACGTTGATCGTATTTCATTATTGGCTGGTAACGTATGACAGTTAATAGGGCGGCATCCGTTAAGTTTGGTAAACGGCACATGGTGATACTAATCTACAGTAACTAATTGTAATTAAATCCTTCGATTCTATTGACTAGTAGACTGAGGAATTGATTTTCTCTCGTGTCACATTGCCGGTAATAGTTTCGTTAAGGCACTGAGACTACAAATGCGATAGAGGTAAATCGGATGCATTGTGGTCTGATAACATGAGGACCACAATGGATCCCATTTATGCTCTATACATTCAAGATTGAGAACAACATCAATAAGTTAACTGTCACTCTTATTATAAGAAGTGAATTATAGTTAACCCTACAATTGTGAGAATAATAATAAGGATAAGATTTTGATAAATCTATTCTCCTTAAAACATTCAGGGTTTATCATTACTTAGGTTTTGATAACTTAAACCCTCATATATTTTTATTCTATACACATAACATTATTGGTGATGAACACAGATCATGGGTGAATATCAAATGCGATGAACACATATGAGATAGAAATGGGTATCCATAGTTGTACTGCGAGTGGTGTTGAATTCTGTTTAGTATGTGGTGGGATGTCAGCTGGGGTTTGTTCCCCTACTTATGCCCTATATATAAGCATAATTGATGGGATGAAATACCATTCGTAGTTATAACTATGGAGATGACATTGTGTGAGACAAATGAGACAACTATCAATGAGACTTGTGTATGACATTGTGATTGTGAATGACAATAAATTAACTGCTTTCAATTACTAAACTTATAAACTCACTAACCTAGTGTTGAATTTGTTTAAATGCATGTTTTCTCATGTGACGAACATGTTTAGTCACCAGACATTCAGGACTTAAGCTAGTGGACTTTTAGAATACCTGGATTCATTTTGTGTTGAGCATATTTTCAATGACAAAACTGTGAATCATCTTTTGTAAATCTTATGCAATTACAAGATAGAACAAACTCAATGATTCTTTTGGATAGATTTACTTAGTTAAATTATGAACATAATATTGTAATTTAAGTTTGTAGTTCTATATTAATGTCATGTTAGCATTTCTTATTTATATATCATGTGCAATGTAAACAATCTGATCAATATGATTATCAAACGATATCGCGCCCCGAGATCCTTCCACCCGACCGGAAAGTCGATCCAGCCCGTCGGCTTGGGGTGTGACAGATTGGTATCAAAGCCATGGTTATATAGAAATATAGGTCATATTACTTAAACAGTTTGGCCTAGACTATAACCTAGGGACCCTCATGTAGAGAACATAAGACATAGGATTCTATATGCATTGTGTCTTCTGCATTCTATCACTGCACTAACCGATTTTCTTTTGGTTTTGATCAGAATGCCGCCAAAAAGACAACCACCTTTGCTACCACCACAAAATTCGCATACTCACTCATCAACACCATCGCCACCCACATCTCCTCCACCACCTCCACCTCTTCCTTCGCATACTCCACCTCACAAACCACCACCTAATCATGAGTTGGATCCTGCTACTATCGTACTGGCCAGTCTGCTGACTAGTCATCTGAGGGAAGTAATCCTACATGAAACCAAAAGGATTAATCCTACAAGAAATTTGTAGGCTGCAAGCCACCTGGCTTCAGCGGCAGTGAGGGAGCTGTCGGCTTCATCCAATGGATCGAAAAGATGGAGTCAACCCTCGATGTCAGTGGTTGTCCTGATCAACATAAAGTGAGGTATGCTGCAAGCTCGTTCAACAAACGAGCATTGACTTGGTGGAACGCTCAAGTGCAAACCAGAGGAAGAGATGAGGCATTGTATATGCCTTGGGAGGAATTTAAGACTTTGTTGAGGGCTGAGTTTTGCCCATGGAACGAACTGAAAAAAGGTTGAGACTAAGCTACTCAACCATGTCATGCTTGGTGCTGGGCATCTGGCCTACAACACCAGATTTCACAAGCTGGTGACATTGTCACCAGATATAGTGCCAACACTGGAGAAACGGATCGAGCAGTATCTAGGTGGATTGCCGGCTTGTGTTTAGGGGCATGTGATTTCTGCCCATGCAACTACCTGGGAGATGGCTTTCACTCTGTCATCAAGATTGACATATGTAATGGTTGCCTTCGGGGAACTGAAGAAGAAACCAGAAACAACCAATGTTGGAAGCTCAAGGAAGCCAGATAAAAGCCCGGAAAAGAAAACGAAAGCGGTCAAAAATTATGCTGCGACCACTCAAACACCACACGCCACACAACCACAACCGCTGCAAATCAAGAGGCCTTACACTGGCACAAAAACTGCCAGTATCATCATCAACCGACTTTTTATTGCAGACAGTGCAACAAACGGTAAGAAGTTTGGTCATTGGGCCGCTCAATGTAAGAGCACGAGGGCTCAGATAAGGAACAACAATGCAGCGGTTGCAGCTGCAGCTGCTGACAACAGGTCTTGCTACACTTGTGGCAAACCTGGACATTTCTCGTGGGATTTCCCCAAGAGAATTCAACCAAGGGCTCAAGTAACTAGAGGGAGAGCCTTTCAGATTGGAGTTGCTGCTGCTCGACAGGACCCTAACGTGGTCACTAGTACATTTCTCTTATCTGACTTTTATGCACCTATATTATTTGACACTTGTGCGGATCAGATTTTTATCTCATCCAACTTTGCATGCCAACTTAATCATGTTGAGGAATCTTTGGACTCCACTTACATTATTTACATTGCAAATGGAAAACATATAACACTTAACACAGTACGTAGGAACTGTCCACTAACACTTGGTGATCACACATTTTCCATCGATTTGATACCAATGGAATTGGGTAGTTTTGATATCATTGTCAAAATGGATTGGTTATCTCTAAACAGAGTTGAAATCATCTGTTTCGTAAAGCTATTAAGTATTCTAGTGGAGAACAATCAGGTGTTGGAAATTCATGGAGATCAAGCAAATCACAGTTTCAAGTTAATATCGTGCATCAAGGCACGAAAGTGCCTAAGGAAACGGTGTATCGCATTCCTGGCTCACATAGAGGAGAAAGAGAATGAGATAATAAGGATTCAAGATGTGCCGGTTGTGAAAGACTTTGCAGACGCGTTTCCGGATTATCTACCGGTATTGCCACCTGAGCGATCAGTGCAATTCCGAATCGATTTGGTTCCGGGAGCGGTTCCTGTGGCTGTCTCCTTATGGACTAGCACCATCGGAAATGCAGGAACTGTCCAATCAATTACAAGAGCTACTAGACAAGGGATTCATTCGACCGAGTTTCTCACCATGGGGAGCTCCGGTATTGTTGGTCAAGAAAAAAAGATGGATCCTTCAGAATGTGTATTGATTACAGATAGCTTAACAAACTCACCATCAAGAATCGGTACCCGTTACCGAGGATTGATGATCTATTTGATCAATTACAGGGAGCTCAGTACTTTTCAAAGATAGACATGCATTTAGGTTATCACCAGCTCCGGATTCAAGAGAAAGACATACCTAAGACGGCCTTTCGTACTCGATATGGACATTATGAGTTTATGGTGATGCCATTCGGATTGACGAACGTACCTGCAGTGTTCATGGATTTAATGAACCTGGTGTGTAAGCCGTATCTAGATCAGTTCGTTATCGTCTTTACTGATGACATACTGATATATTCAAGAAACGAGAAGGAGCATGAACAACATCTCAAGACAATCTTGGAACTTCTAAAGAATGTACAACTCTATGCCAAATTCTCCAAGTGTGAATTTTGGTTAAGAGAAGTTTAGTTCTTGGGTCATGTGATTAACAACAATGGTATTCATGTGGATCCTACCAAGATTGAAGAAATCAAGAACTGGGACGTGCCCACAACACCTACAGAGATCAGATCATTTTTGGGTTTGGCTAGTTATTATAGGAGATTCATTTCGAATTTCTTTAAGATAGCCTTACCACTCACCAAGCTAACCCAGAAAAGTGAACCATTTGTGTGGACGCAAAAATAATAAGAGGCATTCCAAACACTGAAACAAAGATTGTGCAATGCTCCAATCTTAACACTCCGTGAAGGCAACGATGACTTTGTAGTTTATTGTGATGCTTCCCATAAGGGACTTGGCTGTGTTTTATTGCAACAAGACAAAGTCATTGCCTATGCTTCAAGGAAGCTGAAGATAAATGAAAAACTACACAACGCATGACTTAGAATTGGAAGCTGTTGTCTTTGCTTTAAAGATTTGGAGGCATTACCTTTATGGTACCGGATGTACAATCTTCACATATCACAAGATTTTACAACATATATTTGATCAGAAGGAGCTTAACATGAGACAAAGACGTTGAGTTGAGCTCCTGAACGATTACGATTGTGAGATCAAATACCATCTGGGCAATGCTAATGTTGTAGCTGATGCTTTGAGCCGGAAGGAACGGGTCAAACCCTTGCACGTTAGAGCAATGGGTCTGACTGTGCAAACAAGTCTGAGAGATCAAATTTTACAAGTACAACAAGAAGTAGTGGAAAGAAACAACTTGAGAAACGAGCTCGACTGTGGAGCCGAGAAACATTTTGAGACAAAACAAGACGGTGTTATCTATTATAGAGACCGTGTATGGATCCCAGCAGTATATGAACTTCAAAAACGCATTCTTGAGGAGGCACAGAAAACATGATATTCTGTTCAACCTGGTGCGGATAAAATGTACCAATATCTTATGTCATTTTATTGGTGGCCAGGTATGAAGAAAGATGTGGCTACTTATGTTGGTAAGTGTCTAACATGTGCTAATGTCATAGCGGAACACCAGAAACCGTAAGGTTTGCTGGAACAACTAGAGATACCACAATGGAAGTGGGAACAAATAACTATGGAATTTAATACCAAGCTACCCCGTACTTCCGGCGGACATAATTCTATACGGGTCATCATTGACCGATTAACCAAGTCCGCACACTTCCTACCAATTCGGGAAAACTACAAGAAGGAGAAACTAGCAAGACTTTACGTCGATGAAATAGTAGTGCGGCATGGTGTGCCACTATCTATTATTGCAGACTGGGACAGTTGATTTACATCGCGGTTTTGGCAATCGTTACAACAATCCTTAGGGACAACTGTCAATTTGAGCACCGCTTACCACCCAGAAATGGACGGTCAAAGCGAGCGAACAATCTAAACCCTAGAGGATATGTTGAGGACATGCGTCCTAGATTTCGGTGGAAGTTGGGACAAACATCTACCACTTATTGAGTTCTCCAACAAAAATAGCTACCACAGCAGTATCAGATGTGCTCCGTTCCAAGCACTATATGGTAGAAAATGTCGTTCTCCAATTTGTTGGACCGAAGTGGGAGATAACAAAATCACTAGGCCTGAACTTATTCAGGAAACAACTAATAAAATAGCCCAGATTCAACAAATATCACAAGCAACACGTAGCCGCCAAAAGAGTTATGCACACGAATGGTGAAAGCCTTTGGAGTTCCAAGTGGGTGACCGAGCCATGTTGAAAGTGTCCCCGTGGAAAGGCGAGGTTCGTATTTGGGGCTAATGGCAAGTTAGCACCAAGGTATGTTGGACCATTCGAGATAACTCAACAGATTGTTCCTATAGCATACAGACTCAGACTTCCTGATGAACTCAGCAGGGTACACGATGTATTTCATGTACAAATCTTAAAAGATGTCTCCCTGATGAATCGTTTGTCATACCCCTAGAAGAGATACAAGTGGATGAACAATTACATTTAATTGAAGAACCTGTAGAGATTATGGAGCGCGAAGTAAAAAGACTGAAATGAAGTTGTATTCCTATTGTGAAGGTTCGATGGAACTCCAAGAGCGGACCAGAGTTTACCTGGGAGCATGAGGATCACATGAAGACAAAGTATTCCCACCTGTTTTAAGAACTAGTGCCCGAAAATGGTGCTTAAATTTCGAGACGAAATTTCTTTAACAAGGGGAGACTGTGACAACCAGTACCAGATCATCCGGCAAGTCATACGGTACGTGTACTTTCACTATTTACTATGTGTAAATACAATGTATAAACAATTGTGTGACAATAAGAATAAGAAAACAAATAACATTTGTAAGTGTTTAAGTGAAAATTTAAACACAGAAATACAACAATCAATGTGAAACCACTCTATGAGAATAACCAACATTTGTATGTATTTCAATGAGAATTAAGATATAAATAAATACAACAAATCATGTGAAACAAAAGTGTGAAAACAAATGACAAAAGCATATCGGTTGCGATCTGATGTCCACAAATAACATGAATCAGATGTCCAACAATTCAGTGAGAAAACAACATGAATTCAATGATAACAATATGAAAATAGGTAAGTTTAGTTAAGTCCGTCAGTGAGGAAATACAATTCAAATGAAAATTCAATATCAATAACGAATAATGAATTGAAAGTGTGTTTGCGTGGGTGACGATTCACACAAACATATCTGTGATTTTAACATTCTGAATGATAACTGAAAAGTAGAAAACAAAAATTAGAAGGTGAAACCGTCGTCGCGTTCGTTCGGGTGACGCTTCGAACGAATACGCACGATGGTGACGCGATCTGGCGAAACTATTAAAATAAACATTTTTTATACAATAAATTAGGACAAAAAAATTTAGAAGATTTATTAGGAATCACAACCTTAAAAATGTTCTAGAAAACCATTTAAACCGTAAGTTACACGTTTTACGTTCCGGAAACGTAACGAAAACAAAAAACAAGCAACCGAAACGAACCCGAACACACACGGGGTATAAAACCCACTAAAAGCATTAAGTTTCTCATTTAATTCATGAACCCACCTCCTCTCTCTCTCTCGAAAACCGGATTCTCTCTCTCTCTCTCTAGATTTTCAACAAAAAAACACTCATATCTCACCCATTTCTTGGCCAAAGCACTCAAACTTACTATCAAATCGAAGCTTTTGACATCCTTTACTCGAAAATACAAAGGATCTGTTCCAACACCCACTGAATCAGAGATAAAACGAACCCTAATGTTAGGATTTTTAGGGTTTTCGACCAAAACAATCAAAACAGGAAGTTAACCGATGATAAATCAATAAACCCCTTAGGGAAATCACTTAAACAAGCTATAAGCATGTTGGATTACTTGAATGAGTGGCCATCATGAAAAGAACATGATGAGTGGGTTCGGTTACAGTTGGGCCGAATGGGGGCTGCCCGAAAGAGGCTAGAGCCGAAGGAGAATTCCATTCGCACAACTTGAAGACCGAATGAGCAGCCGAACGAATGGCTGCTCATGATGTCTCACTTGCATGCATATGGCCTTTCGCATAATCATACCCATTCGTGGTTATGGCTCAATCGCATCAAGGAAGGTGGAACCCCATTCGGTTGGAGAAAGAACCATCCGGCCCATGCAAGACATTCGCACCAGGATCTGATAAGCTCATTCGTATATTGATTCTCAATTATCCTACATGTCTTAACACCCTAAACTTTGTAAATCACATCTTGAAATAACACTAATAAACATCATGCATGGAGTTATGGGTGTTAATTAGTTTTTACTACAAAGATGGTAAAGGCTTTGTTAAACAACTACCTAACACCTAAAATATTTTCCATCAAATGTTAAGTAGTAAGGTTTATACAATAAACACATATTAAAATATTCAAGAAATGACAACTATGCTAAGTTAATACAAGGGCAACATGCAAAGTTTTAATATTTAAACCGAAGTTGATACTTAGAAACCGTATGGATCTTCAAACTTTTTGGACGTAATGTTGATAAAGATGATTGAGACTCAACCTCTAAACAAAAATAACATGATATGCTAAGCATAACCTAATTGGTTAAGTGTTAGTATGATCCATTACAAGTGTTATCCAACTTTAGGGCTAACACACAGAGACACATACCCATAACTTATACTTATAAGTTACAAACAATTTGAATACAACACAGGATCATGAACAAAACTCAAGAACAATAGTGAGCACGTGCATTTTATGATTTTATAAACCACTACAAGATCAAGGTGAGTTCATACGACCCTTTTCAAATCTTTTTGTTTTTAAATTGCGGGGCTGATAAAACATGCTAACTCTTTTATTTATTTAAAAGTTTAAGTACAACAACTCATTCATTTTATAATCTAGATAGTGTTGATCTATCTTTATTATCATACTCTTATCATGATCAATGTATATGCTTGTGTGCGCATTAACAACTATGATAAAAATGGATGCTCATGATAATATAACTTCATGAATTCATCCGGACATCTAAATAACTTATGTGAAATAAGATTTTGTCTTATTACACTTCGTTATTTACAATCAGATAACAACATGAGAATATGAGACAATTGCAAGTAATAACAAGAATGATAATCATGATAACATAATTTCATGATAATAACATCATTCGCACATTTACTAACATTGTGTAATAAGACAAGTTCTTATAACACTTTGTTAAAGACTATGACAACAGACAACATTGAGATGATGACAATGGGTAAACATAAAAACAATTGATTACTATTAAGACTGTTTGTATTATATCATAACAATCATGTGTTCATGAATTCATGTATAGTCGTAAGTCCCTTACAAGAGAATCGTTTACCAGTTAATTTAGTGCAACTAAACCGACGATAACATAGTGGTACCATCGATTTGACAAACCTCTAGCGAGTGAGGCCAGATGTTGATCGTATTTCATCATTGGCCGGTAACGTATGACCGGTAATAGGGTGGCATCAGTCAGGTTTAGTAAACGGAACATGGTGATATTAATCTACAGTAACTAATTGTAATTAAATCCTTCGATTTTATTGACTGGTAGACTAAGGAAATGATTTTCTCTCGTGTCACATTACCGGTAATAGTTTCATTGAAGGCACTGAGACTACAAATGCGATAGAGGTAAATCGGATGCATTGTAGTCTGATTACGTGAGGACCACAAAGGATCCCATTTAGGCTCTATACATTCAAGATTGAGAACAACATCAATAACTCAACTGTCACTCCTATTATTAGAAGTGAATTACAGTTATCCCTACAATTGTGAGAATAATAATAAGGATAAGATTTTGATAAATCTATTCTACTTAAAACATTGAGGGTTTATCATTACTTAGGTTTTGATAATTTAATATATTTTTGTTATATACACATAACATTACTGGTGATGAACACGGATCATGGGTGAATATAAAATGGGAAAAACACATGTGACATAGAAATGGGTATCTATAGTTGTGCTGCGAGTGGTGTTGAATTCTGTTAAGTATGTGGTGGTATGTCGGCTGGGACTTGTTCCCCTACATATGCCCTATATATAAGCATAGTTGATGGGATGAAATACCATTCGTAGATATAACTATGGAGAGGACATTGTGTGAGACAAATGAGACAACTCTCAATGAGACTTGTGTATGACATTGTGATTGTAAATGACAGTAATCAACTGCTTCCAATTACTAAACTTATGAACTCAGCAACCTAGTGTTGACTTTTTTAAAATGCATGTTTTATCAGGTGACGAACAGGTTTAGTCACCAGACATTCAGGACTTAAGCTAGTTGACTTTTTGAAGACCTAGCTCATTTTGTGTTGAGCATATTTTGAATGACAAAACTATGAATCGTCTTTTGTAAATCTTGTGCAATTACAAGATTGAAAAAACTCAATGATTCTTTTGGGTAGATTTACTTAGTTAAATTATGAACATAACGTTGTAATTATATATTAATATCATATTAGCATTTCTCATGTATATATCATGTGCAATGTAAACAATCTGATCAATATGATTATCAAACGATATCGCGCCCCGAGAACCTTCCGCCTGAAGGGAAAGTCGATCTAGCCCGCCGGCTCGGGGTGTGACACTACGGATGGTTTTCCTTTTAAGTATCTAAAAGTTCTTTTTATAGCAGTTTGATGTGATTCTTTTGGATTTGATTGAAATCTAACACACACACACACTCCATACATAATTTCAGGTCTACTGGATGTTAAATACATCAGTGAATCGATCATTGATCTATAGTGTTTCTGATCTACAGAAACTCCATTTGAATCAAGATCTAATTTAGTTAGTGTGCCAACAGGTGTACTAGCTACTTTGAATCAGAAAGATTAAATTTAAGAAGGCAATATATTTTGATTGATGAATGAAGATTCCAACTGGAGTTTATTTCACCTGCAAACCAAGAAAAAATGTCAGTTCACCAATTGAACTCATTTGAAATTTAGAATGCATAAGTAATTAAAAATCTTGGCAAAGTTTAGAATTTGTGGAACCAAAAATTATGTCATCTACATAAATCTGAACCAACAATAGATCTTTTCCTTATTTCTTTAAAAATAAAGTCTTGTCTATTTTTCCTCTTTTGAAATGATTATTCCGCAATTAATTGGACAGTGTCTTATACCATGCTCTAGGCACCTGATGAAGCCCGTAAAGAGCTTTATCTAGCTTGAAGACCCTATAAGGAAAATTAGGATGCTCAAAACCCAGAGGTTGAGGAACATAGACTTACTCATGTAAATTTCCATACAAGAAAGCTGACTTTACATCCATCTGATATACTATGAAATCCTTGGAGGCAGCATATGCCAAAAAGATTCTTACAGCCTCAATTCTTGCTACTGGAGCAAATACATCATCATAGTCTATTCCTTCTTCTTGAGTATATCCCTGAGCAACAAGACAAGCTTTATTTTTGATTATTATTCCTCTATCATCCTTTTTGTTTCTGACAACGTAACGAGTACTATTGGGTTACATTCCATTTGGAAGATCAACCAGTTCCCATACTTCTTGTTTTCGGAATTGTTGTAGCTCTTCTTGCATGGCTTCTACCCAGCTTGTATCTGCAAGTGCTTCCTTTATATTCTTTTGTTATATTTGAGAAAGGAAGCAATAATAAAGGCAAATATTTCATGAGGTGTGCTTCTTGTTGTTCTTTGATTCAGATCACTAATTATATTTGATGAAGGATGATCCTTTTATATTCTTCCTATGATTGAATTGGGATCAATTGGAATCAAGGATTCTAAATTTGTTTGATTTTATATTTCTTCATTTGAAGCATTTGACACAAGAGTAGTTATTTTCAACATTTTGAGTTGGAGATGAGGCAACATTATTTTAAACAGTATTTCTACTAAAACATCTTCACTGTCTGATGCAGACTCAAATTGTTCTTCAGGATCCTCATTTATATGATGTGGACTATTTTCATTTGAACTTTGATTTTGAGGTCCCTGAGATGGAGATATAGTATATTGAGGAGGATCAACTAGATGAACTCCCATAGGTTTAGGGTTCAAACCAAGATCTATTCCAAAGTTTGATGAATCTCCTGTATCAATATTTTCACTTGAATTTTGATCTTCAAACATGATTGGATTTAAAGACTTTTTGAGAGCATCTATATCAAATAACCAATCTTCACTTGAGCTTGTCATAGGAAATGATTTTTCTTGAAATGTTACATTCAAGGATTCATCAACTATATTAGCTCTTCTATTGAATACTCTGTATGCTTTCGATACAGAAGAGTATCCTAAGAAAAATCCATCATCAGCTTTTGGTGCAAACTTAGATAATTGATCTTTGGTTTTCAATATAGAGCAAGGACTTCCAAAAGCTTTAAAAAATCCAATGTACGGTTTTCTCTTGAAAATCAACTCATATGATGTTTTATTATGTTCTTTGACAATTCTTGTTCTGTTTTGCACATAACAAGTTGTATTCACTGCCTTAGCTCAAAATGTAATAGGAAGTTTGGAATCTGCTTGCATAGACCGAGCAACTTCAATTAGTGATTTGTTCTTGTGTCACACCCCCAATTTTCAACTAACGGAATCATACCGTTTGGGATGTGACAAACCAGGATCTCAGATCATTAGACATAACGAAGACCTCTATATTATTTTCAAAACATACTTTGGTCTAAAACTGTAATATCAAAGTTCTAACGTTGCGGAAGCGTTTTAAAACAAAAAAACCATGACAGTTTGAAAACTGAAAATTACAAAGCAAAGTTTCAAATGTTCAAATCCAAATAAAAGAATTTAAAGTATGCATGCGACTCGATCTCCTAGTCCATACTTGCTTGCTTTTATACCTTAGCGTCATGAGAAAACATGTAAATCAAGTCAACACAAAGGTTGGTGCATTACACAGGTTTAAGGATTCACAAATGTTTGAAACAACTGTTTGAACAAAATGTTTGCATATAACATAATCACACATTCACAGTCATGATAGCTAGTCATTTGTACTATTTACATAAGTGGTCGACACTGAAGCTGACTGTTGCATGCTATCGCATGTTTTGCCTTGCCACTATTGTCTAGCACAAACAATAGTAATGTGAATTGGCTAGTCAAAGACTTGTGTAGATCCCACCTACCAAGTGAGGTTTGTCAAACCTAATAGATTTATTTCCAACTACCACGCTTTGCACTACGACAAACTAAACGGTTCGAAATGTAAGGACTTGTAATGCTATGTTTGCCCTTAATGTAAACAGCTAACTCATGCAAGTGATATGTATCTAAAAGTGTTTTTTTGCATATGTTTTGTCCCCCAAAACAGTTAAAATAAGAAGGGGGCCGTGTGCGCACCTTTGATAATGAATAGAATGATCAAACACGTGAACTCGCGTAGAAAGTCCTCTTACGAAGAACCTGTGTTTTAACAATAACCTAATGTTATTCGGAATGTCATTTTGTTCTTGAAATCCTTAACCACTGCGTGTTTACTGACACACTATCCCACCTTAGGGTAGCCCCCTTATTTCAAATAGAATACCTATCCTATTAGCTCTGAATAGCTCTGAAGCAGGAAAGATTCTTTGCTTTTCTACACTACATTCGGATGGAAAGGAGCACACGTATGTTAGAGTGTTAGAAATGTACATACGTATGTATGCGTAACTTTGAAATCGTTTAATAAAATCATATCATCGTTTATGATTTTATTTAAACAACCGTAATTATACGCGATTTCATTTTCGGGGTAAAATATAAATTTTATTACTCTAATATGTTCGGAATTGGATTCTGGTTCTAACGCAATTCGAACGAGTCGAATGGGAGTGAAAACGAATAAATTATGATCAAAATACCAAAAATAGTTTTTAAAACTCAAAAACCGGTTTACCAAGGTTCGAATCCCCGACCTTTCAGTCATGTCAGCCACACCCTACCAACTCAACTGTTTCAACTTATGTTAATAGGCTCCATTTAAAATGATTTTAATCTATAACAGTCGGGTTTCCCCTTTGTTCACCAAACCGAACCAATCTTGGTTCCAATTGATCCATAAATCGAACCCAATCACTATCAACACTATGGGGCTATGATTTCTGATACTTAGGCACACCTACGTGAGTTTCTAATTCAATCATCTATTAATCATTTGCTTCTAATTGATCCCAAATGTGATCGGTTCCAAACGATTTAAATCTCAACCCAATCAACCCGAATTCGAACCTTTCAAAACACGAGTTTAGAGGGCTTTTCTTCTCTGAATCAAACCGAGACTACCTATGTAATTTAATTTGATTATCAACTTCAATTAATCCGAAATCCCTATTTCGTTCCATCTTACAAGCCCTAGAATTCAAAACCCATCAATTCTTAACATGTTTGGAAATTGATTCATGGTTTTCATTAACACATGAAACTAGAAATCATTCAATTCGTTTTTGTTTGATCGAATCATTATGTGGGTTTCTTGAACGAGATGTTTCTGAAACCCTCCATATGACTCAATTCGATTTCTAGACTCATCAGCATCAACTCCCCCAAATAGCTTAAACTTAAAAACCCTAGAAATTGAATCCCTAGCATTTGTACTTGTTTAATGAAATTGACATATTAGATAGCATATTCGAAGGTTTCTGAAAATGTCTATGCCTATTAATTTGAGTATCAAAATCGTTTGTGTTGAAAACCCCAAACCGGTTCTTAGAACAAGCCCTAGAATTCGAACATTATCAATTCCAGATTTTTGGATGAAATTGAGTTAGGGGTACTCTTAGTCGGCAGTTTTAGAAGGTGTAGGAGTGAAAACTGAAGTGATTTAATGTCGAATTGATAAAAATCAACTTCTAGCTTGAATTTCGGCCGACCCACGATCAAATCTTTCAATCCGAGCTTCTGGAATCAAAGGGTTGTGTGCAGAACTCTCTAAGGGAACCGATTATAGTATGTGAGTGTCTAATTTTGTGAGTTATGATCGAATGCCATGGATTTGATAATGCAATGTTACGGTTTCGACTTTTGATTGCCATTTCAGTTTATTTCGATCACTCATGGACTATGTAACTGAGAGCAAACGTTAATAATCATCATTACCATGATTAGTAGCAATTAATTTTGGTTTTTACTTGCAAGATATGTGAAATTCGAATTTACCCAATCATATGGCCGAATTTTGACTTTTATAAGTCAAAATTGATAAATTTTAATGCTTGAAAGTTTAATCCTAATAAATTGAATGTTTTAGGATTAATTCAACTCACTTTCAACCCCGCTAAATTGTTTTTGGATGATTTCACATCAATTCAGTTAATTTCCGGTTAACAGAGTTAACTCGAAAATATCGGATTCTCACATCATCCCCTTGTTGAAGGAATTTTTGTCCCAAAAATTGTAATATGTTAGAAGTAGCTAGGACACTACTTGTGAGTTCAAATTGTACGTGTTAGTGTGATGTTTGATCATTCTGTGTGCTTGTGTGTACTCACACACAAAATCCAATGTTTGCAACATCACAAATAAGTGTGATCGTTCCATGTAACTGTTTGCGTATACACTAGTTAGTTCACCTAACTGTGACTGTTGGTGTTTGATCATAGTGTGCTATGTAACTTTGCACCTAGTAAGTGTTCGCAACTGTTTGTACTATGTAACCTCGCACATAGCAAAATGTGTGTAACTAATCATGCATGTACTACCATAACATGTAACATTTGAAATGTAGCACATAAATGTGTAACCAATCATGCATGTACTACCATAACATGTAACATATGAAATGTAGCACATAAAATGTAATGTAGCACAAATGTTTGTAACAAATCCAATTGAATAAAGTGTTTGTGCTTACACTTTGAAATCTGAAATGTTGATGTGTGAAGCATCACGTCATCCCCTTGTTGAATGAAATTTCGTCCCGAAATTTAACGTGCGCTCTCAGTGTTTGTTGCTGTTGTTTTGAACAGATGAGGATAGTTCTTCATCATTTGGCCTTCCCGTTCCCATGTGAATTCAGGACCACGTCTTGAATTCCACCGAACATTGATTATCGGTATCTTGCTTTGTTTGAGCTGTTTGACCTCTCGGTCCATGATTTCAACTGGTTCTTCAATAAATCGTAACTGTTCATCCACTTGTATTTCTTCCAGTGGCACAACCAATGTCTCATCAGAAAGACATTTCTTTAAATTCGATACGTGAAAGACATCATGAACTCCACTGAGTTCATCCGGTAACTTGAGTTGATACGCAAACGGACCAATCCTTTTCAGGATCTCAAAAGGTCCTACGTACCGTGGGCTAAGCTTCCCGCGCTTACCGAATCGTATCACAACTTTCCAAGGCGATACCTTTAGAAGAACTCCGTCTCCTACTTGAAATTCCAACGGCTTACGACGTTTGTCAGCGTAACTCTTCTGTCAATCCCGGGCCGCTGCCATACGGTTCCGGATTTGAACTGTCTTCTCTGTCGTCTAGTGCGCTAGTTCAGGACCCGTAATCTGACTGTCACCAATTTCAGCCCAGCAAACTGGTGAACAACATTTACGACCATACAAAGCTTCAAACGGTGCCGCCTGAATACTTGTATGATAACTGTTGTTGTAAGAGAATTCTACTAATGGTAAGTGGTTTTCCCAGCTATCACCAAAGTCAATTACACAAGCTCGTAACATATCCTCGAGCGTTTGAATCGTACGTTCACTTTGACCGTCGGTCTGTGGGTGATAAGCGGTACTCATATCCAAACGAGTCCCCAATGACTTATGAAGTGATTTCCAAAAGTTTGAAGTGAATCGAGCATCCCGATCAGATATGATGGAAATTGGCACGCCATGTCGTGCTACAACTTCTTTGATGTAAATAAGAGTCAGTTTCTCCATCTTTTTAGTTTCCTTGATTGCCAAGAAATGTACAGATTTCGTTAATCGATCGACAATTACCCATATCGTATCACAACCACTCGGTGTACGGGGAACTTAGCAATGAAGTCCATCGAAATCTGTTCCCATTTCCACATCGGTATTTCTGGTTGTTGCAGCAAACCAGATGGTTTCTGATATTCAACTTTGACTTTCGAACAAGTCAAACATTTACTGACATACATAGAAATGTCGGCTTTCATGTGAGGCCACCAATACAGTGCCTTCAAGTCATGATATATCTTTTCTGATCCCGGATGGACTGAATATCTAGACTTGTGAGCTTCATCCATCACGAGTTCCCTTAATCCACCATGCAATGGTATCCAAAGCCGATTTATGAAATATCGAATTCCATCAGGCTTAACATCCAATTGTTCCTCCATCCCTCGTAAGGATTCTTGTACCAAGTTTTCCTTTTCCAAAGCTTCAAGCTGAGCACTACGTACCTTGTCAGGTAAGTCAGTATGTATCGTCATCATAAGTGCGCGAACCCATCTGGTTGATGTGTCTTTTCTGCTTAAAGCATCAGCTACCACATTAGCTTTTCCTGGGTGATACTTAATTGCGCATTCGTAGTAGTTCAACAACTCGACCCACCGTCGCTGTCTCATATTAAGCTCCTTCTGATCAAAGATATGTTGCAAACTCTTATGATCAGTGTAAATGGTACACTTGGTTCCATATAAGTAATGCATCAAAATTTTCAAAGTAAAAACCACTACTCCTAACTCCAAATCATGAGTGTTGATACATGTTTTTGTCCCTAGTTCATTTTTGTAACTCTTATCATGTAATGTTCAAATTATTAATGGAAGTTGTCTTTATATCTATTTGTTAATGTTTGTTTCTATTTCTTAATGTCTATTAATGATTATTTGTTTAGTTGATTTAATTAAATATTGAATTGAGTATGAAGATTACTCATTCGGCGAATGACTCTAGAATGAAGTCATTCGCCGAATGAAGAACATAGCGAATGTATGGATAGAGAATGAGTCATTCGCCGAGTGACTCATTCGATTGATAGCTCATTCGAGCTTAGTCATTCGCCGAATGAGCTGCTTCGGCTACTCATTCGGCCGAATGACTACAGCCTATATATAGAAGTTCAAATCATTTCAACTCTAACTTTCCAGAGCCATCCTTCTTCCCTGAGACTCCAGTGTCAAAACCCTTGAAGATTTGACCAGCTTTTGATCATCCAAGTTCGATTCTCAACTCGTGGTGTTCGATCGTTGCCTCCACGTTGTTCCTACAACCTCGGATCACCACGGTTCCTGTTGGTTTCGATTGGAAAACCCTGGAATAGGATTCCGCACTATTCCAGAGGCTGTCGAGTAGTTTTACATTGGATTCAGATTGTTTCCGAGCTCCCGATCGGTCCAACAAAGTGGTATCAGATCTTTGGCTCTTGATTCTACTCGATTTCCACTCAAAATCATCAGATCTGAGATTCCCAAAACCCTGATTTTCGTAACTTCCAAAAACCCTATTTTTCTTGCTTTCCAAGTTACTATTTCATTGAAAAATCAAGGGTTTTTGTGGTTTGATTGTTCTAATTCTTTCCCAATTGGTTTGTTATCATGTCTTGAACTTCTGTACCAAATTTGGTTCTTAGATCTGGTCAAAATCGCAAGTTATCACGATTTTCATTGCTGAAAACCCCAGATCGCCGAATGACGATTGCGGCCGAATAGGTTCTGCCGAATAGCCTCTCATTCGCCGAATAGGTCTCATTCGGCGAATAGCTCCTTCGCCCTTCTCATTCGCCGAATAAGCCTCATACTCCACTTTCATTCGGCGAAAGAGCTCATTCGATCTGACATTCGCCAAATAGGTCATTCCATCATTCCATTCGCCAGTTGTCATACTTAGCTTTCATTCGCCATTTTCAAGTCATTCGACCCCCGACATTTGCCCAAACCAGTTCATTCGCCAGTTATTCCTGAAATTTTTCTATGTGTTGAATCTTGTTTCTTCTGATCAAATGGAGGATCTAGCACTCATGGCTAACCAAAACCATCGCATTCAAACTCTCTTGTTGACAGAGAATGAAACCGGGAACTCAAACAAAGCTCCTAAGTTGTTGACTTTAGATGACTACCCTCACTGGAAGTATAGATTTGAGATCCACATCAATGGAATGGATACAAATCTGTGGATGATGATAGAGGGAGGTTACTTGAGGCCTTTGAACGAGGATGGTACTCCTATGCTTGTTACAAGGATGACCGATCCTCAAAGGAAGCTGTAAGACTATGAGAAGAAAGCATATGCCATTCTGTCACAGTCCATTGCTACAGATATTTTTCATCAATTTAGACAGTTTACATCTTCCAAATACCTCTAGGATGCCTTGCAACGGAGATATGAGGGGAATGATGCGTTGAAGAGTATTAAGTCTAAAGCTTTGAGAAAAGAATTTAACAGCTTTATGTATGTGGGTAATGAGTCCCTTGATGAACTGATTGCTAGATTTTATCATCTGTTGAGTGAGTTGTTCAACCATGAGGTCAAAACTACAATTTAGCAGATGCCCTACCTCCAAAGTGGGAGTCTTTCTTTATGGTACTCAAGCAAAATCAGGATGGCTCATATGGACATCAATGATTTCATTCAGAAGCTGAAAGAGCATGAGATAGAGAACAAATGGAAAGCCAAGAGGGTTGTGCAAGTTTAGGATCCTTCTCTATACTACTCCACTCCCACAGTTGATAAATCCACAACTCATGCTCCTCTGAAAACTGCTTTTGTTTCTAAAACATCTGAAGCTCCATCTGCAGCTCAGATGCATTTCAGTCAATCTTCTTCATCAAGTTCACAACAAGAGCATCATCAGCCTACCGCAAGTCTAAAAACAGAGAACTTTAACAAGGTCACAGTAGAGATTGCAAAAGAGCATATGGGTCTTCTGTCAACATTGGTTAGCTCATATGATGGATTAGTTGCTGGTCAGATCGACAATCCATATTTGACCAATGATGACTACTCTCAGATTGATCCTGATGACATGGAGAGAATTGATATTATGTGTGCATTGGCTAGTGCGGTTAGGAGAGCAAAGGAGTTTGTGAAAAGGACTGGGAAGGATATCAATCTAAACAAGGAGTCTAAGTTTGGATTTGATATGGCATCTGTCACATGCTACAACTGTGGTGAGAAGGGTCATTTTGCCAGGCAGTGCAAACAACCAAAGAAAGCAGGAAACAAGAACCCATTTCAGCATCAGAAATCAGCACCCGCAAATTCAGAAAGGAGACTAGTTCCTATTGATTCTCCTTCTCCAGCTGGATCTTCATCTTCTGCTAGTAAAGCTTTAATGGTTCAACAGGATGAAGGGGTGAACTGGGACTTCAGGTTTACTGCTGCTAAAGAAGATCAAGATAAAGCTTGTGTGGCAGAGATTCAGCATTTTGAAGATCATGATCAGAAAAGCATTCAGGAAGATTCATTGATGAATGATGACAAGATCTCAAGTTCAGAATCAGAAAGTATGACAGATTCAGACACTCAAGATTCTGATGGTGAAGCTGATGACTCATCAACTGAATTTGCCTTGATGGCAAAATCTTCTGCTTCTACAAAATCTGATCAGGTATACACTGACTGTTCATCTTCTCAATGTGATTGTTTCAATTGTGTTGACCTTAGGAGTAAGGTTCTTGCTTATGAGAAGCATAAAAGTGACTTGTTGACCGATCTCGACCTGTGCATTGAAGCAAACAAAGTTTTAAAATCTAATGAAAAAGATTTTCAGATTAAAATTGATCTTTTAAATCGACAACTGCATGAGGACGAGATCGCTGTTCTGAACAAGCAAGATGCTATCACTTCTTATCTCAATACCATCAATGAGATCAAGAAGAAGTTAGCAATAGATGAATGTGATTATGAGACTCTAGGTCAGAAGCATAAGACCTATGAAAGCTCTTCTATATCATTGTGCACATGATCAGTAGGGGTACTGATCAGGGGAAGGAACATGTTAGTTATCAAAATTGTCCTCCACCAATCCTCAATGCCTTTATCAATACTCCAAATGACAAAGATGTAAAGGATTTTCAAGTTATTACTCTGTTAGTAATTGATCCAGTTAGTCTGAGTACAAATCAGAGTTCCTCACAGACTAAGGAATCAAGGGTGGATGGAGTTGTTGAAGATTGGGTTTCCGATTTCGAGGATGAATCAGATTATTCACCTAAGCACAGTACTCCTCGGAATCAAACTTCTATTGTCATGAAAGGTGACCCAATCTCCAAATCAAAGATTTACAAAGAATTATGCTCTGTTGAAGCTTCACAGGGGTCTGAAGGTGACTGTGTTACCAAATCAGCTCTGTCTGGTAACAAAGGGAAAAGGGTTTTGGGTTTTGAGCAAGATTGTCAGAAAACAAATGTTTTTAACTCAACTAAAAAATCTTTTTCTGATTTAAAGCATTTCCATAAGAAGGGTGACAAAGTTTGTTTTGAATGTGGTGAGTCAGGGCACATTGTGAGATTTTGCCCTCAGTTGATCAGACCTAAGGTTGTGCCTTTCAAAAACATAAAATTTGCTTTACCAAAAGCGGTAAAATCTGTGCCTAAGCCTGTTCAACTAAAATCTAAATCACCCATTCCTTTTAAGACTTCAGACAAGGGAAAAGGAAAATTGGAAACTTTGGGTGTTCCAAATGTGATTAAGGTGAACCAAGCTAAATCATCATCCATTTATCTGAAAACCTCTTTTGATGAAAATGCAATTTGGAAAGTTAAATCATCTGAGGATTCTGTTCCACCAATTTCAGATAAATCTCTTTCTAAAGGGAAATGGATCGATGTTTGGATCCGAGACTCTATGGGTCAACCCAAGACTGTAAAGGCTTGGGTTCCCAAAGTAAACTGATTGTCTTTTTAATTGTGCAGGTTGCCCCAAAAGCTGGAGTTAATAGCAATTGGATCGTTGATAGTGGGGCTTCCAGACACATGACTGGTGATATTTCTCTGCTCACCAATGTGAATGCAGTTCGAGGTGGCTATGTTGCCTTTGCGGTAGACAAAGGTGGTTTTATTACGGGAGATGGAATTTTGACAAATGGATAGGTTTCATTTGATAATGTCAGATATGTCAAACAGTTGGAAAACAACCTCCTGTCAGTTTCTCAGATTTGTGACAAAGAGTACAAGGTGTTATTTGATGACTCAAAATGTTACATTCTCAAGCAAGGTGTTAAGATACCTGAAGATTGGATTTTGATGTCTGCTCCAAGGAAGCAAGATTTGTACGTTCTCAATATGGCCACAGCTTCAACTACATCCTCCTCAGCTTCATGTTTTATGACAAAGGCAACTGAGAAAGATTCAATCCTTTGGCATAAGAGGATGGGCCATTTGAGTTTGCGCAAGATGAATCATTTGGTACACAATAGTCTGGTTGAGGGAGTTAGCTTGAAGAATTTTAAGCTATCTGATATCTGTGTATCGTGCAAAAAGGGAAAGCAATGTAAGAAGTCTCATAAGCTGAAAAAATATCATTCAATCAATGTTCCTCTTGAGCTTGTCCACATGGATTTGTTTGGTCCAGTGAATCGGAAGAGTATAGCTGGAGATCAATACTGTCTTGTTATCACTGATGAATACTCCAGATACTCTTTGGTCTTCTTTTTCAAGGAGAAATCAGAAACGTTTGATTGAATTCAAGTTCTGGTTACCAAACTTGAATCACTTTATAATCTCAAGATTCGTCAATTTCAAACTGATAATGGAACGGAGTTCAAAAATCACAGCATGGAGAATTTTTGTAATGCAAGAGGCATTGTGCAACAATTTAGTGCTCCATACGTTCCACAGGTGAATGGTGTTGCTGAACGCAAGAATAGGACATTGATTGAGGCTGCTAGAACAATGCTTGCTGATTCTTCTCTGCCAGTTCAATTCTGGAACGAAGCTGTAGCTAACGCTTGTTATACATTGAACCGGGTACTTATTGTGAAGAGACATGGGAAGACTTGCTTTGAACTGCTCCATAACAGAAAGCCAAATCTTAAGTATCTAGAACCATTTGGTGCTCCATGCACTATGCTTAAGAAACATGAGCAGGGCAAGTTCAATGAAAAGGTGGAAGAAGGGTACTTTCTTGGGTATAGCACTCCAAATAAACGAGTTTACAACATTTCAACTCATAATGTGGAGGAGTGGTACCATGTAGATGTACAGAAATATACGATGCCCCCACCTGGAAAAGGGCCAGATTGGATGTTTGATTATTCCAGTCTTTTTGACTCATTCAATATGCCCCCTATGTACTCAGATGAAGATGTTGTTCTTCAGATGCTGTATGATGTACAGAATGCACCCGATGAAATTTTTCAACCTACATCTGCATCTGTTTCGTCTACACAGATAAATGATGACAGCTCAGACACAGATGACAATCCTCCGGTTGCTCCTGAACCAGTTGTTTATAACCTTGTACCTGGTCTTGAGAATTTGAATCTGAATAACTTAGATCCTGAGGTTGAGGTTCCCGCTCATCCAGTTGGAAGAATCAATCGTATTCATCCTTAAGAAAACATTATTGGGAGTCCTTTAGATGGAGTGAAGACTCGAAGTCAGATTTCTTCTGGTGGTCTTGCTGACATTCTTGATTTTGCAGATGTAAGCTTTTGTGCTCATTCCTGCTCTATCTCTCAAGTTGAACCGTGTACTGTCACTGAAGCCCTCAAAGAAGAATCACGGGTTGATGCTATGCAAGAGGAACTTTTGCAGTTTAAAAAGTTAGGGGTCTGGCAATTAGTTGATAGACCCAAAGGTGCAAAAGTCATCGGCACTAGATGGGTTCTTCGTTGCAAGAAAGATGATCACGGGATCATAGTGAGAAACAAGGCTCGTCTGGTGGTTCAAGGATTCAGACAGATAGAAGGATTGGATTACAATGAGGTGTTTGCTCCAGTTGCTCGACTAGAAGCCATTCGTATGTTCTTGGCTTATGCATCCTTTAAAAAGTTCAAGGTTTATCAAATGGATGTAATGAGCGCGTTCCTTCACGAGGTTATCAGTGAAACAGTGTATGTCAGTCAACCTCCCGGGTTTGAGGATCCATTGTATCGTGACCAAGTTTACAAGCTAGACAAAGCATTGTATGGATTGCATCAAGCTCCGCGAGCGTGGTACGAGACACTTTCTACTCACTTTCTGAACAACGGGTTAAGAAGAGGTGTCATTGACTGCACTTTATTCATCCGTGAGAAGGACAGTGATTTACTCTTGGTGCAAGTGTATGTGGACGACATAATTTTTGGTTCCACAAATGATAATCTGTGCAAGGAATTCGAGAACGTTATGAAAGAAAAATTTGAAATGAGTTCGATGGGAGAGATGAAGTTTTTCTTGGGTTTGCAGGTGGATCAGTCTGAGGCAGGAATTTTTATTCATCAAACCAAATACGTGGGTGACATTCTGAGCCGGTTCAGTATGTCTGATGCGAAGCCTGCTGGTACCCCACTGGCAATTAATCACGGGATTACTCCAGATGAAAAGGGGGAGTTAATTGATGCCACTCTATACCGAGGAATGATTGGATCTCTCATGTATCTTACTGCTTCTCGGCCAGATATGATGTTCGCTACTTGCTTGTGTGCACGTTATCAATCCAAACCAAGAGTATCTCACCTTATTGCTGTCAAAAGGATTATGCGTTATCTGAAGGGTACACCGGAACTTGGCTTATGGTACCCTAATGATGATAACTTTGAGCTTACTGCCTATAGTGATTCAGATCATGGCGGATGCAAGAGAGATTTCAAGTCAACTTCTGCAGGATGTCAGTTCTTTGGAAACCGATTGGTCACCTCGCAGTGCAAGAAGCAGACATCGGTGTTTACTTCAACCTGTGAAGCCGAATATATTGCTGCTGCTAGTTGCTGTTCACAAATCATCTGGATTCAACAGCAACTCAGGGACTTTGGGTTACATTTTTCTAACACTCCTATTTATGTTGATAATACTGCCGCCATTGCTGTCACTAAAAATCCAGTTCAGCACTCCAAAACCAAACACATCGACATAAAATATCACTTCATACGTGATTGTTTTGAAAAGAAATTAATCGATGTTCTGAAAATTCACACCGATCACCAAAAAGCCGATCCTTTTAAAAAAGCATTTGACAAACCTAGATTTTTATATCTGTTATCGGCTAATGGTGTTTTCCAAAAGGATGAAGTTCAATCCTCATCTGAGTCTAACAAATGATCATCATTTTTTTTCTTAGATAGTTTTTGCTTTGTTTATTTTACTTCAGTATTTTAATTTTTTCTTGTATAGTTCATTTTCATTACCAAAAACTCAAAAAGATTTTCTATTTTTAGTTTTTAGGGGGAGATATTACGATATTTGAAAAACCAAAAACAATAGAAAATTTGAAAAACCAAAAACAATAGAAAAATTAAAAAAATTGAGATAGTCTTGTTTAATAATGTAGTACATTGATTTTATCATGTCATAGAAGCAGAAATGAATGTATGAACTAAAATAACAAGAGAATTGTGATGGGATGTACTGATAGGCTTACTATACAAAATAAATAAACAACTTATGATAACTTAGAAAGTTTGATTTGTGGGATCCATTTTGTTAAATCTTTTGAGTGAGAAAAGGTTTTTGACTCAAATCAAGCGTACACCTGTCATCATGGAATCAAATGAGGTTTCATTCAAAGAAAAATAAAGGCAAGCTGGTATTAAGCTTGAGGAAAATAAAAAACAAGCTGGTATTAAGCTTGATGAAAAACTAAAAACAAGCTGGTATTAAGCTTGAAGAAAACCTAATGCAAGCTGGTATTAAGCTTGAGAAATACTTAAACAAATAAAGTTCGATTCCATACATGTGCCATATTGCTGGGACGGACCTAGCTGAAGCCATCCATTTGAATAGAATGTTGATACATGTTTTTGTCCCTAGTTCAGTTTTGTAACTCTTATTATGTAAATGTTCAAAGTATTAATGGAAGGTGTCTTTATATCTAGTTCTTAATGTTTGTTTCTATTCCTTAATGTCTGTTAATGTTTATCTATTTAGTTGATTTGATTATAAACTGAATTGAGTATGAAGGTTACTCATTAGGCGAATGACTCTAGAATGAAGTCATTCGCCGAATGAAGGTAATAGCGAATGTCTAGATTGAGAATGAGTCATTCGCCGAATGACTCATTCGAATGATGGCTCATTCGAGCTTAGTCATTCGCCGAATGAGCTGCTTCGGCCACTAATTCGGCCGAATGACTACAGCTTATAAATAGAAGTTCAAATCATTTCAACTTCAACTTTCCAGAACCCTCCTTCTTCCCCAACTCTCCAGTGTCAAAACCCTAGAAGATCTGAGCGGTTCTTGATCATCCAAGTTCGATTCTCAACCCGTGGTGTTCGATCGTTGCTTCCAAGTTGTTTCTACAGCCTCGGATCACCACGGTTTCGGTTGGTTTCGATTGGAAAACCCTGGAATAGGATTCCGCACTATCCCAGAGGTTGTCGAGTAGTTTTTCATTGGATTCAGATTGTTTCCGAGCTCCCGATCGGTCCAACAAAGTGGTATCAGAGCACTGGCTCTTGATTCTTCTCGATTTCCACTCAAAATCAACAGATCTGAGATTCCCAAAACCCTGATTTTCGTAACTTCCAAAAACCCTATTTTTCTTGCTTCCCAAGTTACTATTTCATTGAAATATCAAGGGTTTTTGTGGTTTGATTGTTCTAATTCTTTCCCAATTGATTTGTTATCATGTCTTGAACTTCTGTACCAAATTTGCTGGTTAGATCTGGTCAAAATCGCAAGTTATCACGATTTTCGTTGCTAAAAACCCCAGATCGCCGAATGACTACTGCAGCCGAATAGGTTTTGCCGAATAGCCTCTCATTCGCCGAATAGGTCTCATTCGGCGAATAGCTCCTTCGCCATTCTCATTCGCCGAATAAGCCTCATTCTCCACACTCATTCGGCGAAAGAACTCAGTCGATCTGCCATTCGCCGAATAGGTCATTCGACCAACCCATTCGCCAGTTGTCATTCTCAGCCTCCATTCGCCAGTTTCAAGACATTCGGCCCCCAACATTCGCCCAATATCAGTTCATTCGCCCGTCACTTTTGAAATTTTTCTAAGTGTTGGATCTTATTACTTCTGATCAAATGGAGGATCTAGCACTCATGGCTAATCAAAACCATCGCATTCAGACTCTCTTGTTGACAGAGAATGAAACCGGGAACCCAAACAAAGCTCCTAAGTTGTTGACTTTAGATGACTACCCTCACTGGAAGTATAGATTTGAGATCCACATCAATGGAATGGATACAAATCTGTGGATGATGATAGAGGGAGGTTACTTGAGGCCTTTGAACGAGGATGGTACTCCTATGCTTGTTACAAGGATGACCGAGCCTCAAAGGAAGCTGTATGACTATGAGAAGAAAGCATATGCCATTCTGTCACAGTCCATTGCTACAGATATTTTTCATCAATTTAGAGAGTTTACATCTTCCAAACACCTCTAGGATGCCTTGCAACAGAGATATGAGGGGAATGATGCGTTGAAGAGCATTAAGTCTAAAGCTTTCAGAAAAGAGTTCAACAGCTTTATGTATGTGGGTAATGAGTCCCTTGATGAGCTGATTGCTAGGTTCTATCATCTGTTGAGTGAGTTGTTCAATCACGAGGTCAAAACTACAACTCAAGAGAAGATTCAGTGTTTAGCAGATGCACTACCTCCAAAGTGGGAGTCCTTCTTGATGGTACTTAAGCAAAATCAGATGATGGCTCATATGGACATCAATGATTTCATTCAGAAGTTGAAGGAACAGGACATAGAGAACAAATGGAAGGCCAAGAGAGTTGTGCAAGTTCAGGATCCTTCTCTATATTACTCCACTCCCACAGTTGATAAACCCACAACTCATGCTCCTCTGAAGACTGCTTTTGTTTCTAAAGCATCTGAAGCCCTATCTGCAGCTCAGATGCATTTTAGCCCATCTTCTTCATCAAGCTCACAACAAGAGCATCATCAGCCTACTGCAAGTCTAAAAACAGAGAACTTTGACAAGGTCACAGTAGAGATTTCTAAAGAGCATATGGGTCTTCTTTCAACTTTGGTTAGCTCATATGATGGATTAGTTGCTGGTCAGATCGGCAATCCATACTTGACCAATGATGACTACTCTCAGATTGATCCTGATGATATGGAGAGAATTGACATCATGTGGGCATTGGCTAGTGCAGTTAGAAGAGCAAAGGAGTTTGTGAAAAGGACTGGAAAGGACATCAATCTAAACAAGGAGTCCAAGTTTGGATTTGATATGGCATCTGTTACATGCTACAACTGTGGTGAGAAGGGTCACTTTGCCAGGCAATGCAAACAGCCTAAGAAAGCTGGAAACAAGAACCCATTTCAGCATCAGAAATCAGCCCCTGCCAATTCTGAAAGGAGATTAGTTCCTATATATTCTCCTTCTCCAGCTGGATCTTCATCTTCTGGTAGTAAAGCTTTAATGGTTCAACAAGATGAAGGGGTGAACTGGGACTTCAGAATTAATGCTGATAAGGAAGATCAAGATAAAGCTTGTGTGGCAGAGATTCAGCATTCTGAAGATCATGATGAAGAAAGCAGTCAGGAAGATTCTTTGGTGATTGATGATAAGATATCCAGTTCAGAATCACACAGTTTGACAGATTCTGACACTCAAGAATCTGATGGTGAAGCTGATGACTCATCAACTCAATTTGCCTTGATGGCAAACTCTTCTGCTTCTACTGATTCTTCTGAGTAGGTATACACTGATTGTTCATCTTCTCAATCTGATTGTTTCAATTGTGTTGACCTTAGGAGTAAGGTTCTTGCTTATCAGAAGCATAACAGCGATTTGATGACCGATCTCGACATGTGCATTGAAGCTAACAAAGTTTTAAAATCTAATGAAAAAGATTTTTAAAATAAAATTGATCTTTTAAATCGACAATTGCATGAGGCCGAAATCGATGTTCTGAACAAGCAAGATGCTATAACTTCTTATCTCAATACCATAAATGAGATCAAGAAGAAGTTAGCAATTGTTGAGTGTGATTATGAGACTTTAGGTCAGAAGCTCAAGAGCTATGAAAGCTCTTCTTATATCATTGAACACATGATCAGTAGGGGTACTAATCAGGGGAAGGAACAGGTTAACTATCAAAAGTGTCCTCCACCAATCCTCAATGCCTTTGTCAATACTCCAAATGACAAAGATGTGAAGGATTTTCATGTTTCTACTCCGTTAGTAATTGATCCAGTTAGTCTGAGTGCAAATCAGAGTTCATCTCAGACTAAGGAATCAAGGGTGGATGGAGTTGTTGAAGATTGGGTTTCCGATTCCGAGGATGAATCAGAGTATTCACCTAAGCATAGCACTCCTCGGAATCAAACTCCTGTGGTCATGAAAGGTGACCCAATCTCCAAATCAAAGATTTACAAAGAATTATGCTTTGTTAAAGCTTCACAGGGATCTGAAGTTGACTGTGTTACCAAATCAGCTCAGTTTGGTAACAAAGAAAGAAAGGGTTTGGGTTTTGAGCCAGATTGTCAGAAATCAAATGTTTTTAAATTAACTAAAAAGTCATTTTCTGATTTAAAACATTTTCATAAAAAAGGTGATAAAGTTTGTTTTGAGTGTGGTGAGCCAGGGCACATTGTGAGATTTTGCCCTCAGTTGATCAGACCTAAGGTTGTGCCTTTCAAAAACTTAAAATCTGTTTTACCAAAACCGGTAAAATTTGTGCCTAAGTCTTTCAGCAAAAGTCTAAACCTCCCACTCAGTCTAAGATTTCAGACAAGGGAATGGGAAAATTGGAAACTTTGGATGTTCCAAATGTGGTCAAAGTTAACCAATCAAAATCATCATCCATTGATCTGAAAACCTCCTTTGATAAAAATGCAATTTGGAAAGTTAAATCATCTGAGGAGTCTGTTCCACCAATTTCAGATAAACCTATTCCTAAGGGAAAATGGATCGATGTTTGGATCCGAGACTCTATGGGTCAACCCAAGACTGTAAAGGCTTGGGTTCCCAAAGTAAACTAATTGTCTCTTTATTGTGTAGGTTGCCCCAAAAGCTGGAGTGAACAGCAATTGGATCGTTGATAGTGGGGCTTCCAGACACATGACTGGTGATATTTCTCTGCTCACCAATGTGAATGCAGTCCGAGGTGGATATGTTGCCTTTTCTGGAGACAAAGGTGGTTTTATTACAGGAGAGGGAATTTTGAAAAATGGACAAGTCTCGTTCGATAATGTCAGATATGTCAAACAGTTGGAAAACAACCTCTTGTCAGTCTCTCAGATTTGTGACAAAGAGTACAAGGTTCTATTTGATGACTCTAAGTGTTACATTCTCAAGCAAGGTGTGCAAATACCTGAAGATTGGATTTTGATATCTGCTCCGAGGAAGCAAGACCTGTACGTTCTCAATATGGCCACAGCTTCAACTACATCCTCCACAGCTTCATGTTTTATGACAAAGGCAACTGAGAAAGATTCAATCCTTTGGCATAAGAGGATGGGCCATTTGAGTTTGCGCAAGATGAATCATTTGGTACACAACAGTCTGGTTGAGGAAGTTAGCTTGCAAAATTTTAAGCTGTCTGATATCTGTGTTTCGTGCAAGAAGGGAAAGCAGTCTAAGCAGTCTCATAAGCTGAAAAAATATCATTCAATCAATGTTCCTCTTGAGCTTCTCCACATGGATTTGTTTGGTCCAGTGAATCGAAAGAGTATAGCTGGAGATCAATACTGCCTTGTTATCACTGATGAATACTCCAGATACTCTTGGGTCTTCTTTTTGAAGGAGAAATCAGAAACATTTGATTGCATTCAAGTTCTGGTTACCAAACTTGAATCTCTTTATAAGCTCAAGATTCGTCAGTTTAGAACTGATAATGGAACGGAGTTCAAAAATCAGAACATGGAGAATTTTTGTAATGCAAGAGGCATTGTGCAACAATTTAGTGCTCCATACGTTCCACAGATGAATGGTGTTGCTGAACACAAGAATAGGACATTGATTGAGGCTGCTAGAACTATGCTTGCTGATTCTTCTCTGCCGGTTCAATTCTGGAATGAAGCTGTTGCTAATGCTTGTTACACATTGAACCGTATTCTTATTGTGAAGAGACATGGGAAGACTTGCTTTGAACTGCTCCATCACTGAAAGCCAAATCTTAAGTATTTAGAACCATTTGGTGCTCCATGCACTATGCTTAAGAAACATGAGCAGGGCAAGTTCAATGAAAAGGTGGAAGAAGGGTGCTTTCTTGGGTACAGCACTCCAAATAAACGAGTTTACAACATTGCAACTCATAATGTGGAGGAGTGGTACCATGTGGATGTTCAGAAATATATAATGCCCCCACCTGGAAAAGGGCCAGATTGGATGTTTGATTATTCCAGTCTTTTTGACTCATTCAATATGCCCCCTATGTACTCAGATGAAGATGTAGCTGTTCAGATGCTGTATGATGTACAAAATGCACCAAATGAAACTTTTCAACCTACATCTGCATCCGGTCCCTCTACACAGATAAATGATGACAGCTCAGACACAGATGATAATCCTCCAGCTGCTCCTGAACCAGTTGTTGATAACCCTGTACCTGGTCTTGAGGATTTGAATTTGAATAACTTAGATCCAGAGGTTGAGGTTCCAGCTCATCCTGTTGGAAGAATCAATCGTATTCATCCTCAAGACAACATTATTGGAAGTCCTCTAGATGGAGTGAAGACTCGAAGTCAGATTTCTTCAGGTGGTCTTGCAGACATTCTTGATTTTGCAGATGTAAGCTTTTGTGCTCATTCCTGCTTTATCTCTCAATTGGAGCCGCGTACTGTCACTGAAGCCCTCAAAGAAGAATCATGGGTCGATGCCATGCAAGAGGAACTTTTGCAGTTCAAGGATTCAGACAGATAGAAGGATTGGATTACAATGAGGTGTTTGCTCCAGTTGCTCGACTAGAAGCCATTCGTATTTTCTTGGCTTATGCATCCTTTAAAAGGTTCAAGGTTTATCAAATGGATGTAAAGAGCGCGTTCCTTCACGGGGTTATCAGTGAAACAGTGTATGTCAATCAACCTCCCGAGTTTGAGGATCCACTGCATCCTGACCAAGTCTACAAGCTAGACAAAGCAATGTATGGATTGCATCAAGCTCCGCGAGCGTGGTACGAGACACTCTCCACTCACCTTCTGAACAACGGGTTCAGAAGAGGTGTCATTGACTGCACTTTATTTATCCGTGAGAAGGACAGTGATTTACTCTTGATGCAAGTGTATGTGGACGACATAATCTTTTGTTCCACAAATGATGATCTGTGCAAGGAATTTGAGAATGTTATGAAAGAAAAATTTGAAATGAGTTCGATTGGAGATATGAAATTTTTCTTGGGTTTGCAGGTGGATCAGTCTGAGGCAGGGATTTTCGTTCATCAAACCAAATACGTTGGTGACATTCTGAGCCGGTTCAGTATGTCTGATGCGAAGCCTGCTGGTACCCCACTGGCGATTAATCACGGGATTACTCCAGATGAAAAGGGGGAGTTAATTGATGCCACTCTGTACCGAGGAATGATCGGATCTCTCATGTGTCTTACTGCTTCTCGGCCAGATATCATGTTCGCCACTTGCTTGTGTGCACGTTATCAATCCAAACCAAGAGTATCTCACCTTATTGCTGTTAAAAGGATTATGCGTTATCTGAAGGGTACACCGGAACTTGGCTTATGGTACCCTAATGATGATAACTTTGAGCTTACTGCCTACAGTGATTCAGATTATGGAGGATGCAAACGAGATTTCAAGTCAACATCTGCAGGATGTCAGTTCTTTGGAAACCGATTAGTCACCTGGCAGTGCAAGAAGCAGACGTCGGTGTCTACTTCAACCTGTGAAGCTGAATATATTGCTGCTGCTAGTTGTTGTTCACAAATCATCTGGATTCAACAGCAACTCAGGGACTATGGGTTACATTTTTCTAACACTCCTATTTATGTTGATAATACTGCCGCCATTGCTGTCACTAAAAATCCTGTTCAGCACTCCAAGACCAAACACATCGACATTAAATATCACTTCATACGTGATTGTTTTGAAAAGAAATTAATCGATGTTGTTAAAATTCACACCGATCACCAAAAAGCTGACCTTTTTACAAAAGCTTTTCACAAACCCAGATTTTTATATCTGTTATCGGCCAATGGTGTTTTTCAAAAGGATGAAGTTCAATCCTCATCTGAGTCTAACAAATGATCATCATTTTTACTTAGATAGTCTTTGCATAGTTTATTTTATTTCGGTATTTTCATTTTCTCTTGTACAGTTAATTTGTATAACCAAAAACACAAAAAGATTTTCTATTTTTAGGTTTTTAGGGGGAGATATAGAAAATTTGAAAAACTAAAAACAATAGAAAATTTGAAAAACCAAAAACAATAGAAATTTTGAAAAACCAAAAACAATAGAAAAATTAAAAAAATGAGATAGTCTTGTTTAATAAAGTAGTACATTGATTTCATTATGTCATAGAAGCAGAAATGAATATATGAACTAAAATCACAAGAGAATGATGATGGGATGTACTGATAGGCTGACTATACAAAATAAATAAACAACTTATGATAACTTAGAAAGTTTGATTTGTGGGATCCATTTTATTAAATCTTTTGAGTGAGAAACGGTTTTTGACTCAAATCAAGCATACACCTGTCATCATGGAATCAAATGAGGTTTCATTCAAAGAAAAATAAAGGCAAGCTGGTATTAAGCTTGAGGAAAATCAAAAACAAGCTTGTATTAAGCTTGGTAAAGAAAAACTAAAAACAAGCTGGTATTAAGCTTGAAGAAAACCTAATGCAAGCTGGTATTAAGCTTGAGAAATACATATACAAATAAAGTTCGATTCCATACATGTGCCATATTGCTGGGACGGACCTAGCTGAAGCCATCCATTTGGATAGAACAAGAAAAACACAAAAAGATAATAAATGTTTGAATCTTATTGAATTCATGATGACTGGTTTTAAGATATGCTGAAATGAGTTTTAAACTGATTTTGATCTTGATTGATGAAATGAATTGGGGAACTCAATCAGAAAATATGAGTGATCATATAGTTTGTTTAGGAGTTATGTATTGTTCAGTTTAAATTTGGACAAATATATCAGTAATCGTATCAAAATGAAATTGTGTTTGAAGTGAAGCATTCATTGAAGGCAATATGACGTGATCAGAGATATGTGTTATTTTATTAATGGACTTCTCACAAAAACATGTTTTTATTTGTTTTTAATTCCTGTTTGTACAGTTGTAGTGGTTGTTTCAGAAAAATACATAAAGATTTTCTATTTTAAATTTTTTTTAGATGATCATTTGTAGATTCGGATGTCTGTCATATCTGAATCTTGAACCAACCAGACATATCTTCATAAATTGTTAAAAGTTTGTTGCTCATAATATCAAAGGTTGAAAAATTTGAGGTTTGGAGATTTTCATCTCTCATTCGTCCGAATGAGAGGTAGAATGAACTCATTCGGCCGAATGAACTCATTCTGCGAATGAGTCATTCGACCGAATCAATCACACACAATGAACCTCATTCGACGAATGAAGAGTGTCGAATGTCTCATTCGACATTCTCATTCGGCGAATGAACATTGTCGAATGACTCAATCGTTACTTTCATTCGGCGAATGAGACCGAAGTTACTTGACCTTTCGCCTAGCTCATTCGGAGAATGAGAAGAGGCTATATAAATGTCTTTCGGCCGAATGAAGGTCATTCGACCAAAAACTCTTTCGCGACATCAGAGAGAACCCCATTCGGCGATTCACACACAGTGCCTGTTCCCTTGATTTCTTTTGATCTTTATTGACCCTGCCTCTAATAATCTTGTTATACTTCATCTCAGGTAAATGAGGATCAAGTTTCAGATCATTCCAACCGTGGAATCGTGCCAATCAGATCAAACTTTAGGGTTTTAGGGTTCTAACATTCACTGTGTAAATAAATCATTGAAATGGACTTGAAACGAACTTAATCATGTATTAAAGATGTTAGTTGGTCGATTCTGAATGTTAATGAACAAGTTTTATGGGCTGATTTTTGATTTTTGCAAAAAGGGGATTTTGAATTCAAATCAGAGCCGAATGTCGTCATTCGGCGAATGACTCATTCGGCGAATGAACCTCATTCGACGAATGGCTCATTCGACGAATGACCAGCCATATCTATATCTCATTCGGCGAATGAGGGCCATTCGACGAATGAACCTCATTCGACGAATGACTCATTCGATCCTATGACTCATTCGGCAAATATCTGTCATTCGGCATATCAGATTAACTGTTAATCTGATTTCTTGTTAATTTCAGTTTATTGATTGGGTATCTCGTACTGACATGTTTATTTCTTTTGTTATGCAGTATGGCAGGATACAAGTCAGTTCCTAAGCACAACATCTGTGCTCATCTAGACTTGACCACTCCGAACGCGAAGCACTACTCAGACATCATCACATTTCTGAGGCGTTCGAGGATATTCACAGCCATATCTACTGTACATGTGCCCTATCTCTCGCATCAGCAGGATTTTTGGTCATCGGCTGATATTGATTGCGAGGCCGAGCCTACAGTTATACGGGGCAAAGTATAAGGGCATGATGTTGTGGTCTCAGCTGAGCACATCCGGAGAATCTGTGGATTTCAAGACTCTCCTGATCAGCCTGCATTACTTGATCGATTTCTGGTTCGTGGATGTTTTCTTCGGTGCAAGTATGAGGGTGATATTGGAGCTGGCATTCTCAACAAGGCGTTTATGTCTCCTCAGTTCAAGTATTTGGCACATGTCTTGGTTCACTGTCTTGGATCGAGGAGAGGTTGTTTTGATGATATGCGTGAGACCATCCAGTGCGCATTTGCTGCTTTAGTGCCCAACAAACCCTTCAACTTCTCAGAGATGATATTCATTCACATGAAGGAGAACGTGGTTCTCAAGGGTGACAAGAAGTTCCTCATGTACCCGTGGTTTCTCCAGCAAATCATAGACGCCCAAGTTCCAGATCTTCTGAAGATCAATGCTGATATCATTCGAATAGAGCATATGAATGACATTACTCTTAACAGAGTTTTGCCATACAGAGGGAAGGAGAGGAAGCCCACCACCAGGTCTTTATTTGGTCACCTCTCTCGACCTGATTATAGGGCTCCTGCTGGACGAAGATGGATGCATGATGACTCCGACTCGGATGTAGAAGACATTGTTGTACCGGCTGGTGGTGATGATAGTGATGGAGGTGATGGAGGTGATGGTGGTGATGGTGCAGGCCCTAGTGGTGCTGGAGCTGGTGAGAGCACAGTGTTAGTGAGCACTGCTGCTATGGTGAGTTCTAGTGTAGGTGAGATGAGTTCTGGACACATGACCACTGCTGCTTCAGTGAGCATGGTTGATGTTGTTGGTTCTGTTGCTGGTGGTGATGCTGATGTTTCTACAGCACAGGAAGAGGATGTTGATATTGATTCTTTGATGGATCTAGACTTCCTGACCACCACTACTACTACTGTTTCCACCTCTGCTGTTGCTGATACTACAGATCCTCATATGTCTGATGATGATGATGAGTCTGAGGATTCTGGAGATGAAGGTGTAGCCGGTGAAGGTGATGAGGAGAGCACATACTCAGACGATTTTATGCAAGAGGGCTGTGAGAAGGGGATGGTGGCGGGGAAGATGGTTGTTCGGAAGAGGAAGAGGACAGAGGAAGAGAGGGAGGAGATCACTGATCCTTTATTCATTCCAGAGTTTGATCTATCTCCTCCTCCCAGGTCTTCTGCTCCTGCTTCCGCAGCAGTGATTGCTACTGCTGCTGCTCAGCCCACATCCTCCAGAGCAGGAAGGGGAAAGAGATCGAAGTTCTCTTTCCAGAGGAGGTCAGAACTGACATCGGCTGCTACAACTACTGTCACATCAGTAGCAGCTGTGTCAGTTTCTTCACTGACACGGACAAGGGCTATTCATACTCAGACCACTACTGCCCCTCTGTCCACTCCTTTTATTCGTGATCCAGTCTATGTTGCTGCTTCTTCCGGTCCATCTACAGTTCGAGCTGATGTGCATATACCTACTTTGTCAGTTGTGAATCAGCTTAGCACACTGAACAGTATGGTCCTCAGACTGATGGAGAAGAATTTGCAGCAAGAGTCTAAGATCGCTCAGCTCACTCAACGGATTAACGATCAGGATGCCCTGTTGCTGCAGGCAGCTGATCAACGAGCGGATCTTAGAGCTCGTTCAGCTCAGCAGGAGGAGCAGCTCCTAAAGTATATCGACGAGCACAACCAACTGGCTATGACAGTCTGTGGTTTCAGTGAAAGGATCCTTTTACTCGAGGCTGAGAATGCTCGCCTCGCTGGACTTGTCGAGGGTTCAAAGGAGGGCACTCCCAGACTTGAGGGGGTAGAGGATCGTTCCGATGATTCAGACAAGCAGGTGGATGAAGAAGATGAAGAAGAGTCTGATGAGGAACAAGTTGACTATGAGGATTTCGAGAAGGATGAGGAATCAGATGAAGATGATGAAGATGATGATGATGACAAAGATGGATCGGGGAGTGGGTCTGCAGAATCATTTGGCACTGATGATGATGATGATGATGACAACAATGATGATCAAGCTCCTCCCACTTCTGAGATCCGGTCAAAGAAGGCAAATGACAAGAAAGCTCAGGCTCCTCCTCCTTCGTCTCCTTCGTCAGCTTGACGAGACACTAACCATGATTTTGGACGCTCAGGGCATTATACAGCATTGAGTGAGCTATGACAAGGAGGAGGGAGAGATCATACACTGTCTATCAAAGGAGCAGATAGCCGAGCTATTCAGGTTGAATCCTGACGAGGTTGTTACTAATGACACCTCAGTTCCCAGTTTTGAAGAGCCCGAACCAGAAGCTTTTGATGATGTAGATGAGGTTATTTTGGAAGATATTACAGATGAAGAATACCCAAAGTATGCATCGGCCGAAGACGAGCTGCCTACATTCACTGAGCCATTTGATCAGGAAACAGAGGATCTCTTGGTCAAATATCTATAAGAACAAGTAGAGGCAAGCAAGGCTGAAGCCGATGATCGAAAGAAAAGAAAAGAAGAATGGGCTGCTTACTGGGAAGTGTTAAAGAAACAAAGCACAGAGAAGATGCCAGCCACGCATAAGAAGGTTTACAGGACCAAAGGCTACAAAGCTGGAGGTCAGATCCTTAGCTGGGCATACTTCCATGATCTTGGGTGCTATGCTGTGAAAAGAGAGAAAGGGATCGACTACTTCAAACACCCACATGATTTCAAGATGTTGCCTGGATTCGAAGTCAATCAGCTAGCACGTCTGAACATGCTATACAGTCAAGACTCTGGGATGTCTGCTTGGTTTTCTCGACAGATCAAGTATGCATACCGGAAGAGATGAGTGAACTTTCAACCGCAACAGCCTTAAAGATACTACTTGCCTGAGATTGATGGGGGTACCCGCAAGCATAAAGTGATCCTGAAGTGGCTTCCCCCTAGAGTCTTGAAGAAGATTCCCCTGCGGAAGATGCGTCAAGACTTTATGGATGGCTTCCGATGGTGGAACTATGACTGGAGAACAGGTGAAGCTGTGATAGTCCTCTGCAAAGACAAGAAGTTGGAAACTGTCAGAATCTTTGATCCCATGTGGCTGACCAACCTATCACTGAATGATGTCAAAGCTTTGTTTCTACATCAGATTTTCTTCGATGTACAGGATATGGAGCAAGCTCTTCAGTTCATGAGAGTTATTCATCTCTGCATCTGCTTAAAGGTTCATGCCGGTGCTGATTGGAAAGCTATTTCAGACAAGCTTGCAAGGAAAGACACTCCAAAGAGTTGAACTAGGTCCAAAGGGGAGTTTGTTGATACATGTTTTTGTCCCTAGTTCAGTTTTGTAACTCTTATCATGTAAATGTTCAAAGTATTAATGGAAGGTGTCTTTATATCTATTTCTTAATGTTTGTTTCTATTCCTTAATGTCTATTAATGTTTATCTATTTAGTTGATTTGATTATAAACTGAATTGAGTATGAAGGTTACTCATTCGGCAAATGACTCTAGAATGAAGTCATTCGCCGAATGAAGGTTATAGCGAATGTCTAGATTGAGAATGAGTCATTCGCCGAATGACTCATTCGAATGATGGCTCGTTCGAGCTTAGCCATTCGCCGAATGAGCTGCTTCGGCCACTCATTCGGCCGAATGACTACAGCTTATAAATAGAAGTTCAAATCATTTCAACTTCCACTTTCCAGAGCACTCCTTCTTCCCCAACTCTCCAGTGTCAAAACCCTAGAAGATCTGAGCGGTTCTTGATCATCCAAGTTCGATTCTCAACACGTGGTGTTCGATCGTTGCTTCCAAGTTGTTTCTACAGCCTCGGATCACCACGGTTTCTGTTGGTTTCGATTGGAAAACCCTGGAATAGGATTCCGCACTATCCCAGAGGTTGTCGAGTAGTTTTTCATTGGATTCGGATTGTTTCCGAGCTCCCGATCGGTCCAACATAGAACAAGAAAAATACAAAAAGATAATAAATGTTTGAATCTTATTAAATTCATGATGACTGGTTTTAAGATATGCTGAAATGAGTTTTGAACTGATTTTGATCTTTATTGATGAAATGAATTGGGGAACTCAATCAGAAAATATGAGTGATCATATAGTTTGTTTAGGAGTTATGAATTGTTCAGTTTAAGTTTGGACAAATACATTAGTATCGTATCATAATGAAATTGTGTTTGAAGTGAAGCGTATATTGAAGGCAATATGATGTGATTATAAATATGTGTTATTCTAGTAATGGACTTCTCACAAAAATATGTGTTTATTTGTTCTTAATTATAGTTTGTACAGTTGTAGTGGTTGTTTCAGAAAAATACAAAAAGATTTTCTATTTTCAATATTGTTTTAGATGATCATTTGTAGATTCGGATGTCTGTCATATCTGAATCCTGAACCAACCAGACATATCTTCATAAATTGTTAAAGGTTTGTTGCTCAAAATGTCAAATGTTGAAAAAGTTGAGGTTTGGAGGTTTTCATCTCTCATTCATCCGAATGAGAGGTAAAATTCACTCATTCGGCCGAATAAACTCATTTTGCGAATGAGTCATTCGACCGAATCAATCATACACTGTGGTCATCATTCGAAGAATGAAGGGTGTCGAATGTCTCATTCGACATTCTCATTAGGCGAATGAACATTGTCGAATGTCTCAATCGCAACTTTCATTCGGCGAATGAGACTAATTTACATCAGACCTTTCGACTAGCTCATTCGGCGAATGAGTCTGACTATATATTAGTCCTTCGGCCGAATGAAGGTCATTCGACCATTTATTCTTTCGTTGCATCAGAGTGAACCCATTCGGCGATTTTCATCCACCTTCTGTTCTTTCGATTTCATTTGATCCTTGTTAACCCTGCTTCTGATAATCATTTTCTACTTCATCTCAGGTATATGAGGAACAATTTACAGACCTTTCCAACCGTGGAATCATGCAAAACAGATTGAATTTTTGGGATTTAGGGTTTTTGGGTTTCGCTGTGTAAATAGACCATCGAAATGGACTTAATACTATCTTAATCAAGCTTTAAAAGTCTTAGTCGGTTGTTTCTGAATGATGATACACAAGTTTTATGGGCTGATTCATGATTTTTGCAAAAAGGGGATTTTGAATTCAAAAACAGGCGCAGAATGTCGTCATTCGGCGAATGACTCATTCGGCGAATGAACCTCATTCGACGAATGACTCATTCGACGAATGACTCATTCGACGAATGACCAGCTTAGTCTATATCTCATTCGGCGAATGATGGCCATTCGACGAATGAATCTCATTCGACGAATGACTCATTTGATCACAAGCCTCATTCGGCGAATCACTGCGATTCGGCCACTCTGTTTAACTGTCAAGCTGATTTTTTTAATTTTCAGTTTCTTGTTGAATGTCTTGTACTAACATGTTTATTTCTTCTGTTGTGCAGTATGGCAGGATACAAATCAGTTCCTAAGCACAACATTTGTGCTCATCTGGATTTGACCACTCCGAACGCAAAGCACTACTCATATATCATTACTTTTCTGAGGCGTTCAAGGATATTCACTGCTATATCTACTGTCCATGTGCCTTATCATTCGCATCAGCAGGATTTTTGGTCATCTGCTGACATTGACTACGAGGCCGAGCCTACAGTCATCAGGGGCAATGTTCAAGGGCATGATATTGTGGTTTCTGCTGAACATATCAGGAGAATCTGTGGATTTCAAGACTCTCCAGATCAGCCATCATTACTTGATCGATTTCTAGTTCGTGGATGCTTTCTTCGGTGCAAGTATGAGGGTGACATTGGAGCGGGCATTCTCAACAAAGCATTCATGTCTCCACAGTTCAAGTATTTAGCTCATGTCTTGGTGCATTGTCTCGGATCGAGGCGAGGAGGATTCGATGACATGCGTGAGACAATTCAGTGTGCTTTTGCTGCTCTTGTGCTCAACAAGCCTTTCAACTTCTCAGAGATGATATTTATTCACATGAAGGAGAACGTGGTCCTAAAGGGGGACAAGAAGTTTCTCATGTACCCGAGGTTAATGCAGCAGATCATAGATGCTCAAGTTCTAGATCTTCCCAAGATCAATGCTGATGTTATTCGGTTAGAGCACATCAATGACACTACTCTTAACAGAGTCTTGTCATACAGAGGGAAGGAGAGGAAGCCAACCACCAGATCTTTATTCGGTCACCTCTCTCGACCTGATTATCGAGCTCCTGCCGGACGGAGATGGAGGCATGATGACTCCGATTCTGATGTGGAAGACATAGTTGTACCAGCTGGTGGTGATGGGGCAGGTCCTAGTGGTGCTGGAGAGGGTGAGAGCACAGTGATAGTGAGCACTGCTGCTGTGGTTAGTTCAGGTGTGGTGGATGTGAGTTCTGGATGCATGACCACTGCTGCTACTGTGAGCATGGTTGATGTTAGTGGTACAGTTACTGGTGGTGATGCTGGTTTGTCTACAGCACAGGAAGAGGATATTGATATTGATTCATTGATGGGCTTAGACTTCCTGGCCACTACTACTGTTACTGCCTCTTTTGTTGTTGATACTACAGCTCCTCATATTTCTGAAGGTGATGATGAGTCAGAGGACTCTGGTGATGAGGGTGTAGTAGGGGATGGTGATGAGGAGAGTACCGATTCTGATGATTTCATGTAGGAGGGTTATGAGAAGGTGATGGTGGCAGGCAAGATGGTTGTTAGGAAGAGGAAGAGGACAGAAGAAGAGAGGGAGGAGATTACTGATCCATCATTCATTCCAGAGTTTGATCTATCTCCTCCACCTAGGTCTTCTGCTCCTGCTTCAGCAGCTGTTATTGCTGTTGTATCTCAGCCCACATCGTCTAGAGCTGGAAGGGGAAAGAGATCTAGGTTCTCTTTCCAAAGGAGGTCAGAACTGACAGCAGCTGCTACAACTACTGTTACATCAGTAGCGGTTGTGTCAGTTTCTTCACTGACACGGTCAAGGGCTATTCCTGCTTAGACTACTATTGCCCCTTTGACCACTTCTGTTATTCGTGAGCCGGTTTATGTTGCTGCTTCTTCTTGCCCATCTACATCACAAGCTGATACGTATATACCTACTGTTTCAGTTGTGGATCAGCTTAGCACACTGAACAGTATGGTTCTCAGGCTGATGGAGAAGAACATGGAGCAAGAGTCTAAGATTGCTCAGCTCACCCAACGGATCAACGATCATGATGCCTAGTTGCTGCAGGCAGCTGATCAACGAGCTGATCTTAGAGCTCGTTCAGCTCAGCAAGAGGAGCAGCTCCTCAAGTATATTGACGAACACAACCAGCTGGCTATGACAGCCTCTGCTTTCAATGAGAGGATTCTTCTAGTAGAAGCTGAGAACGCTCGCCTTGCTGGACTTGTCGAGGGTTCCAAGGAGGGCACTCCCAGGCTTGAGGGTGTAGAAGACCCTTCCGATGATTAAGACAAGGAGGTGGATGAGGAAGAAGAAGAAGAGTCTGATGAGGAACAAGTTGATTATGAAGATTCTGAAAAGGATGAAGAATCTGATGAGGATGATGAGGCTGATAATGATGATAAGGACGGATCTAGGAGTGGGTCTGCTGAATCATCCGGTATTGATGACGATGATGATGATGACAATGATGATCAAGCCACTCCCTCTTCTGAGATCCGGTCCAAGAAAGCCAATGACAAGAAGGCTCAGGCTCCTCCTCCTTCGTCTCCGTCAAAGACAGCCGAACCAGAAGCTACTGAGGAAGTACAAGCTGTGCCTTTGAGACGTCAGCTTGATGAGACATTGACTATGATCTTGGACGCTCAAGGCATTATACAACACTCAGTCAGCTATGACAAGGAGGAGGGAGAGATTATACACTGCCTCACCAAAGAGCAAATAGCTGAGCTATTCAGGTTGAATCCTGATGAGGTAGTTACTGATGACACCTCAGTTCCCAGTTTTGAAGAGCCTGAACCAGAGCCATTTGATGATGTTGATGAGGTTATTTTGGAAGACATCACAGATGAGGAGTACCCAAAGTACACATCGGCCGAAGACAAGCTGCCTACATTCACTGAATCATTTGATCAAGAAACAAAGGATCTTTTGGTCAGATATCTAGAGGAACAAGTTGAGGCAAGCAAGGCTGAAGCCGATGACCGAAAGAAAAGAAAAGAGGAATGGGTTGCTTATTGGGAAGTGTTGAAGAAGCAAAGCATAGAGAAGATGCCAGCCACACACAAGAAAGTTTACAGGACCAAAGGCTACAAAGCTGGAGGTCAGATACTTAGTTGGGCATACTTCCATGATCTTGGGTGCTATGCTGTGAAGAGAGAGAAAGGGATTGACTACTTCAAACACCCACATGATTTCAAGACGTCGCCTGGATTCGAAGTAAATCAGTTAGCACGTCTGAACATGCTATACAGTGAAGACTCTGGGATGTCTGCTTGGTTTTCTCGACAGATCAAGTATGAATACCGGAAGAGATGGGTGAACTTTCAACCACAGCAGCCAGAACGATACTATTTGCCCGAGATTGATGGTGATACCCGGAAGCACAAAGTGATCCTGAAGTGGCTTCCCCCTAGAGTTTTGAAGAAGATTCCCTTGCGGAAGATGCGACAAAACTTTATGGATGGCTTCTGATGGTGGTACTATGACGGGCGGACTGGTGAAGCTGTAATAGTTCTTTGCAAAGACAAACAGTGGGAGACTGTTAGGATCTTTGATCCCATGTGGCTGACCAATCTATCACAGAATGATGTCAAAGCTTTGTTTCGACATCAGATCTTCTTTGATGTACAGGATATGGAACAAGCTCTTCAGTTTATGAGAGTTATTCGTCTCTGCATCTGCTTAAAGGTACATGCCAGTGCTGATTGGAAAGCAATTTCAGACAAGCTTGCAAAGAAAGACACTTCAAAGAGTTGAACTAGGTCCAAGGGGGAGTTTGTTGATACATGTTTTTGTCCCTAGTTCAGTTTTGTAACTCTTATCATGTAATGTTCAAATTATTAATGGAAGTTGTCTTTATATCTATTTCTTAATGTTTGTTTCTATTTCTTAATGTCTATTAATGATTATTTATTTAGTTGATTTGATTAAATATTGAATTGAGTATGAAGATTACTCATTCGGCGATTGACTCTAGAATGAAGTCATTCGCCGAATGAAGAACATAGCGAATGTCCGGATAGAGAATGAGTCATTCGCCGAATGAGTCATTCGATTAATAGCTCATTCAAGCTTAGTCATTCGCCGAATGAGCTGCTTCGGCCACTCATTCGGCCGAACGACTACAACCTATATATAGAAGTTCAAATCATTTCAACTCTAACTTTCCAGAGCCCTCCTTCTTCCCTGAGACTCCAGTGTCAAAACCCTTCAAGATTTGAGCGGCTTTTGATCATCCAAGTTCGATTCTCAACCCGTGGTGTTCGATCGTTGCTTCCACATTGTACCTACAACTGTGGATCACCACGGTTCCTGTTGGTTTCGATTGGAAAACCCTGGAATAGGATTCCGCACTATTCCAGAGGCTGTCGAGTAGTTTTACATTGGATTCGGATTGTTTCCGAGCTCCTGATCGGTCCAACAATGAGTAGTGTAATTCTTTTCATGTGGTCGTAGTTTCCTTGAAGCGTAAGCAATCACTTTATCACGTGGCATCAATACACATCCCAAACCCTGTGCAGATGCGTCAAAGTACACCACAAAGTCTTCTGTTCCTTCCTGTAAGGACAGAATCGGTGCACTGTAGAGTTTATGTTTCAATAACTGAAATGCAGCTTCCTGTTTATCCGTTCAGTTATACTTCGTTCCTTTGTGCGTAAGAGCTGTAAGTGGTTGAGCGATCGTTGAGAATCCCTCAATGAATCGTCGGTAATAACCCGCAAACCAAGGAATTGTCGTAACTCGGTAGGGTCTTTGGTGCTTCCCAATTCTTAATCTCCTCAATCTTTGCTAGATCAACATTTATGCCCTTTTTATTGACTATATGACCCAAGAATTGTACTTCTCGCATCCAGAAGTCACATTTCGAGAACTTAGCATACGGTTGTTCTTGTTTCAGTAATTCCAACAGCAATTGAAGATGTTCAGCGTGCTCCTCCTCAGTCTGAGAATAGATGAGAATGTCATCAATGAAAACAATGACAAACTTATCAAGATAAGGTTTACAAACACGATTCATGAGATCCATGAATACAGCTGGAGCGTTTTTCAACCCAAATGGCATGACCAAGAACTTATAATGGCCATAGCGCGTCCTGAATGCTATCTTCGGAATATCTTCTTCTTGAACTTTGAGTTGATGATAACCCGATCTGAGATCAATCTTCGAGTAGTAACTTGAACCTTGCAACTGATCAAACAGATCGTCAATTCTAGGTAACGGATACCGATTTTTGATGGTAACCTTGTTCAGTTCTTGGTAATCGATACACATACGGAAAGTCCCGTCCTTTTTCTTAACAAATAAGACTGGAGCTCCCCACGGTGAAAACCTAGGTCGTATAAAGCCCTTATCCAGCAACTCTAGTAGTTGTGTAGATAACTCTTGCATCTTTGACAGTGCAAGTCGATAAGGCGCCCTAGCTATCGTTGCTGCGTCTGGTGTAAGGTCGATTCGAAATTCCACCTGTCTGATAGGCGGTAATCCTGGTAGGTCTTCTGGAAATACTTCAGGAAATTCACAGACCACTGGGATGTCTTCAATCTTCTTCTCATCTACCGGCTTCTCAGTTATAAGTGTTATAACTGTTGTATGACCTTTACGCATACATTTGTGTGTTTTCATACAAGATATGAGACGCAGTGGCGTACTGGTCTTTTCGCCTTGTAAATACAACATCTCCCCATGAGAAAGAGGTATACGAAAGATATTTTCAAGGCATACTATTTCAGCCTAATGTTTGGACAACCAGTCCATACCAATGACTACATCAAAATTGCCTAAAGTGATAGGCATAAGATTAATTTATAGTGTTTGACTCATCAAGTCAAGCATACATCCCTTAAGGATTTGTTCAACTACAATTAACTTGCCATCAGCTAGTTCTACAGTGTATGGGTTTTCTAAGGCAGTGGGACTAACATTTAGCAACTTAGAAAATGAACTAGATACAAAACTCCGGTCTGCACCAGTGTCAAACAACATAGAGGCATAGTGATTATTCAAGAGGAATGTACCCGTAACAATGTTGGGATCCTCTTGTGCTTGACGTCCTCCAATCACAAACGCCCTGCCCCTAGCACCATTGTTGTTGTTATTGTTGTTGTTCTTGGTGCGATTGTCATTACCGTTGTCGTTGCCATTTGCCTCATTAGTCCCGCCTTTCTTGAGTTGTGGGCAGTCCTTTTTGAAGTGCCCCAGTTTACAACACTCAAAGCACCCCTTCGGAGTGTTGTTCTGGTTATTGTTCTGATGGTTGGAATTGTTTTGCAGTTCTCCACGGCAATCCTTAGCTGCATGCCCTCTTTTGCCTCACTGCTGACACCTAACCTTATCACACTGATTCCCAGCATGATGGAATCCACACTTCTTGCACTTTGGATGTTTACCAATATACCCCCCTGACGTTGATGACTGCTAACCACTGTTCGAATTGTGGTAAGACTTGTTTGAATCTTGTTTTCGGTTCTGCTGAAACGGCTGTTGGTGGAAGTTCCTGGAGTTGTTGCTTTCCCACTTCCTCTTGTGGTTTCCCACCTTAGTAGCTGTTGTTCGTTTAGGCAGAGTTCCTTGTAACGCTGCCTGATAAGTCAATTGGTGCGCCAGTCGAACACCTTGTTGAATCATTGTGGGATTTGCAGAAGTGACCAATCCCTGGATCTGAGGCATCAATCCACCTATGTACCTCTCTATCCACTTGCTTGCTGGAGTAGCCATGTGAGGTAGAAGTCTGGCTAGTTCATGAGATTGAGTAGTGTACTCCTCGATGTTAGACCCTTCCATCTTAAGGTGCCAATACTCCTCCTCCAGTTTCTGCATTTCGCTGCGAGGACAGTACTCCTCTTGCAGTAAGCTCTTGAAACAATTCCAAGTTAGGGCATTGGCCTCACCCAATCCCAGAGTTTGAACATTGGAGTTCCACCAAGTCAACGCTGGACCCTCCAACGTACCCGTGGCATATTTGACCTTGTTTTCTTCTGGACAGTTACAAATTTCAAATACTGACTCTGCTTTCTCAATCCATCAAAGGAGTCCAATGGTCCAAGAATGTCTTGAATGTGCACACATATGGGTTCACATATCCCCCTGTTGGACCATGTGGTCCTATCATGTGATTCTAAGTGTAGCTCGCGATAGCCTTCGCGATCCTGTTGTTTATCAGCTCATTGAGCTCAGCAACTGTCATCTGTACGTTCTCGCCAGACATTATCTCCCTAGTTAAAAGAAATGTTAGAGTGTTATCAAATCCAATGTGAAACGTGTAAACAATAAAACAAACATCAAACATGCAATTGTAGGAATCAACACAACTGTTGGCAATAAGTAATAGTTTTCAATAGATGATAATCTGATTTGAGTACAATACTTTCAAAATCAAAACATAGGTTTTCAAACATCTAATGTACGGACACAACCCGCCCCTAATAAGTTTAAACAAAATAAAAAAAAATCAGGCATCCTCAACAATGGAATCATCACCAGAATCAAAAACATGATTTGGTATCTCCTCCTCTTCCTCTTCCTCCTCTCCCTCGGATACAAACTGTTCTTCCAATGCAATCAACCTCCCCTCAGCAATGTCGGCTCGATGTTCTTCCTCTTGCTTTCGTGTAGTCAGATGGACAATATGAGACTCCATCCCCTGAACTACACTGCGAAGCTCTGCATATCGGGCGGTTACATCCCGAAGCTCCTGTGCCATGTGCTCAATCCGATCATTAGCCCACTTTGACTCCCATGTCAATCGGGCGACATCATCTGACTCAAACCGTGGCCTCTAACAGGCACGAAACCTAGGTGGCATACGATATGAAGACTCTTCGGTGGAATCCTCCACATCTGCTTTCCTAGGGTCTCTCTGTGGCTCCTCCTGTGGGTCATCCTTAGGATCCTCCTCTGGGTCGTCCTCCTCCAGGTCCTCGTCCAGGTCCTCCACGGGATCCTCCTCCGGATCCTCCTCGTCATCAGATACGATCACGTATGGTGGTGGCGGTGCTGCCATATCTGATACATAAAACCATATGTAAATACTAGGCAAAAGCAGTTGTGTAAATAAGTGTCTAATGTCTAACAGTTAAAGTCTAAGTCTACTAATACAAACCTAGTTCGCTATAACCAATGGCTCTGATACCAATCTGTCACACCCCCAATTTTCAACTAACAGAATCATACCGTTTGGGACGTGACAAACCAGGATCTCGGGTCATTAGACATTATGAGGACCTCTATATGATTTTCAAAACATACTTTGGTCTAAAACTGTAATATCAAAATTCTAACGTTGCGGAAGCGTTTTAAAACAAAAACAACCATGACAGTTTGAAAACTGAAAATTACAAAGCAAAGTTTCAAATGTTCAAATCCAAATAACAGAGTTTAAAGTATGCATGGGACTCGATCTCCTAGTCCATGCTTGCTTGCTTTTATACCTTTGCGTCCTAAGAAAACATGTAAATCAAGTCAACACAAAGGTTGGTGTATTACACAGGTTTAAGCATTCACAAATGTTTGAAACAACTGTTTGAACAAAATGTTTGCGGATAACATAATCACACATGCATAGTCATGATAGCTAGTCATTTGTACTATTTACATAAGTGGTCGACACCGAAGCTGACTATTGCATGCTATCGCATGTTTTGCCTTGCCACTATTGTCTAGCACAAACAATAGTAATGTGAATTGGCTAGTCAAACACTTGTGTAGATCCCATATACCAAGTGAGGTTTGCCAAACCTAATAGATCTATTTCCAACTACCACGCTTTGCACTACTGCAAACCAAACGGTTCGAAATGTAAGGACTTGTAACACTATGTTTGCACTTAATGTAAAAAACTAACTCATGCAAGTGATATGTATCTAAAAGTTTTTGTTGCACATGTTTTCTCCCCCATAACAGTTAAAATAAGAAAGGGGCCGTGTACGCACCTTTGATAATGAATAGAATGATCAAACACGTGAACTCGTGTAGAAAGTCCTCTTACGAAGAACCTGTGTTTTAACAATAACTTAGTGTTATTTGGAATGTCGTTTTGTGCTTGAAATCACGTACGTGTCAACACACGTATGTTAGAGTGTTAGAAATGTACATACATATGTATGCGTAACTTTGAAATCGTTTAATAAAATCATATCATCGTTTATGATTATATTTAAACAAGCGTAATTATACGCGATTTTATTTTCGGGGTAAAATATAAATTTATTACTCTAATATGTTAGGAATTGGATTCTGGTTCTAACGCAATTCGAACGAGTCGAATCGGAGTTAAAACGAATAAGTTATGATCAAAATACCAAAAATTGTTTTTAAAACTCAAAAACCGGTGGACCAAGGTTCGAACCCCCGACCTTTCAGTCATGTCAGCCACACCCTACCAACTCAATTGTTTCAACTTTTGTTAATAGGCTCCATTTCAAATGATTTTAATCTATAACAGTCAGGTTTCCCCTTTGTTCACCAAACCGAACCAGTCTTGGTTCCAATTGATCCATAAATCCAACCCAATCACTATCAACACTATGGGGCTATGATTTCTGATACTTAGGCACACCTACATGAGTTTCTAATTCAATAATCTATTAATCCTTTGCTTCTAATTGATCCCAAATGTGCTCGGTTCAAACGATTTAAATTTCAACCCAATCAACCCGAATTCGAACCTTTCAAAACACAAATTTAGAGGGCTTTTCTTCTCTGAATCAAACCGATACTACCTATGTAATTTAATTTGATTATCAACTTCAATTAATCCGAAATCCCTAATTCGTTCCATCTTACAAGCCCTAGAATTCAAAACCCATCAATTCGTTAACATGTTTGGAAATTGATTCATGGTTTTCATTAACACAGTATTCTCGAAGCTTTCTGTAACAATTAATCTGACTATTTAATCCGTCTAGGTCGAAACCCCCAAAAAGTTTTTATCTAAGGACCCTAAAACTAGAACTTTATCAATTCGATGATGTTACACGAATTCAGCATATGTTTATTCAAAATCGGCATATTCTGAAACTCCCTATACAGATTAATTTTATTATCAAGTTCGTTTGATACGAAATCCCCAAATCATTTCTCATGACAAACCCTAAAACTAGAAATCATTCAATTTTTTTTTGTTTGATTGAATCATCATGTGGGTTACTTGAACGAGATGTTTCTGAAACCCTCCATATGACTCAATTCGATTTCTAGACTCATCAGCATCAACTCCCCCAAATCGGTTAAACTTAAAAACCCTAGAAATTGAATCCCTAGCATTTGTACTTGTCTAATGAAATTGACATATTAGATAGCATAGTCGGAGGTTTCTGAAACTGTCTATGCCTATTAATTTGAATATCAAAATCGTTTGTGTTGAAAACCCCAAACCGGTTCTTAGAACAAGCCCTAGAATTCGAACATTATCAATTCCAGATTTTTGGATGAAATTGAGTTAAGGGTACTCTTAGTCGGCAGTTTTAGAAGGTGTAGGAGTGAAAACTTACGTGATTTAATGTCGAATTGATAAAAATCCACTTCTAGCTTGAATTTCGGCCGACCCACGATCGAATCTTTCAATCCGAGCTTCTGGAATCAAAAGGTTGTGTGCAGGACTCTCTAAGGGAACCGATTATAGTATGTGAGTGTCTAATTTTGTGAGTTATGATCGAATGCCATGGATTTGATAATGCAATGTTACGGTTTCGACTTTTGATTGCCATTTCAGTTTAATTCGATCACTCATGGACTATGTAACTGATAGCAAACGTTAATAATCATCAATACCATGATTAGGAGCAATAAATTTTGGTTTTTACTTGCAAGATATGTGAAATTCGAATTTACCCAATCATATGGCCGAATTTTGACTTTTATAAGTCAAAATTGAAAATTTTAATGCTTGAAAGTTTAATCCTAATAAATTGAATGTTTTAGGATTAATTCCACTCACTTTCAACCCCTCTAATTTGTTTTTGGATGATTTCACATCAATTCAGTTATTTTTCGGTTAACGGAGTTAACTCGAAAATATCAGATTGTCACATCTTGCGCTCAACTACACCATTTTGTTGAGGAGAACGAGCAGTAGAAAACTATCTAGCAATGCCTTTCTTTGTGTAAAACTAATCAAAGATATCATTTCTAAATTATGTACCATTATCACTTCTAATGGTTTTGACTTCGAAATTTAATTGATTTTCAATCAATGTCATGTTGTCAATAAGAATTTTTGCAGTATCACTCTTCTTTGCTAGAAACAATACCCATGAAAAGCATGAATAATCATCTACAATTACTAGACAATATTGTTTCTTTCCCATACTAAGAAGATTAGTTGGACCAAAAAGGTCCATGTGAATCAACTAAAGAGGTTCAAAAATTGAAGATGTTTTCTTTGATTTGAATGTCACTCTATGTTGTTTTCCCTTCAAGCATGCATTACATTGATCTTGACATATAAACTCTTTTTGAGGAATGCCTATGACATGACTTGCAGTAACAAACTTGTTCATATTCTTGAAATTTGTATGATCAAGCCTTCTGTGCCATAGTTGTGACTCATCCACTGATTCCTTTGAAATTGAACATGTTTCTTCAGTAGGGTCTACTGAACAATTCATATGCATAAGATATACATGATGTTTCCTTGGATTTCTCAACATTATCCACTCTTCTAGAAAAATAAATCCTGCTTTTACTTTGATGCACCCAGTGCTGTTAAAGTGTGTTGAGGATTTGTTATCACAAATTTGTGATACACTCAACAAGTTATATTTCAACTAAAGAACATAGTTTACGTTTTCAAAACTTAGTTTTCCATTTGTTACAGTTCCTATTCCTGTCACAATTCCACCTTTATGGTTACCTCCAAAAGCAACATTTGGACCATTTACACTTTTGAAATCAGACAGCTGGGAAAAATTTCCTGTCATATGTCGGGAAAAACCACTATCAACATGCCATATATTTCTTGGAATTTTGGTTTGTGCTGCATATTAAATAGATTAAACTAGAATTTGGAACCCAAGCCATGATTGTCTTGGATTGTCCTCAAGCATCAAGAATAGAGATTTTTTGATATGATAATCTAGTTGTGTCAAAATTTTCATATGTTAAAGATCCACTAATCTTATTCTTTTTAGGAACTGGTTTCCACAATAGTTTCTTTGTGGATGTCTAGGATGAGACATTCACAGATTGTGATACATGTGATAACTTGGTTTTTCCTTTGATATTTACAATTGATGGTTCATTAACAAATGTTACTTTCTTTGGGGACACATGTATTTTTTCAGATTGTTTAAAGGAGCTATCATTGGATTTCTTCATCACATTTTGATTCTTTCTGAGATAGAAATCTTCATAGAATTCATCATCACTTTGCCTTAGATGTTTGCTATTGTTGAAATTTTCAAATGATTTGATGGGATTGTGAAATTTCTCATTTTGAAATACTTTTGATTTATGATGATGAAAAGATGGAAGAATCCAAGAGCTTCCTTTATAATAAGATTTTCCAAAGTTATCAAATTCTGTATCTTGAATGTAATCACTGTAATACTCCTTAAATTTTGGATTAAAGATTTGATTGGAAAATTCTCTTGGTTTAGTGAAATTTCTTGACAGTCTGACGTTAGGTTTTACGCTTCTTTTAGATCTAAAACTTAGTTTTTCATTCTGTAATTTTGAATTTTGATTATGTTGATTGGAGTAAAAATCACTTCTTGAGTGATTTGTTTTTCCACAAATTTTACACTGGATCTTTTGTAAAGTTTGTTTCTGAGAGATCACAGACATTTGACTTAAGGAATCATACAGTAAGTCATCTTGATCTACATCAAAATCATTGTTTTAGACATTTTTTTTTCTTTCCTCTTCTGGTCTTTTTCTTTTCCTTTTCAATTTCGCTTTCATAAAAGACTAAAGTATTATCATTATTTGTTATGTGGGGAATCATATTTGTTGATGTATTTGATTTATTTGATTCATTTAGTTCAGTTTTCTTTTTCAGAATTGAAACATGTTGAAAGTTTTCATTTCTGAGTATTCCTTCATTTACAAAATTTTTCAAGGGAGTAGAAAGATTTCCTTTAACTTCATGAGAAACATCATAAGATAAAATTTCTAATCGACGTCCTGAAGCAATATTTGAAGAGTCTGTTTCTACAGATGTTTCAATCTTATGAGGCTTAATCTGAGTTAACTTTGATTCTCTAATTTTCTTTTTTTCTTTTTAAGTTATCTTATCACACACTACTTCTTCAAGAGATTTAGGCATAATTGTGTACTTATGATTAAAAGGAGGAGGATATCCTACTCCAGCTATGACTTTGGTTTGGATCTGATTATCCTTAATATTTTGAAGAACTTTGGATGAAGATTCGTATTTTTTTTCATTTGAATTCATTTAGTAAGAGATCATTCTCAATGTCTACATTTTGTGCCTTTACTTTCTTGTCGCTGATTTGACATTCTTTGATTAAGTGAGCATTTTTTGATTCTACTTCTTTAACCTTATCAATTAAATCCTTATTATGACCTCTATAACCTTGAATAATTTCTTTGCATTTTTCAGAACAAACATTTTCAAGTACCTCTTGAGGCATTTCTGTCAAGTCAGCCATTAAAGCAAAATTTGTGTGATGAACATACTCTGCATATGAACTCCAATCAAAATGTTCATCTTGTTGAGATACTAGAGCAGTTGATGGAGAAGTTCTAGCTTTTTCTTGATTTTGATTTCCAGACTGATTTTGATTTTGATTTTTGTTGTCATTCAATTGTCATTTCTTCGAAAGTTTTGCATTGTAGGTTCTGATTTTTGATTTTTTGAAGATGAAAATCTTTGATTTGTTGAGTACTGTCAGTATGAACGAGGCACATTGCATTTTTTTTAAGAAATGACCAGATAGATTGCAATTGTAACATTTGAGTTTTGATTTATCAAAACCTACTCTTGAATCTTTGTCAAGAGACATGTGACCTCGACTTTTGAAGAATCTTTTGTTTCTAATAGCAACCAACGCTGTTTGCCATTTAAGATCCATTTCATCAAGAAATTATGGATCAAGTTCATCAAGACTCAAATCTACTTCTGGATAAACTTCCACTCAAATATTCTTGATATGTGGATAGAAAAGAAACACATAAAGCCTTTTGATCAGCAGACTTAACTTTCAAGTTAATATCATCACCATCTAACTCATTTGTCCTTTTCTTTTGACTGTATCCTTTTGACTTGTTTCCAGAATTTCCCTTTTTGGCATTTGATGGAGCAGGTGGGGAGGTAATTAAACCAAATTCTTGAGTCTCAATTTCTTCAGATTTTTGCTAAATTCCTTCACTCATGAGAGCACTCACACCAGGAGAACCTTTTGTGAATTTATATAGATCAATCTTAATTATTGAATTATTTCTGGTACTTTCATCAATAGCCATTGCCTCAATGTGAGCTATAAATTCATCAACTTTCATGGTCCGAATATTCTTTGTATTTTTTAGCACAGTCACATTGTTTTTCCATTCTTCAAGAAGAGTACGCAACAAATTCTTGTTCAAATCATGATTATCATACTTTATCTCATTTGATTTAAGCTCATTTACCAATTGAACAAAATGATGTAATTGTTGTGTCACAGTCTCTCCAGACATATGACAGAATGTTTCAAATTGATATATTAGCTTGTCTTTTCTCATTTCTTTCAGTTCAGTACTTCCTTCTTGATGGATTTATATGTACGGACCCGATAAATTAACGTAACTAACCGAGTTGTGACCCATAAGAGTTACACCTTGGTCGTCGAACAATAAATCCACTTAGCTTGATTAACTGGTAATCATGAACGAATTTATAATTTATTATTGTTATAAATAAGTTTAATTACTTATTTTAATTAAATTAAAGGTGTTGGACCTAAACTAACCCATTAGGCTTTTGGTTCCAAAGTGAATATTATAAGATTAAAAGGAGATTAATCTTAATTTGATCTACCCTATTTTTTGGCCGTCGCATATGAAAAAAAAAGCAGAATTTGTTTTGTTCTTTTTGGGGTTCCTGCGGCCGTAGCACACAACAAATCAAGAGAAAGCAAAAGGGTAATAATTTTACTTTTCAATCACTACAAACCACCTCCTGCTTCATAGTGAACCATGACCCCGTTCGTGTTCTAGCATTAGTTTGTTGAACCTCGATGTCTCAAACGGCTAATCATTAACTGACAGGGTATAATCTTTTATCATCGGTAGATTAGATTAGCTAATATTATATCCGTGTTTATATGTTTGTAACCATGATCCTGATTGGGAATTTTAAAAGTGTTAAAGTTTGAAACCCTAACTCCGCTGTGTTATATTGAATATAGATTTAATATAGTAATTGGTCAAACTTTTTTTTACTTAAAAGTCAAACTGATTACCAACATTATTCCCAACAGTGGTATCAGAGCCACACATACAACATGGAATGTGAATCCGGCAGGTTAACCGGTTACATATCACAAACTCTAAATTGTTTAACGTTTTGAGTTTCTGATCCAGAAATATATTTGAATAATTATTTGGGTAAAATTAATTATTTGGTCCAAGTTATAATTGACCAAATGAATTACCTAGTTTAATTATAAAGTTATGATTGAATCTGTAAATCAGGCCCGACATTCAGTTTTGGTTTATTATAGTTTGGCCCATTTTGATGTCACAATGTTGTAATAGAATTGGGTTTGTATTTTCTCATCATGTATTTCAATTTCTTGTAAATATTGTAATGACAAATGACCTGAAGACAAAACTGAAGAATAAAAATCCAGAAGCACGGATCTGGAGGTCAGTGGGAGCAGCTCAAGACCACAAGATGCACTATTCGTCATTGTGGTTGATTGTGTGTTGTGACCCCGTACCTAGTTTGTTTTGCTAATTGGCTCTAGAAAAATCAAACACAAATTGGCCTTATGATTTACATATATAGTTAATATGATATTGTGGTTGCTTTATCTTATAACATATCAGCCAAATACCAAAAAGGTTTTAAAAGAAGTTTTAAAACATAATCGCAATAAAATATAACAAATTCAAAACTAATCAGTTTCGCAACTTGTAAAAGTTTTATAAAACAAATGGTTTTTTTTGAAGAATATAATCAATGAGTTTCTACAATCTAAAGTTGTTTCAAAACTCAGAAACTTAATAGATTAACTATTAACTTTTGAATGGTTATATAAGTCACAACAAACTTAGTTTTAATAGGTTATTTAAAATTAAATGTCCTGAGAGATGAAATGGTTCATCACAAATGTCACGACGTTAAATATAGTAAAACTGGTTTTTACAACGCACGTATGATCAGATCATTCGCTCTGTTTGACCCTTATTCAGTAAAAACTAAAAGTGAATCCCATATATATAAAATCAACAGTCTATGCTATCTTATTATAAGGGACACTTAGAGCATAACGCGAAACACTAGTGTTTGGAGCCATAGCACCGCACTTGCTGCGTACTTTGTCCTCCAAGGTGCAAGAGTTTCCATTGACACATACGGCTCTTCCACAGGTACACGTTTTAGGACGACTATTACTTTCATATCTTGTTACGTGCCACATCTGTCTAGAAATGAAAGTGAGCATAGATGAGGCTAAACGTATCACTAAATAGACAAGTTGTCTTAGTGGCTTCTAGAGTTGTGCATTTTTCACAATTGACAAATGTTGTCAGTCTACCTAAAATCACTTACTAATGTTGCGTGCCACAGCTGCCTTTAGTAACTGATACTACTATATTCTCAATCCTTATTCTTATTACTGTTAATGGGTCGTTAATTAAATAAGGAATTAAACCTCAAAATATTAATTATTTATTTTTTCCTTACATTAATAGATGTCTCTCAAGTCCATACTTGAGAAAGATAAGCTAAATAACACCAACTTTCTCGAGTGGCATCGCAACTTGAAAATGGTTCTCACGTTTGTGAAAAAACAATATGTACTGGAAGGTCCAGTTCCTAATGAGCCTGAAGGTAATACGGCTGCGGCCCGTAAAGCCTGGGATAAAAATAACGAGGATACCATTGAGGTAGCCTGCCTTATGCAAGCCACAATGTCTTCTGATCTTCAAAAGAACATGGAAGACATGAGTTCCTTTGACATGATCCAGCAACTTATAAGCATGTTTTAGAAACAAGCACATCAAGAACGCTATGACACCATGAAGTAGCTTATTGGCTGCAAAATGCAAGTAGGCTCATCAGTTACTACTCATGTGCTTACGATGAAACGGTACATCAACCAACTGAGTAAGCTTGGTTATCCCCTGTCAATTGAAATGGCAGCAGACTTCATCTTGAACTGTCTCCCAAAGTCTTACGACCAGTTTGTAATGAACTTTAATACGAATGCTTCGAAGAAGACTGTGACTGAACATCATGGGATGCTGAAGACGGCTGAGATGAATGTACCAAGCAAAGTCAATCAGGTATTCACAGTTCAATCTGCCGGTTTTAGAAAGCCTAATCCCAAGAAACGGAGTTTATAACAGCAAGGGCAAGAATATAGCTATTGTTGTTGCCAAGCTTGCCACCAACAAAGATAAGCCAATTACTAAAGCACCACCCCTTGAGGAGTGTCAATGCTTTGAATGCCACAAGATGGGCATTGGAGGCATAATTTCCCTTAATATCTGGCTAAGTTGAGGACGAACAAGGCAAATGGAGTAGCCCCTTCAGGTATCTCTATTTATGTTATTGAACTTTTTACTATTTCCAACAACACATGGGTGTTTGAACTAGATGTGGTTACTACATTATTAATGTCTCGCAGGAACCCGAAAAGTGGAAGATGCTGAAACAAGGCGACATGGAGCTCATCGTTGGTGATGGGAAAAGAGTATCAGTTCTTAGAACTTGGACATATCATCTTACATGTCCATCTGGCCTTGTACTTATTTTGAATAATTGTTTGTTTGCACCTGGTTTGACCATAAACATTATTACAGTTTCTTTATTGTTTGAACAAGGATTTAAGTACATTTTTAATGGTATTGCTATATCTACCTACTTAAAAGATGTCTTTTATTTTGAGGCTAAACCTCAGAATGGTATTTATGAAATAGATGTTAAACCAAGCAATAACATATACATTCTTTATGAACGTATCAAATACGGCATTAATGATACATTTCTATGGCATTGTAGACTTGGCCACATAAGCAAATCTCGCCTAAAAAGGCTCCTATCTGGGGGGGATTCTTGAATCCATTGGACAAGACTCCTTTGATGATTGTGAATCTTGCTTAGCTGGCAAATTCACTAAAGATCCCTTCACCCATGTTGTTGAACGAGCAAAAGATCAGTTAGCAATCATACATACTGATGTGTGTGGTCCTTTCAGAACTATGTCTAGAAATCATGAAAGATAATTTGTTTCATTCATTGATAATTATAGTCGATAGGCATATGTTTATCTAATGAAGCATAAGCATGAAACCTTTGAAAACTTCAAAGAATTTTAAAACGAAGTAGAAAACCAACTCGGTAAAATGTTTAAGGCACTTCGATCAGATCGAGGTGGCAAATATCTCGTCTTAGAATTCATCCATCATCTGAAAGAACGTGGAATTGTTTCACAGCCCACTCCTTCTGGCACACCCTAGCTTAATTGCGTAAACGAGAGGATAAATCACACCCTACCTGATATGGTCCGATCGATGATGTGTAGAACTAACTTGCCTCATTCCTTTTGGAGTTTTGCTCTTATGACCGCCGCCCGCATTGTAAATCTGGCACCGACTAAGGAGGTTAACAAAACATCATATGAGATATGGTTTGGCACTAAACCCACTTTGTCTTACCTTAGGGTATGTGGATGCGATACATATGTCACTAGAGATTCTAATGACAAACTTGATCCTCGAGGCGAAAAGATTGTTTTCGTCGGACACCGTAATAGAAGCGAATATTATTTCTACCATCCTGATGCAAACTTGAAATCCGTCAAAAGGAAGGGCCACTTTCTCGAGAAAGAATTTCATGATCGTGGAACTGGAAGCAATATTCTGGATCTCGAAGTAGCAGGACTCGCAATGCTCCTGATAGATACCTTTGGCATCTTGATGGTTCTAAAGTCCTGGTAGTAGCTGAGCCTGATGACAAACCTACTAACTACAAATTTTTTATATCAGATCCAGAATCAGCGAAATGGCTCGATGTCATGAATTCCAAGATGCAATCCATGCGTGACAATCAAGTCTGGGACTTGGTTGAGCTACCCCCCGGTTCACAGGCAGTAGGGAGCAAATGGATTTTTAAGAAAAAAACCGACATGCATGGAAATGTTCATACCTACAAAGCACGGCTGGTTGAAAAGGGTTTCACCCAAACTCAAGGTGTTGACTATAATGAAACTTTTTTGACCGCTGCTATGATCTAATCGATTAGGCTATTACTTGCCATAACTGCATATTATGACTATGAGATATGACAAATGGATGTTAAAATCGCTTTTCTTAATGGACATCTTTCTGAAGATGTCTATATGGTTCAGCCTAATGGTTTTATTGATCCAAAATATTCAAGTAAGGTATGAAAACTAAATAAGTTCATTTATGGACTCAAACAGGCATCTCGCTATTGGAATCTTCGTTTTGATCAAAAGATAAAAGAGTTTGGTTTCATCAAAATGAAGATGAACATCGTGTTTACAGAAAGGCAAGTGGGAGCACTATATCATTCCTCATCTTGTATGCAGATGATATACTGATTATTGGAAACAACATTCCTATGATTAACGAACTGAAGCACTGGTTTAGAACTTGTTTTCTTTGAGAAGAAGCATACATTCTTGGAATAAAAATACACAGAGATAGATCTAAGCGGCTTTTAGGGCTGAGTCAAAGTACATACATAGACAAAATGATGGCACGCTTCAACAAGGAGAACTCCAAGAAAGGGACTATTCCCATGACTAAAGGAATCGTGTTGAAAAAACCGGAATATCCTTCAACGGATATTGAAATTAGGTGAATTCAAGCAATTCCATATGCCTCTACGATTGGTTCTATTATGTATTCTATGTTATGCACTGGACCTGACCTCTTGTATGCTTTGAGCATGACCAGTCGTTTTCAGCAAAATCCTGGCATTGCTCATTGGATTGCAGTCAAGAACATTTTGAAGTACTTGAGAAGAACTAAAGAAATGTTCTTAGTATTTGGAGGAGTGGAAGAAGAGCTCACTAAAAGGTGTTACACTGATGCTAGCTTCCAGACTGACCAAGATGATTCTTGCTCAAAATCAGGTTTCGTATTTACTCTTAATGGAGGATCTGTCTCTTGGAAAAGTTCCAAACAGAGTGTAGTGGCAGATTCAACCACCGAATCTGAATATGTTGTTTCATCGAATGCTGCAAAGGAAGCCACTTGGATAAAGAAGTTAATAGCTGACCTCGATGTGGTTCCAAGTGTTCGGAAACCTATCAAAATATTTTGTGATAACATAGGTGCTATAGCTCAAGCCAAAGAGCACAGGTCTCATAACAAATCCAGGCACATTTTGAGAAAGTTTCACTACATACGGGAAATAGTGGAACGTAGAGACATCATAATAAGCAAAGTGGACATAGATCAAAACCTAGCAGACCCGTTCACTAAGCCCATGACTCAGGACAAGTATGATCAGCACAGGAATGCGATTGGGCTTATATTTGCTAGTGATATGTTTGGATTTAGTATTAGGATGTACGAACATATAAACAATTATACTTTTGAATTCACTTTTGATTTACTGGTTTAAATGCAATTCTGAATTTTGTAACTGTGTTCGTTTTTAATACGTTTAATCTATGAATATTGTATTCCTAATTATCCGTTGTCAGTTAGACTCGTGGGAACGACTCTGAATTAAGACTATTCTGGATTTGGTCTCAAGTAGTTGAAAATTCACAGACATTATCATGATTGGTGTTGGATGTAACTCCATTAAAATCATCTCCATGGATCTTAGTCATGAGATGTTTTTGAATTGGTAAACTCATCTTGTATCCTTTGACCTGAGATATATATTAGAACTTTCGTTTACTAAGGGACATTCTATGATCATTGTCAATCGTTGTCGCGTAACTGCCAGTCATAAAGGCTTTGATTGGGAATGGTTCTGAGGTTTAGTGGGAGTTGTATATAATCAATATTGGGATTATGTACTCCTACATGTTTCATGTAACAGTTGGACATTATGGCGCCCTCGTTGATTTAAACTGGTAAAGTGTAAGGCCTTACCAAAACTGACTGTGTGTTTGATTGGACCACTTTGAATCTAAATGGATAACAATAATAATTGAAAGTCATGTGAGAATGAATTAGATCCATGTCTCATTGTTTCAATTGATGTCTTTTACATTAAGGATAGAGGACAATGATTATCATAAGTCTAGTATTCTGCTATATGTGACAACTAGTACCAGATCGTCCGACAAGTCCATACGGTACGCGTACTTTCATTATTTACTATGTGTAAATACAATGTGCAAACAGTTGTGTGACAACAGGACTAAGAGACACAAATAACAGTTGTATGTGTTTAAGTGAAAATTTAATTACAGTAAATACAACCATTATGAAACAACAGCATGAAAAAAAATGAAAAAAGCATATCGGTTGCAATATGATGTCCACAAATAATAGGACTCAGGTGGCCGACAATTTAGTGAGAAAACGATGTGAATAAAATGATAACAATGTGAAAATAGATAAGCTTAGTTGTGTCCGTCAGTGATGAAACGCAATTTAAAACATAAGTTCAGTATCGTTTCAGAATAACGAATCGACAGTGTGTTTGCGTGGGTGATGATTCACACAAACATATCTGTTGGTTAAATGTTCTGATTGATGACTGAAAAGTAGAAAACAAAAATCAGAAAGTGAAATCGTCATCGGATTCGTTCGGGTGACGATTCAAAGGAATGCGCGCGATGGCGAAACGATCTGACGAAACGAAACGAACAAACGATATAACAATAATAAAATAATAGGTTTAAAAAGATTTACTATGAGTAAACACTTTCAAAATTTTAAAAAATAAATAAATAAAATAAAACCATTTTTAATGAACTCGTAAAATACGCGTTTTACGTTTCGAAAACGTAACGAAAATAAGAACCGAGCAACCGAAACGAACTCGAACACACACGGGGTATAAAAACCCATTCCAAGCATTTATTCTCCATTTAATTCATCACCTACCTCATCTCTCTCTCTCACTCTTCTCTGGTTTCTCAATCTTTCTCTAGAATTTCAACAAAAAAATCTCCATATCTCTCTTGTATCTTGACCAAATCTTGCAAGTAAGCTATCAAATCGAAGCTCTTAACATCCTATACATGAAAGTACAAGGGATTGGCCTCAAAATCAACTGAATCGAAGGTAAAACGAGCTAGAAGGTTCGTATTTCTAGGGTTTTCCTTCACCCCGAATGTCCCCACTGTTTAGCCGGTTGTATCTCCCAAAAGACTAAAGAAAACTCTTGAAAGTAGTCAAGAAAGACGTAGGAATTTGGACTAACACTTTGATTGAGCATAAAATTGAAAATGGTGGCATGTGAGTGTCCGACTCAAACCAGGCGAATGAGCCTCTTCAGCTCGGTCGAATGGCCATGAACCGAGTGACACAGCCCCCATGGCTGAATGGGAACCCCATTTGCACCATCACTCACATTTGGACAAATGGGAGCGCCGAGAGAAGCCATTGTATGAATGAAGTTCCCATTCGGGTGACACCATGTTCTCATGGAACTTCACATTCGGCCGATCATCTATATTCGCATACCTGGTTCATTCGGCCCACATTCCTTCGAATGGCAGCCATTCGCATGGTAGTCATTTGTAGGGACAGTCCCATTCGCTCCAATACTTGAGAATGATGCTCTTGAATCAACTTCATTAAACAACATGCATTAAACTAATGATGACAACTAGTTTTTACTACAAAGTTGGTGAAATTATAAACCAACTTATTATACCTAAAGCCTTTTATAATGTGTCAAGTAGTAAAAGCTGTAAATTGTTATCTTATTACCACGTTCAAACATGAGGACTTACTTCAAGATTTAAAACATGTTTAACAAAGAGGTTATATATCAATAAACCTAGGTCGATAATTAGGGACTACCTTGAATTCCAAACTTGTACAACCTGATATGGTTTTAAGCCAAGATAAACATTAACCAAGAAGATGTGATATGCTAAGTCTAGCCTCAAATGGTTAAGTCTTAGTATAGTATATCTTCATATGGATTCAAGAACGATTAAATAACAAATGCCTACAAAAGTCAAACAACTTTAGAGAAACTTATGAAATCATGACTTAAATTCATACATTGCCAACAACATGGATTCATGAAGTGTGCGCAAACAAGAAACATGAAATCTTGTAAACACAGGATCGTGAACTCAACCTCATAACAACAACAACGAGTGCCTGAATTTTTGATCTTAGTCAACCACTACAATTACCAGGTGAGTTCATACGCCCCTTTTCTAATCTTTTGATTTTAAATTGCAGGGCAGAGAAACATGCTAAATCTTTTATTTACTTAAAATTTTTAGTACAATATATCATTCGTTCTATGATTTAGATAATATTGATTTATCTTTATTATCATACTTTATTCAAGATCAATGTGTATTCTTGTGTGTGCATTAACAACTATGACATTCAAGGACGTTTCATGATAGTATAACTTCATGAATTCATCCAAACATCTAAATAACTTAAGTGAAATAAGATTTAATATTATGACACTTTCTTATTTACAATGAGACAATTCAAGTGATAACAAGAATGATAATCATGATAACATAATTTCATGGTGATGATATCATTCACCACAGTTATTAACATCGTGTAACAAGACTAGTTCTTATAATACTCTGTTAAAGACTATAACAATACATAACACTGAGAATTGATAACATTGAGATGATGGAAATGGGTGAACATATAACAACAACTGATTACTATTAAAACTGTTCGTATTGTATCACAACAATCATGTGTTAATGAGATCATGTACAGTCGTAAGTCCCTTATAAGAGAATTGATTTAGTTTGACTAAACCGACGATAACGTAGTGGTACCATAGGTTTGACAAACTGTCGGAGAGTGAGGCCGGTACGTTGATCGTATTTATATCATTGGACGGTATCGTATGACCGGTAACAGGGCGGCGTCAGTAAGGTTTGGTAAACGACACATGGTGATATTAATCTACATATACTAATTGTAATAAAATACTTCAATTCTATGGACTGGTAGACTGAGGTATTGTTTTTCTGTCATGTCATATTACTAGTGATAGTTTCGTTGAAGGCGTTGAGACAACAAATGGGATAGAGGTGAATTGGATGCATTGTGGTCTGATTACGTGAGGACAACCATGGATCCCATTTAGGCTCTATACATTCAAGATTGAGAACAATTTCAATAAGTTAACTGTCACTTCTATTATTATCAGTGAATTACAGTTGACCATACAATTGAGAGAGTAATAATAAGGATAAGATTTGATAAATCTATTTTCCTTAAAACACCGAGGGTTCATCATCACTTCGGTTTTGATAACTTATTTCCCTCATATTCTTTTATTCTATACATATAACACTACGGGTGATGAATACAAATTTAATGGTGAATATCAAGTGGAGTGAACACATGTGAGATAGAAATGGGTATCCATAGTTGTATTACAAGTGGTGTTGAATTCTGTTAAGTAAGTGGTGGGATGTCAGCTAGGGCTTGTCCCCTACATATGCCCTATGTATAAGCATGCTTGATTTGGATGAAATATTATTTATAATTACAACTATGGAGAGGACATTGTGTGAGACAAATGGGACAATCATCAATAAGACTTGTGTATAACATTGTGATTATGAATGATAATAAATCAATTATTTTCAATTACTAAACTTATGAACTCACCAACCTAGTGTTGACTTTATTTAAATGCATGTTTTCTCAGGTGACAAACATGTTTTGTCACCAAACATTCAAGGCTTAAGCTAGAGGACTTTTAGAAGACCTTGCTTCATTTTGTGATGTGCATATTTTGGGATGACGTATTCATGAATCCTCTTTTGTAAATCTTGTGCAGATACAAGATATAAAACTTTATGATTCTTTTGGCTAGATTTACTCTGTTAAATTATGAACATGAAAATGTAATTTAACTTTGTAATTCTATATCAATGTCATTTAGCATTTCCCATTATATATCATGTGCATTGTAAACAATCTTATCAATATGATTATCACAACAATATCTGCAGCATTCATAAGAATAGGAGGTTTTATTCCAGAACCAATTTCTTGATTACTAGCATGAGCATTTGAATCCATAATTGATTTCAGGGTTTTTAATGGCACAATGCTTAAACAGGGTTGTCAAATCAGGAAGGAAGAGGATCTTGAATTTATCAAAATCACTAAGAAATTTATAGTCGATCAATCGTTATGATGATCTAAACTAAAATTTTATGGTGACTTCTGATAATTTCTCAGATCTGATGAAACACACACAAACACCAAGAACACCTAGTGAATGATTTGATTCAGAAATTTGTATCAGTTATGTAAAAACACCTCAATGATCACTTTTAATGATCTAGAGCACAAGTCTTTGATATCAATTCTCAGGATCGATTAACTTTAGGACAATAACAAATGAGGGTTTTCTGAACAGTGAGTGGCAAACAAACAGGTTCATTAATTGATACAGATATTGATTGCAAGCATTAATTGAACGATAAAACAAATGTCAAAATCATTCTTCATTAATTTTGAATCAATTTACAAAGAAGCTTGGATCAGGAAACATTATTCCGATCACAGAGGATCACCAATTTCTCTCTCTAGAACTGTGTAGATGATGGTGTGTGTCTGTGTGTTTTTCAGAGTTACCCTAATTCTATTACATCACTTTCTATTTATAGACATTTGGGGCCCATGAAAACATGATAATCAGGGCCCAGAATACAATGCAATAAACAAAAGGGCTATGCTGTCAAAATAATCTTGTCAGCATCTGAGGTGTCATTCCGTCAGCCACAGCAACACTCTTATCAGCAAATTCCTTGTCAGCGTCATCAGATTGAAGATAGAAAAATACCAAGTCTTGAAAGCACTATGAACACTTGCGAATAACAGTTTGCTTATTCGCAAAGTTCAGATATTCAGATAGTCCTGGACTTGTTCGCAAAAGCTTCATCTTTAGAAATCAGCAGTTTCAGCAGGTGCTAAGTTCTTTTAGAGAGCTTTTCTTCAAATATGCAAGATAAACAAATTAGAGTTAGAAAGTTTAGAAATGTTCAACCTGTGCAACACTTACTCATTCGCAAATGATCTGAGTGTGCACAAGTTGAACATTCGTAAATGTTCTAACTTTTCAACACTTACTTATTCGCAAATGATCTTAGTGTGAACAAGTTGAACATTCGTAAATGTTCTAACTGTGCAACAGTTACTCATTCCTAAATGATCTGAGTGTGCACAATTTGAACATTCGTAAATGTTCTAACTGTGCAATAATTACTTATTTGCAAATTATCCGAGTGTGCACAAGTTGAACATTCGTAAATGTTCTTACGGTGCAACACTTATTCACTTTCTAATGTTGCATCAATAAAAAAGATTACATGTGAGTACTAATCATCATTTGTAGACACTATTAATATGAGTTAACAATGTAATATGTCCATTTGTTCTACCATAAGATTATAAATATGTCAATATCTCATAATGAATAATTTGATAAACCTTAAATTAATTATAATTATATTATAAACTAATTTGGGACATAGCAACTATCCTTTTAATGTAACATCAGTGCCGGAGTCGTAACAGGAACATTGACTTGTACAATAGCTTTGGTACGAACTATGGGAATTACATGTGTACTATTATCGTTTGATGTTTAATACGGAACTATTACAGATCTATTTCAGAAACATGTTTAAAATCAATAGTTTAACAGTCAGAAACATATCTGACAACACAGAAATGTTATGTGAATGTTAGTTAAGATTATATTATGTATAAACGTATGTAAGATTGTATGCAACATAAAAATAATAGATGTCGTTAAGTGAATATAAATCAATGGCGTATTCGTGTGGGTGACGATTCGCACGAATATATCTTTTGGTTTAACGTTTTGAATGATGTCTGATAATTAGAAAATCAAATCGGAAAGTACAGTTGCTGTCGTGTTTGTACGGGTGATGATCCGAACAAATACGCGCGAAAACCGTACGCTTCGATTAAAAAGGTAAATTAAACTTTTTTAGAATTTTAGAAATAAACCGAAAATAACTAGTTAATTTATTAAGAATTACCACCTAATTTAAGTTAATAAATTATACTTTTAAAATTGTAACGTGTCGTGACGAGTAAACCAAAAACCGACGCGTTGACGCGAAACCGAGCAGAACCAAACGAACCCAGACACACACAAATGTTACAATGTTTAAAAGATGACATTTAATGTCATTTACGCATCTCCACCAACCACTCTCCCTCTAACCCATCATATTATCTCTCTAGGATTCTCTCTCTAAAAACCCTAGTCCATCTCCCCCGAATCTGCACCAAATCAGGAAGATTTGGTGTCAAAACAATCTTGGAAACATGTAGATCGTTAAAAGACGAAGGTATCGATTTCAAGATCGTCCAATTTGAGGTAAAAACGTGCTAGTACGACCGATTTTTGGGGTTTTCCTTCTTTTTCGAACACCCACCTTAGTATGACCTTTCCATTCGCATGACCATCTTCATTCGCATGACATCAGGACCGAAGGAGAGTGCCAAACGAATGGACACATTAATGAACTCCATTCGTGAGGCTTCTTTCGTAGCACCATTCATTCATGGGGTTATCCTCACTTCATCCGAACCATGAAGCCATTAGGGTTTCAAGTGTATAAACCGGTTATGTGCTATTCAATAATAAAGATTTTGAAACACAAGTTTTCGCTAAACTAACTTAACATGTAAGCTAAGGTTTTGTATGATAATTTGGGTATTTATTACCGGAATATGTTTAAAAAACCTTAAAAGAAGTTGGTGACATTCCATAATGACCCATGTGGTGATGTGTGATGTTAACCGAACTTGGCCTTCAAAAAGGTTAAAGTTTTTCTAACACTAAAACTTTTATAGAACTATCAGATGTTTTAAACAAGTACTCGGGTTTAGGTGTTTAACTAATATCAAGAAAACCACAAAGTACAAGTCCATTATAGATGCTAGACTTGGATGCTTAAACTAGTGTTAAGTAAGAGAATAGTGCCCATAGGTGATAAGCTAGTAACATTGGGAGTTATAACCTAACTTGTGCCCACTAGGTTACTACAAAGGGTAACATGATGCGTATTTATGAGTTCAAAGAACTAAGGAAATGAGTTGAAATCCATGGAAGAATGAGGAACAAACTAAGTAGAGATGTGTTGACTTTATGTATCAACACTGCACACATAGTAATTTCTATGCAAATGTATAGCTAACTTAGATAGTTCAAATTGAGCAAATCTACTCTAAGTTATACATAAGGACGAACAAAGAACTACGTGTAACAAAGATCTTGTGAGGACCCGATCCTGGGCGACTCACAGAGGTTGGTTTTCATCATAAAACATAGCTCTTAAGCTAAAAACTTTCATAATCATGCAGCGGAAATGTAAACAAAGTTTGATAAACAGAATACAATAAGGTGTCTGTATCAAAACATATCGAATTGCTAAAACCACCGGATCTTCTAACTGTATGCCCTAGCTCCATGCTTTCTCTTATCATATCTTTAACCTGGCATACATGCTAAATCAAGTCAGCTTACGCTGGTGAGTTCTAGTTTTCATAAACATTGTAAATGTTTTGTTAAGTTACCACATATTTAACATAAAATATCATTACGTTCACATAACTCATAACACGTAAACATCATACTCATCATCATCATACAACCACTGCTACTGATCGTAACAGTGGCTTACGCCGGCACAAGGCTCCATAACCTTTGATCTGACTCGTCGAAGCGTTCTGTAGATCCATACTTACCCCATAACAAGTACAGGAGCAACCATACTTACCCCATACGAATATGGGAGCAACATTATACTTACCTCGTAACAAGTACAGGAGCAACCATACTTACCACATACGAATATGGGAGCAACGTCATACTTACCCCATACGAGTACGGGAGCAACATCAATTCATCATAGCGTGTTATACTAGAACTATATCATCATTCATCATAACATCGTAACCTTATCCTAATTACATAGGATTTCTCATAACATGATATGCTAGTATCATATCATCATAACATTCTTGCATCATATAAATTTCATGCTAGCATCATATCATCATATCATTCATCATGCCATCATAAACATGTCATGCTAGCATCTAATCATCATAGCATCATACTTTCATCCTAGCAGCCTAGGATTTCATCATAACATAACACCTATAATTATCATCATAGCATGTTATCATACAGTTCATCATCATAACTCACCAACATGCATTCATCATACTTAGCATAATAAACAAATCATCATGACTCATTAACATGTATTCATCGTCATGGGGTAGTCACATAACATCATAAACATATTAACAGCATGTATGTCAGCCCAAAACATAAAAAAAATGGTAAACGCCACCATTAGGCGACCCTCACCGGCCAGTCCCATGGCCAACATGAGGGAGGTAAATCGCATTAACCAGGAAAAAATTGGGTGGTGCGAGGCTTTGAACCCTAGACCTCCATTATGGATTTCCACCCCCTTACGACTAGGCCACCATCGCGGGGACAACCCAAAACATAAGTACACAAAAAGTGTTGAAATAGGGCATCTAGAACTCAACTGACAGTAGCTCCTTGTATTCCTGACTGAACTCCTTAGCCAAGACTCAAGAACCTACATCATAACACCGTCTCATCACATTTCATTCTTAGACTTAAAATTCATTCTAAGTCTTCATATCCTACTAGTTTCCCCCTCATAGTTTGAGTACTCGAACAGTTCAGCATTCGAAAACCAACATGTTCCAGAATCGGCTAAGTACTCGAAAACTAGTGTACACAAAATCATAGGTTCACGAAATATCTCTAGTACTCAAACAGTGTATTCCAACATGGTACTCAAACCCTGTTCTCAAACCAGGTTCTTACTTTCTAAGTATGGCTTCGAGTACGCCCTTTGTGTATTATTTTGTGTACTCATCTTTCTGTCATAAAACATCTCAGAAATTCATCTAAGACCTGGGGAAGCTACTTCTAGGTTCCAAATGTCCTTACGAAGATAATGGGACTAAAAAGTAAAGAACATTATGCATAAACGTGTGATCTTTATACCTAGGTTCACTTTCGTATAAAAATCCTAACTTTTTCGTTTAGAACACTTACTTGATGGTTGATGATCCCACTGGTAGATTCTCATGTGTTCCTCCTTCTCCTTGAGCGAGTTACACCCGATTCTTGAGGTTATTGAACTCTACTTCGATTACCTGAGAGAAACTTTGCTTCCAACCAAAGGTGTGCACGCTTCCCAAGGCATTCATATATATATAGGCAAGGTTCCCGAACTGCTTACTCGAAATCAGGTCATAAATGTTGAGAACTTAGGTACTCGAAATCTATTTCGAGTACACCTAATTTCGTGAACCTTACTTAGGGTATTTCCCGTTTATTTCCCGACAAGTTAATTATCCGTTACCCATTCTTAAATTCAAATAACTTGTATTGGAAAATTTTGGATGTTACAAATCTAGTGAAGGACTTGGAGTTAATCAAGTAAGATTAACATAGGTTCTAATATGCTAACTTATATTTTGCTTAAAAATAACTTGTGTTATATATAAAATAAAATGACTTGTAACATTGTTTATTAAAATGCTTTCAACGTAATTTCGATGATTTATAAACTTAATATTTTTCAACATCAGGAAATTTTATTAAAGAGGTTATGAAATCTTAATAAAATAAACCTTATACAAAAAAGGTTTAGTTGTGATATTACCTAATAGATAAGGGTTCAAGGAGGGTAGATAACATAGAATACCGAGAGAAAACTTAGTAGCACATTAGCAAGTATATAGGACACTTATTTTCACACCGAGACCGAAACCCTATATACGTCATCTTCAAACACTCATCGTATTTGAATTATAATAAATCAACATAGGTGCTGAGGATACATAACCTACAATCAATGAGCGCGCATAACTTTTGTGATTCATTGCATAGCAAGACAGGTGAGTTCATTGCCCCTTTTCTAAACATTTTTGTTTTACAAATGCGGGGCTGAGAAGCATGCCTAAATTATTTTCCTTGAATTATATTTACTTAAATGCTTTTACTTCATATATGTTTTACGTGTATAATTATTACCCTAGATTCTGTCTAGGTAAACTACTTGCGGGTTTACTAAATGGGTTATTTATTCATCATGAGTAAATAAGTATTTAAATCAAAAAACTAACGATCTAAATCAAAGAACTACTTTCAGAGGTCTGTTTTCAAAGGACTAAATATCTAAATCAAATAACTATATTCAGAGGTCTGTTTTCAAAGAACTAAATATTTAAATCAAAGAACTATTTTCAGAGGTCTAACTTCAAATAACTAAATATATATTACAAAGAACTGTATGCAACGATCTATTTTTAAAGAACTAAAGGACTAGTATGGAGAACTATTTTTGACGATCTATTTTAGAGGAAAGTCTGGGAAATATTCAAAGATATCATGTGCCAAAGAACTAACGAACTATAGGAACAAGAACGAACTATGGACGATCTTGACGAGCTATAAAATCCTATACATCAAAAGATGTCCTAGCTAGAATAATTGATTATAGGTCAAATGTTTGATGATATTTACTTAAACATTTAATTAAATGTTTCTACAAATGCTATGGTTGATCATGTATGTGTGATGAGCTTAAGGAATCAAGAGGATTTTCGTATTTTGTGAAACTAACAAGAACTAAGAAGTAAGAACTGGTGTGTCGAGGATGAGTAATGAAACGCTTAATTATCATTGACAACAATATGTTATACAGTTTGGTATGTGGTGGGCTATCGACTGGCTAAACCCTACGTATACCCTATATATAAGCGAACTTGGCTGGATAACATAGGTGGTTCTTGGAGAGGTTAAGTATCTCATTCGGTCATGTTTATACAAATTCATTTTCAAACAAAACAATATGAACTCACCAACCTTGTGTTGACTTGATCTTTTTACATGACATCTCAGGTGAGGAACAAGTTAATTAAGAAGTTCGTGTTTTTGGACTAGGATGCCCAGATAGAGGACCTAGTATTTTTGAAAGTGCATATTTTGAACATCATTATATACATTATTTTGTATATCTTGTGTAGATACAAGATAAAAAATTATAATGTTGTTAGTAGATTTACATTGTTAAATTATGAACGATACTGATGTAATTTAACTTTGTAATTAAATTTCATTTAGCATTTTTTAATTTTATATCATGTGCAATGTAACAATCTGTTCACTCCAATTATCATCCCGATATCACGCCCCGGGACCATTCCGCCCGACGGGACACTCGATCCGGCCCGGCGGTTCGGGGAGTGAAATATTGGTGTCAGAGCCATGGTTATAGAGAAACATAGGTCACTTTTTGTAATGGTTTGGCCTAGTCTATAACCTAGGGACCCTTCATGTAGAGAACATAGGACTTAGGAATTTACTTGCACTGTGTCTTCTGCATTCTATCATTGCACTAACTGATGTTCTTTCGGTTATGATCAGGATGCTGCCGAGAGAACCACCTCCTCTATTGCCTCCACCACCGCCGCCACATTCTACTTCACCTCCTCCTCCCCCACACACTCCGCCTCCCAACCCAAACGCGAATCCTGCCACTGTGGCATTGGCCACCCTACTAAGTAGTCAGCTGACTAACCAGCTAAAAGGGGTGATCCGAGAAATGATCAATCGGATTCAGAACAACATCAACAACTTCAGGCATTCATCAGGAGAGGCAAGTGGGAATACTGGCAATGCATCTAATTACTCCTACAAGTCATTTATAAGATGATCCACATCTCAGGGTCAGGCGCCGTTGAGCACATTGAACTATCCATGTGGCTAAGAGCCCTCACAGCCCAGGCACAACGACGCAATTATCATGGGCGCGCTCTACCACTGAGCTAATAGCCCGTCGTGCGAGCCCCGTACCAGGGGCCCAGCCACCTAATTTCAGCTGTACTAAGGACGCTGTTGGATTAATCCAATGGATTGAGATGATAGAAACTACTCTGGATGTTAGCAGTTGTCCAGAGCAACACAAGGTTCGTTACACTGCGGGGTCATTCAGCAAGCGAGCCTTAACTTGGTGGAACTCACAGATCCAGGCTAGAGGAAGGGAAGAGGCAATGGCGATGCCATGGGAAGATTTTAAGACTCTACTGAGGAATGAGTAATGTCCCAAGAACGAACTACAGAGAATGTAGACAGCATTGTCAAACCATGTGATGAAAGGAGCGGATCACCTGGGTTATACTACTCGTTATCATGAGTTAGTAGCATTCGTGCCAAACATGGTACCAACTCTAGAGAAACGGATTGACAGGTATGTAAGTGAATTGCCTGCTTGCACAAAGTGTTTGGTCATTGCAGCAAACCCTATCACTTTAGAGTCAGCTATCAGCTTGTCAGGAAAACTTACTGATGTGATGGTAGCTTCTAGGACTTTAAAGAAAGAAGCTGACACTGGAAAGGCAAAGGAAGAGTCATCAAGGAAACCCACTCACTACTCCAAGAAGAAACAAAAGGTCATCAGGAACTACACGATGGCCACTCCACTCAACCAAGTAGTTGTTGCAGCACAGAACCCCACAAGAAACCCTACACTGGCACGTATCCTTTGTGCGCCAAGTACCGGTATCGTCACGCTGCTAACACTCCCTACAAACATTGCACAACTTTTGGAAGGAAGGGCCTTTGGGTCCAAAAATTCAGAATGGCACCTACTCATGCAGTAAACAATGCTGCTTTAGCTCTCCCTCCACCCAACAACAAGAATTAAAAAAGCGGTGGATGCTTTAACTGTGGCGAAGTTGGCCACTATTCAAGGAACTGCCCAAAAAGGATACAACCGGCAGTACAAGCACCGCACGAAAGAACTTTTGTTATAGGAGCTACAGCTGCTCATAAGGATCTGAACGAGGTCACTGGTACATTTCTTTTACATGACTTATATTCATCTAATCTATGTGACACTGTTGTGGATCAGAGTTTTATCTAGGCCGACTTCGCATGCCAGCTTAATCAAGTTGAGGAATCTTTAAATTTTCCTTATATCATTGAAGTAGCAAATGGGAAACAAATCAAAGTTAGTACAATATTTAGAAACAGCCCATTAACACTTAATGGCCAAACATTCACCATCGATTTTATACCGATGGAATTGGGTACTTTCGTCATCATTATCGGGATGGATTGGCAATCTCTCAATAGGATGGAAGTCATCTTTTTCGTAAAGATGCTTCGAATTCCAATGACGAACGATCGGGTGTTGGAAGTTCGAGGGGGTCAAACAAAACAGAGTGTCAAAATCATATCGTGCATAAAGGCGTGTAAGTACTTACAGAAGCAATGTGTATCCTTCATATCTCACGTGGCGGAAAGAGAGAAAGACAAGATCAAGATGCAAGACGTGCCAATATTAAAGGAATACCCTGAAGTATTTCCTGACGATCTACCAGGTTTGCCACCAGCACGACTGGTAGAGTTCTGTATTGACTTACTTCCTGGAGCAACTCCTGTTGCAAAATCTCCTTACATGTTAGACACTTTGGAGATGTAGGAATTTTCAAATCAGTTGCAAAATTATTGGATTAGGGTTTCATTCGACTGAGCTACTCATCGTTGGGAGCTCCAGTTTTTTTCGTAAATAAGAAGGATTGATCTTTTTGAATGTGTATAAACTACACAGAGCTGAACAAATTAACCATCAAGCATCGGTATGCATTGCCGAGAATTGATGATCTTTTCGATCAACTACAAGGAGCATAGTATTTTTCCAAGATAGATTTGCGTTCAGGATATCATCAACTCAGAGTTCAAGGAGAAGACATACCTAAGACGGCTTTCTGAACCCGGTATGGGCATTATGAGTTTATGGTAATTCCCTTCGGATTGACAAAAATATAAATTAGTGTGATATTGGTTTAATATTAAATGCTTAATTATCATTAACAACAATATTCTATATGGTTCGGTATGTGGTGGGCTGGCGACTGGGCTTGACATTACGTATGCCCTATATATAAGCATACTTGACTGGATATTATAGGTGGCTGTTAGTGAGGTTAAGGTTTTTACTTGGTCAACTTTCTTCAAATTTATTTTCCTAACAAAACTATATAAACTCATCAACCATGTGTTGACTGTATTTTCTTACACGTTGTGACGCCCGTCTCCCGGAACCATCACTAAATCGGAATTACAACTGAACACATGGTATAACAGAGATAAGCAGCGGACCTTTTATTAATATAACACAAGGTCCAATACAAGATGAGAGCATGGTATAATTTACATCATTATACACATGCCAAAATTTCCATCAGCTTGTTATTCTTTCCATCACACCTTGCCCTTGTCATGGCTAGACGAAGCCTTATTTTTCCCTGATATGCATACTCAAAAGGATCAGTTTTCACTGGTGAGTTCTATGTTTTAATCATACAAAAAGTAAGATAACACGACTATAAAAAGATTTACATGACACGTTTTAGATAATAATAAAGGGAATTCATAATCATAAAACAAACAAACTTTGTGTAGAAAAGTTTCAAACCAATAACCAGGTTACCAGAACCCAAAACCACCAGGTTACCAAAACCCAAATACCAATCCATCGAGTCCACTGTATGCTTACCATCTGCCAATTCCACAGTGTGGTAGTCCTTATATTGCATCTACAGTTCACCCTCTGCAGGCCCGGTCGTCTCCAGCCAAATGCAGTCAATTGATCAATTAACCCCCTATACCGACACATATGCCAGAGATGTTTCCCACCAGAAACAGGCAACAAAGACAGGCACGACGCTTGTTTTTACATATATAGCGAGGGCACCGTCGACCACGGTCGACACATTTGTCAAAAAAAAATATTTTTAGCTCAAACAGCACAATCACTGTTTTATAAAACATTTTCTCTGCTCAAACCAGCACCGCAATGCCCAAAACGTTTTCAATACTTTTTTTAGGACCTCTGTCCAAATCACAGTCGAAAAAAGTTTAAATCGTCCAATAGTCTCAACTAATGGCACACAACCAAAATACATGTCAAAACATTTTCTCCATGCCCATAAAACTCATCACTTTTATGTATCTTTTAAAATCATTCGACTCGTACTATCTCGAGTACGACATCCCAAAACCATTTTTAGACCAGAAATCATTTGACATGTTCAACCCCACGGGTAACATTGTTTTTTTAGAAACACTCAATTATACAAACACAGGGTCTCAAACATAGTTTACATATAACATTGTCAAATAGATACAATTAACAGTATGCATATCAGCCCAAAACATTTTAAAACATAAAATGAGCATCATGGAACTCACCTGATAGTCCCGCACAGTAAATTTATTCACGCACACTGTTACTACTTTTTCTTAAGGAATCCTAACAACCTGGATATCCTATCAAGCTCATAAAAATATTCACATATCCCATAAACCGTAATTCGGGTTTCCAACGGACAGCACAACGACTGTGTTAAGATATTTCCAATACAAGTTTTTAACTCGTTATTTTTATCCGGGGTGTTCGCCGTATCACACGGGCATAACCACATAATATCATATGGTTTATTTAGTCAATACAACCCCGTATATACTTATGAAGATAACCTTAACACTTAAAACTTAAGCATAAGCTTACCTCGCTATATCCGAACAACCGCTTGTTTAACCGTCTGGCTAGTCCCGATCATTCGTCAAATGCTTCCACACACTCAATTGACCTCAAAGGAGGTTTATGGGGGGTTTTAACGATGTGATAATAGGGTTGGAACTCGAAACTGTGTGCGAAAAATGACGCGGTACGAACTATTTATAGCAACTGGCACGCAAATCGAGAGAACCAGGCCACGACGCCTCACCGGACACTTGGCACTCATGTGGCACACGTGGCAGCCACCTATGACATGTGGCAACTCTTAAAAACACATGTTTGACCACCTAGGACACGTGTGCGTAAACGCGCGTAGTGTCTTGAATTTGTTTTCGCGATTCTGGCTTCATACGAACTCCGTTTTGCGCACCGTTTTCGCCTACGTTCACGATTTTGAATTACCTTTCTAACCATAACAAAACTCCTCCTAAGTATGTAGTTATTATATAGGTAATTTTATGATTATTGTTCAAAACTCGTTTTATCATAGCTTTCATTCGGAGCATCGTTTGCTAATTTCGCGTTCCCTCATTATGATCATTACTTTGTTGTCTTGATAATGTGATGCTATTAGTCCATAAACCAGTTGCTAGTTTCATGTAATCACTCTTTATAAAAAAAGTAGTCACATAAGGACTTTATCATGTCATTATCAAAACACTATTTATAGAAAAATTAAAATACTTTATTACATATAAATTTATTAAAATACTCTAGAAAACCGATTGTTTCAAATCTACCCCCCTTATATTAGGTTTCGTCCTCGAAACCTATTATATCAAAACAAATGGGGATAGAATTTACACATTTCTTCCTCTGTTTCCCAGGTAGCATCAGACCCCTTACGATGCTTCCACTGAACTTTTACAAGCTTGACATTTTTATTACGTAACTTCTTCTTATCATATTAGAGAATTGCTACCGGATGCTCCACATAATTATGCTTATTATCGATCTCAATTTCATCATATTGTATGTGTGAGGTTTCATTCGTCAAGGACTTGCTCAAGTATGAGACATGGAATGTTGGGTGAATCTTACTTAATTCATCCGGTAGCTATAGTCTATACGCAACCTCACTTGCACGGGCTAGAATTTTAAAAGGTCCAATGCACCTTGGACTTAATTTTCCACGTTTCTGAAAACGAGTAAGGCATTTCCATGGAGATACCTTCAGTAACACCATATCTCCAACTTGAAATTCAATCAGCCTCCTTCTGTTATTAGCATACGACATTTTTTCGGTCTTGTGTCACTTTCGTTCTTGATTTAATTTGTTCTAGTCTTTTAATCGTAGCCCTAACCACTTCTAGGTACCCAATTCTTTCTAACCTACATCACCCCAGCATGAGGGTGGACGACATTTTCTCCCATATAACATTTCAAATGGCGCCATATCAATCAATGAATGGTAACTGTTGTTGTTGGGGAATTCTGCAAGAGGTAAATGCTTATTCCAATTACCTTCATAATCTACAGCACATGCTCAAAGCATATCTTCAAAAGTTTGAATCGTCCGTTCACTTTGACCATCTGTTTGTGGATGATATGTCGTGCTAATTAATAGCTTAGATCCCATAATATCATGGAACCTTTTCCAAAATCTGGAGGTGAAACGAGTATCTGTATCTGACACGATCAAGATCAGCACACCATGTCGTGCCCCAATTTCATTCACAAATATTTCTGCCAACCTTTCTGAAGAATATAATTCACGAACAGGCATAACCTTGAGTTGTTCGTGGAAGATTTGTTATGAAATCCATAGTAATATGTTCCCACTTCCATTAGGGTATTTCTAGTGGTTGAAGCATATCATACGACTTTTGGTGTTCAGCATTAACTTGAGCACATGTTAGACGTCTATTCACATATTCGTGACAACTAGTACCAGACCGTCCGGCAAGTCCGTACGGTGTGTGTACTTTCACTATATACTGTGTGTAAATACAATGCATGAACAGTTCTGTGATAACAGAAATCAGAAAAACAAACAACAGTTGTATGTGTTTAAGTGAAAACTTAAATACAGGAAATACGACTCAAGAGAAACAATAATGTGCAAACAAATGACAAGAACACATCGGTTGCGTTCTGATATCCATAGATAACATGAATTAGATGGCTGACAACTCAGTACGAAAACAATGGGAAATCAATAATAACAATGTGAAAATACGCAAGTCTAGTTGAGTCCATCTGTGAGAATATCAAATACAAAACAATAATTCAGTATTGTAGACGAACAATAAACTAACAGTGTGTTTGTGCGGGTGATGATTCACACAAACATATATGTGAGTGTAATGTTCTGAAACGACAACTGAAAAGTAGAAAATCGAATCAGAAAGTGAAACGTACGATCGTGTTCGTACAGTTAGGGCTATATACGAAAACGCGTGTAGGTGACGTTTTCTGACAAAACGACGAAAACAAACGATTAGGAACATTAAAATAATTAAAATAAATTAAAAATAGTAAATTGTAGAAATTTACAACTAAGCCCTAATTTATATCATTAAATACGCAAAATAACTTGTAAATTAGAACTGTTTATACTGATAAAAATTAGAAACATCAAGAATGATAATCATGATAACGAAACTTCATGATAACGAGATCGTTCACACATTTCCAACATCGTGTGATAAGACGAGTTCTTAAACACTTTGTTCAAATCACTAAGAACACTAAACATCGAGATAACAGTTGAAAAAATTACTTATGATATCGAGGAGGATATCATGAGCACACACTTTTGAGGAGTCATTCTCCACATATACTATCACTGTTTATTATGACTCTACTTAGAGCACATCCTATAACCGTCAGATTGTGACCGTTACACTAATCATAGATAAGTTGGGTAAATCATGAACTTTAATCATAAGTTTTGGGAGTAATCTAATGAAATCATACCAGGCACGAGAGGTGCTATCAATATAACTAGGGAAAATTCATAAATTATAGGGAACATATTCATTCCAATAGATATCGTGGGAGGATATCTTAGACACTGGGCTCGTCAGAAATGACAGCTACTGAGACTATTATGTCTCAAGCTAGGGTTCATGGGTAGAACATATTACACACCAGGCCAGTTAGGGACGACAGCTACTCGGACTATTGTGTCCCAATTTGGATATCGAGTATGACATCTTACACACCGGACTGGTCAGTACTGACAGTTACAGAGACTATTAGGACTCGCTCTAGATATCGAGTATGATATCTTGCATACTGGCTAATCAGTAAGGAATAGCTAACAGAGACTATTACGTCTCTTTATTCAATTATTCGGGTATCATATATATTTTGATATCGAGTATCATATATATTTTGATGGCATTTTGAATCTCTTTGGTATATCTTGTACAGATGCAAGATATACACTCAATGATTCTTTTTGGATAGATTTACTTGGTTAAATTATGAACATAACATTGTAATTTAACTTTGTAATTCTATGTCATATGTCATGTTAACATTTCTCATTATATATCATGTGTCGTGTATACAATCTGATCATTCTGATTGTCACAACGATATCACGCCCTGGGAATCTTCCGCCCGGCGGAGAAGTCGATCCGTCCCGCTGGCCCGAGGTGTGACAGATTGGTATCAGAGCCATGGTTATAAAGAAATATAGGTCATATTACTTAAACGGTTTGGCCTAGACTATAACCTAGGGACCCTCATGTAGAGATTATACAATATAGGATTCTTTTTGCATGTCTTCTGCATCTGATCACTACACTAGCCGGCTTTCTTTCGGTTATGATCAGAATGCCGCCAAGAAGACAACCATCTTTACTGCCACCACCACCTCAATATTTAGCTCGACATTCATCAACACCATCACCTACTGACTCACCTACACAACCACCTCCTCCGCCTCCTCCTCTGCCTCCTCCTCCTCCGCCTCCTCCTCCACCACCACCTGCGCATGAACTGGATCCTGCTACCATCGCATTGGCTACCTTGCCGACAAGCCAACTGAGGGATGTGATTCTCGACATGATGAACCGAATCAAAAGTAACAACAGTAACCAAATTGCCAACTTATCTGGAGAGGGCAGTGGGAACACCAGGAACCTTCAGGACCACTCCTACAAGAAATTTGTAGGATGCAAGCCACCAGCATTCGGTGGCACTGAGGGAGCTGCCGGCTTGATCCAATGGATTGAGAAGATGGAGACCACATTAGACATCAGTGGGAGCCCTGACCAACACCGCGTGAGGTATGCTGCAAGATCGCTTGAGAAACGAGCACTGACCTGGAAAAATGCACAAGTTCAAACCCGGGGAAGAGATGAGGCTTTGGCTATGCCTTGGGAGGATTTTAAGACCTTGTTGAGGGGCGAGTTCTACCCAAGGAATGAACTAAAGAAAGTAGAAACTGAGCTGCTGAACCACGTGATGGTGGGAGCTGAACATCTGGCCTTTACCACCAGATTCCATGAACTGGCAACGCTGGCACCGGATATTGTGCCCACACTAGAGAAAAGGATTAAACGGTATGTCAGTGGACTACCGCCTTGCATTCAATGGCATGTGATTTCCGCACACCCAACCACACTTGAGATGGCTGTCACACTGTCAGCTACACTGATTGACGTGATGGTTGCCTCAGGGGTACTGAAGAAAGAGTCTGGAAGTACCGATGAGCAAGAACAACACCCTGCCAAGAAACAAAAAGTTCGTCAGAAATTTCGCAACGACCACTACTACTAAACAAGCAATACCTACATAACCACAGCTGAACCACAAATCTTATTCTGGCATGGCTCCATTCTGCAATAAGTGCAACTATCATCATCAACCAAACGCAGGGTGCAGACAATGCACTTATTGTGGGAAAATGGGGCATTGGGCCCAATTTTGTAAAATCCCAGCAGCCCAGCACAGGGCTAATCTAGCGGTGGCACAGACCGCTGCACAAAATGATCGCATTTCTTGTTACACCTGCGAGGAACCAGGACATTATGCGAAGGACTGCCCAAAAAGAGTGCTACCGAGAGGGCCAGCACCGAGGGGACGTGCATTCAGGATAGGAGCAGCTGCTGCTCGCCAGGACACTGACACCAACGCTGGTACAATTTTCATTTCAAATCTTTGCAGTTGAATTATTTAATACTAGCTTAGATTATCATTTGCCTCTTCAGAGTTAGATTAACACTTACTCACATTTGGGGCAATAATAGAATACCTCTTACACTATTTTAATAGATAGAGGTAAATAGGTGTAAATGACATGAACTTACTGTTCACTTATTTTTAGTGAACAAACACATACCATGGAATTCAAATCGATGGACACGAGTGGTGACAACACCATCATCAGAACGGGTGCTTTACCCCTATAGAGTTGGAGTCATCTGACCCAATAAAACGTTCTCCATGTCATTACAATCAACAACAGAGATGCATTCATAAATTCCATTACTTGGGTACAAAAACTCACGATTAGATCTGTCAATGTTGTCCTACCAGACAATATACGAATCCATTCCAACAAGGGGAGAAACGAGAGGTTTCTCCTGACAAGAAATAACACGCAAGTATAAGAATCATAGCGAATGCTAATGACTCTGAAGTTGTTGGAACAACTCGAACTAACACCATTGGAGTGTACACAAACAACTATGGATTAAAATGCCAAGCTACCAAACACTTCCAACGAGTCTGATGATTATTGGATCCCATAAGCAGTCGGGCTATGTCTGCTCACTCCATAACTACACACAAAGCTTAGGACCAATGAGAACAAATTAAACTATAGAAAAACACATGATATCAAAGCATCTCCACCAATACAAAGAAAAAGTAGTACCCAACTATGACGCTTAAATTTCAGGATGAAATTTCTTTAACAAGGGGAGACTGTGACAACTAGTACCAAAACGTCCGGCAAGTCCGTACGGTGTCTGTACTTTCACTATATACTGTGTGTAAATACAGTGCATGAACAGTTGTGTGATAACAAAACTCAGAAAAACAAACAACAGTTGTATGTGCTTAAGTGAAAACTTATATACAGGAAATACAACGACTCAAGGGAAACAATAATGTGCAAACAAATGACAAGAACACATCAGTTGCGATCTGATATCCATAGATAACAGAAATTAGATGGCCGACAACTCAGTACGAAAATAATGGGAAATCAATAATAACAATGTGAAAATAGGCAAGTCTAGTTGAGTCCGTCTGTGAGAATATCCAATACAAAACAATAATTCAGTATTATAGACGAACAATAAACTGATAGTTTGTTTGTGTGGGTGACGATTCTCACAAATATACCTGTGAGTGTAATGTTCTGAAACGACAACTGAAAAGTAGAAAATCGAATCAGATAGTGAAACGTACGATCGTGTTCACACAGTTAGCGCTCTGTACGAAAACGCGCGTAGGTGACGTTTTCTGACAAAACGACGAAAACAAACGATTACGAACATTAAAATAATTTAAATAAATTAAAAATAATATATTCTATAAATTTACACCTAAGCCCTAATTTATATCATTAAATATGTAAAATAACTTGTAAATTACTAATCGTAACGAAATAACCAAGATTAACGAGTTAATATCGAACGAAACAGTAAAAATAACAGAAACATAATATGTTATGTTTTACAATTTTGAAACTCATCAAAAATAAATAAAGGTTATTCTTTTATTTAAAACGCGTAAATTACGCGTTTCGTTCCGGAAACGCAACGAAGACGAAAACCGAGCAACCGAAACGAACCCGAATACCCCCGGGGTATATAAACACCAAATGAGTCATTCCCCTCATTTCTTTGAAGCTCTCTCTCTCTCTAAAACAACCATTCCCGAACCTTCTCTCTCACTAGAAGAATCACTCTACAAATCGCGATAACTTGCTCGTTTCTTGACAGATTTAGGCGTTCTTGGTGTTCACGCGTAGCTCGCAACCTCCTCTAGAACGAAGTACAACAGATCTGAGCATTTACCCGGCCAAATTTGAGGTATGAAGCCAACAAGTTCGTGAAAAATAGGGTTTTTATACCCATTCCTCGACCAAAGATCCTAACCGGTTTGTACTCACCTTCCACGACCTCTACACCATCGAGACCAGCTCATATCTACTGATAATCATCGAAAGCTAGAGCCTACAACCTTAAAAATCGAGGAAGCTGATGGCAAAAGCATGACAGGTTCGGGATTGCTGTTGGTGTCACGGCGGCCGAACCTTTCAAGGTGGCCGGACCTTGGGTCATCTTGGCCGAACCGTAGGGCACCAGCGGAACCCCACCATGTGCCACGAACCCCTGCTAACCTTGTTATTTAACTGAACCTGCTGCATGACCGCCAAACCCTAGTCGAACCATCTAACCCTAGACGAACCTGCATGTCCCTCAGCCGAACCTAGGGTTCGTCATTCACACCCACTGAACCTTTGTTAAGTTGCCAAACCATTGGAGATTAAACGAACCTGTGGCGAGTTGGGTTAAGGCCGAACCTATGTTCACCAAAAATATCAGCCCAACCCTTGGGGTGCATCATGGTGGACGAACCCTACCTGAAAAAAACCTATAGGTTTGCAGGCATCCAAGTTCCCTCGGTTGACCACATGCAGCCCACCCATTTTGCTACGGCCCACAGTAATCATCCTAGCCCAATAGCATACAACCGGCCCATATGCAAGTAATTTGGCTATGATGATTTCTTTGGCTCACGAAATTATTCAGCCCGAAACCTAAGTGGCCAACTACACATCTACACAGGCCAAGGGTATTTTTCGGCCCAACTGAATAGTCCAAATCGATGCTTTGGCCCACATTACACATTTGGCCCAAGGCCCACCTGGAATCGACCCATAGAATTATTCGGCCCGTGATTTGTCTCGACCCAATAACAATCGGCCCACGTGACAAAATGTATATGAACTTGGTTAAAACAAACTTTATGGGTAATAATGTGTAGGAAATAGGTGTTTATTACAAAGGTGATAAGGATTTGGTTGAATCATGAAGCCTAACACATGGTATTTTGAATATGTTAGACAATAATCTAAAGTTCTTATACTTAGAACATTTTTGTCACACTAACAATTCAAGTAAGATGTATAACAATAAACAAAGGGTGCAAGTTTAAAACAAGTAGGTTAAGTACCATTGAGGTGATGACATTGGAAATAAGGGCCGAATCGAGATCGCGACCCACAAGTGTTAGCCACATTAGGGCTAACACCTACCCGCACACAAATCCTTATAACTTATACTTATAAGTTATACACAGCGTGAAATCAATACAGGATCGTGAAAACAAACTCAAGTACAATCAAGAGCGCGTGTATTTCTTGTTAAGTTAAGTCAACCACAACAACTACAAGGTAAGTTCATATGCCCCTTTTCTAATCTTTACTGATTTCAAAGCTCAGGGCTGAGAAACATGCTAAACTTTTATTTACTTAAAAGTTTCTGTTAACATATTACTTATATTATGATTTAGATAATAATTGCTTATCCTTATTATCGTTTATCATTATATGCTTGCTTGTTTGATTTTTATCATAACTGAGATAGCTAGGAAGATACATGCCATCATAGCTTCCTGACATATTTATACACTAGAATAATACTAGCTGTAAGAACATATCTTACAACTGTTTGTTATTCTTACACGATATAACAATGGGAAAACCAAGGGGTAACATAGCGATAACAATTACAAACATCAAGAATGATAATCATGATAACGAAACTTCATGATAACGAGATCATTCACACATTTCCCACATCGTGTGATAAGAAAAGTTCTTAAACACTTGGTTCAAATCACTAAGAACACTCAACATTGAGATAACAGTTGAAACAATTACTTGTGATATCGAGGAGGATATCATAAGCACACATTCGAGGTGGCATTCTCCACATATACTATCACTTTTTATTAAGACTCTACTTAGAGCACATCCTATAACCGTCAGAGTGTGTCGATTACACTAATCATATATCGGTTGGGTAAATCATGAACTTTAATCATAAGTTTTGGGAGTAATCTAATTAAAGCATACCAGGCACGAGAGGTGCTATCAATATAACTTGGGACAATTCATAAAGTCTAGGGAACGTATTCATTCCAATAAATATCGTGGGAGGATATCTTACACACCGGGCTGGTTAAAAATGACAGCTACTGAGACTATTATGTCTCAAGCTAGGGATCATGGGTAGAACATCTTACACACCGGGCTGGTTAGGGACGTCAACTACTGGGACTGTTGTGTCCCAATCTAGATATCGAGTATGACATCTTACACACCAGACTGGTCAGTACTGACAGTTACAGAGACTATTAGATCTCGCTCTAGATATCGAGTATGATATCTTACATACCGGGCTAATCAGTAAGAAATAGCTAACAGAGACAATTACGTCCCTTTATTCATTTATTCGGGTGTCTTACACGCCGGGCTAATCAGTAATGATTAGCTACAAAAACTATTAAGTTTTGCTCTAAATATCGAGGATGATATCTTACACGCCGGGCTAATCCGTAAGGAATAGCTAACAGAGGCAATTTAGTCTCTTTTTCAAATTGGGGATAATCATACCGGGGAAATCATGGGTGTAGTGAAATGGGTATCCATAGTTGTATTACAAGTAGTGTTGAATCAAATTGAGCATGTGGTGGGATGGAGTTTGGGCGGGTTGTAGGCTCGACCCTTGCGTATGCCCTATATATAAGCATGCATGGTTGGATGAGACACTGTCTGTAGGTATAACTATGGAGAGGACATTGTGTGAAACATGGGGAACAAATATCAATATTACTTGTGTGAAACATTGTGAACATGAATGACATCAAATCAATGGTTTTCAATTACTAAACTTATGAACTCACCAACCTAGTGTTGACTTTGTTTAAATGCATGTTTGCTCACGTGACGAACAGGTCTAGTTGACAGGCATCAGTGACTATGCTAGAAGATCTAGCTTGCTTTTTGGATGCATATATATTTTGATGGCATTTTTAGTCTCTTTGGTATATCTTGTACAGATGCAAGATATACACTCAATGATTCTTTTTGGATATATTTACTTGGTTAAATTATGAACATAACATTGTAATTTAACTTTGTAATTCTATGTCATATATGATGTTACCATTTCTCATTATATATCATGTGCCGTGTAAAAAATCTGATCATTTCGATTATTACAATGATATCACGCCCCGGGAACCTTCCGCCTGGTGGGGAATTCGATCCATCCCGCCGGTTCGGGGTGTGACAATATTGAATAATGTTAAACATCATTCCAGGCCACCCCTAGTGCTTCTTTAAATCCTGATACATCTTGGTTGCACCTAGATGAATAGAGTAATGAGTCTTGTGGGCTTCATCCAAAATTTACTTTCGTATATCACCGCCACACGGTACCCACATTCGACCAAACCTAGTCTTCACACCATAATTATTTTCTTCCAAACTATTCACTTGACCAAATATTCTCTCACTACATACATTATCTTCTTTTAACGCCTCAACTTGAGCTTCCTTGAGTTGGTCTATGAAATTTGGAATTATTACCACTTGACATGTCCTCACCCGAATTGAAGAATGGTCGCTCTTTCGACTTAAAGCGTCAGCCACCACTTTGGCTTTTCCAAGGTGATATAAAATGTCACAGTCATAATCTTTAATTAACTCCAACCATCTACGTTGCCTCATATTCAAATCCTTCTGTTCAAAGAAGTACTTGAGACTCTTATGATCGATGTAGATGGTACATTTGACACCATAAAAAGAGTGACGCCATATTTTCTAAGCAAACACAACTGTTGCTAGTTCGAAATCATGAGTTGGATAATTTACTTCATTAGGCTTCAGCTGTCGAGAAGCATAAGCGATGACCTTTCCTTGTAGCATTAGCACACAACCCAATCCTTGATATGAAGCATCTAAATAAATAACCATGTCTTCTGTACCATCAGGTAAGGATAATACTGGTGCTTGTGTCAATCTTGACTTTAACTCTTCAAATGCTTGTTGTTGTCGTGTACTCCAATCAAACTTAACTTCTTTCTTAGTCAACTTAGTCAATGGTGAAGCAATTTTACAAAAGTCTTGGATGAAACGCCGATAATAACCACCTAATCCCAAGAAGCTTCGAATCTCAGTTGGAGTCTTAGGGGAACTCCACTTCATTACTGTTTCCACGTTTGTTGGATCGACCATTATACCATCGGTATTGATCACATGGCCCAAGAACTGAACTTCCCGTAAGCAGAATGCACACTTGGAGAACTTAGAGAACAGTTTCTCCTTGCGTAAAGTTTCCAAAACTTCTTTTAAATGGCATGCATGGTCGCCTTCATTCTTAGAATAAATTATGATGTCATCAATAAACACAATCACAGACCCATCCAGCATAGGTTGGCACATTTGATTCATCAGGTCCATGAAAGCTACTGGCGCATTGGTTAATCTAAACGACATAACCAAGAACTCATAATGACCATAGCGTGTACGAAAAGCTGTATTTGGAATATCTTCTTCTCAAACTATCAACCGATGGTACCCGGATCGTATGATCAATCTTTCAAAACCAGCTTGCCCCTTGTAGTTGATCAAAGAGGTCATCAATTCTTGGGAGAGGATGCTTGTTCTTTAGAGTAAGCTTGTTTAGCTCACAGTAATCAATAAACATTCTCATGCTCCCATCTTTCATTTTAACAAATAATTGCGGAGCACCCCAAGGCGAGATGCTTGGTCTTATAAATCCTTTATTGATTAGGTCTTGTAATTGTGTCATTAGTTCCTTCATTTCTGTTGGAGCTAATCAATATGAAGCTTTAGCCACTGGCTTTGCTCCTGGTACCAAATCAATACGAAACTCGACCTCTCTATCAAGAGGAATATTTGTCATGTCCTCAGGAATGACATCTGAGAATTGACATACTACCGACACATCTTTCAAATCCTTTGTCTTCATTGTAGCATCTAGCACATAGGCTAAGTATGCTCTACAACCTTTCACCATATACTTCTGAGCTTTGATCATAGAAATTAACTTCACAGCAAAACTATTGCGATCACCATATATGCACATCTGCTTACAATCCGGTGCTTTTATTTGAATTAACTTCTTGTTGCATACAATCTGATTATTTTTCTTGGCTAACCAATCCATACCTAAAACGACGTCGAAGCCTCCAAGCATTAATGGGAAAAATTTCACATGAAATTGGTATCTGTCTAAATCTATGTAGCATTCTTCAAGTATTTCGGAAATCTTAACAGTTTTACCTATGGCAGTTTCAACTTCAAAAGTTTTCTCTAAAGTTTGGAAGGGCTTATTAAGTAATTTACTAAATCTAATAGAAATAAAACTTTTACTAGCACCAGAATCAAATTAAACATTGGTTGGTACATTATTAATAAGAAATGTACCTGAGACGACGTCTGACTCCATTTTGGCTTCCTTCGCGGTCATCGTGAAGGCATGCGCCTAAGCCTTTCCTCCATTATCTTTACTCCAATCAGCTTGTGTTCCTGATTCCATCCTCTTCTCAAATCTTGGGCAGTCAATCTTCCGATGCCCATGCTTCCCCACATTCGAAACAACCACGATCTCTTACTTCTGGACAATTTGGGGAAATATGTCTCAACTTTCCACAACCATAGCATGTGGGAGGGTTTTGATTTCTTGCAGATTTGAAATATTCGCCAAACATCTTCCCTTATGAAATTTGTTACATTTACGAAACCTACCAGTATTGTTACCTTTGAATTTTTTTCTTGACTCTCCACCTTCTGACTTTGAGTCAAAATCAGACCACTTTCTTTTGCTTTCACCAGGCCTACTGCCAACACCATACTCATCATCATAGATTGCTGCAATAAGTTTCATAGCTGACTGATATGTACCCAGTGCAGTCATTCTGAGAATTTTCCGAACCTCAGCTGGAAAACCTTGTATGTAGCGCTTGACCCGTTTTTCCTCGGTGTTTACCAAATCAGGAACCAATCGGCACATTTCGTTAAACTTACTCATGTATTCCTGATGTGTCATTATTCCTGCTTCAAGCTTTAGAAAATCCATCTCCATTCGATCAACTTCATCCCTTGGGCAGAACCTTTCCAAAACCATTTTCTTCAGATTGTTCAAACGTAATGTTACAACATCTTGCTCCCCAGAACTTGTTTGATGGTTCCCCACCAATATAGTGCTTCGGACACAAATGAATGTGCAGCAAACAATACTGCCTGATCCTCTCTACACTGGCTGATCATGATCACTGCTTCCATTTCCTTAACCCGCTCATGAGTACCAACGGCATCCTTTTTGCCATCAAAAGACAGAGGATCACAACCTTTGAAGGCTTTGTAATCACAACCTTTATTACGTTTGTCAGCATCCATGACATTGACCAATGTGATTACATTACCATTTGTTGTAACATTCCCGCCACCATTATTACTGGTTCCAGCACTTCCAGATTCGGCAGTCGGGCCGACACCTGACCCACGTAGCTCCGTAATCAGCATTGGTAGAGCTTCACGTATAGCTTTTACCACTTCAATGGTCATTTATAATTTTCTTCGTTCACTCTGAGGAGCCTCAGTATTATCCACTTGATGAGGAATTTCGTTTTCACGGGTGGGAGGGGCATTGATATTACTACTAGTATTTGGCCTTCGCCCACCACCCATATTACGACCACGACCACAACCTCTTCCTACCATTCTGTAATCAAGATGTTGGACATATTATTGTTAGTATGATGGATAATTAGATGATAGTAGGACGATAAATAAATAAGTACAAGTCCCTTTGCAATTATTACTTTATAGTGCTACTAGTCTAATTATATTCCATCATGGTCACACGCGGTCCACATCTTAATTTCAGACCATTATCAATAGGTCTAATTCTTACTGATCATTTGTTGTCCTATCAGGACATTTAATTACTAACATGAAACTTATGGTGTTTATTCCATTTTATAATCAATTCTTATCAGTTATACATTAAAACCACACCATGGTTAAATCCCAAGCCTCATTTTTATAGTTAAGATATTATTTGCAGTAGCTAATTGGAATTACTAACTTATATATACTAATAAATCTAAGCATTTTACCACAGTATGCTTAAAATATCACCAAATAGGGCACTAAGCAAGCGAAATAGACATTTAGCTACATTGGAATATTTACTAACATCTTGAACTTGTATTTTGAGTCTTAGTTTAAGTTTAGGTACTATTGCAAGTACTCTAAATCTCATAAACCAAGGCTCTGTTACCAACTTGTGATGCCTGTCTCAAGGAACCATCACTCGATTTGCGTGTCAGTTCCTATAAACAGTTCGTACCTCGTCATTTTTCGCACACAGTTTCGAGTTCCAACCCTATTATCACAACATAAATACCCCCATAAACCTCCTTTGAAGTAAACTGAGTGTGTGGAAGCACGTGACGAGTGATCGGGACTAGCCAAACGGTTAAACAAGCAGTTGTCTGGATATAGCGAGGATATCTAGGTTGTTAGGATTCCTTGGGAAAAAGTAGGATCAGTGTACGACATTAAGTTTATTGTTCGAGACGAATCAAGTGAGTTCCATGATGCTTATTTTATGTTTTAAAATGTTTTGGGCTGATATTTAAACTATGTTTGAGACCATGTGTTTGTATAATTGAGTGTTTGTAAAACAATGATGTTACCCGTGGGGTTGAACATGTCAAATGATTTCTGGTCTAAACACGGTTTTGGGATGTCGTACTCGACATAGTACGAGTCAAATGATTTTTAAAGATACATAAAAGTGATGAGTTTTATGCGCATGGCAAAAATATTTTGACATGCATTCTGGTTGTGTGCCACTAGTTGAGACTAGTTGGACGCTTTAAACGTTTTGCGACTGTGATTTGGACAGAGGTCCTAAAACAGGTATTGAAAACATTTTGGGCATTGCGGTGCTGGTTTGAGCACGAAAAATATTTTATAAAACAGTGATTGTGAAGTTTGAGTTAAAAATGTTGTTTTTGACAAATGTGTCGACCGTGGTCGACGGTGCCCTTGCTATATATGTAAAAACAATCATCGTTTATGTCTTTGTTGCCTGTTTCTGGTGGGAAACAGCCCTGGCATATGTGTCAGAATAAGGTGTTGATTGATCAATTGACTATATTTGGCTGGTGACGCCAGGGCTGCAGAGGGTGAACGTGACCCTCGGCAGGCACGGTCGTCACCAGCCAAATACAATGTAACATCAGTGCCGGAAACGTAACCGGAACAGTGACCTACCCAGTAACACAGGTACGAACTACATGTATTATATATATATTGTTATCATTTGATGCTTGTCATAGAACAATTACATGTTCATTTCATAAACATGTTTCTATACCATGGTTTAACAGCCAGAATTTCATCTGACAGCACAAAACTATTACGTGAATTTTAGTTAGGACTTTATTATGTATAGACGTATGTGAAGTTGTACATAACAAAACAATAACGGATGTCGTTGCGTGAATGCTAAACTGACGGATTATTCGTATAAAAGAGGATGTGTACGAGTATATCTGAAAGTTTAATGTTCCGAATGATATCCAATAATTAGAAAATCACATCAAAGAGTGTAGTTATCGTCGTGTTCGTACGGGTGGGTGACGATCTGAACGAATACGCGTGACAACTGTACGATTAGATTAAACAGATAAATTTAAACGTTTTCAGGAATTTAAAATAAACAAAGGATATTGGTTAATTTACTAGGAATTACCACTTAAATTAAATTAATAAACTCTATCTTAAAATTGTGGCATTTCGTTGCGAAAACGACCGGAAACCGACGCGTTTAAACGAAACCAAGCGAAACCGAACGAACCCAAACGCACCCGGAACGATTAAAAGAAACAAATGGCATTAAATGCCATTTATCACCACTCACCTACCCACTTCTTCTCCTATTTCTGTCACTTTCTCTCTCTAAATTCTCTCTCTAGGATCACAAACCCTAGAAACCTTTAATTTTCACCAAATCAAGCCACTTTGGTGTCAAAATGTCCACAACATCATGTAGATTGTTAAAGTACAAGGAATCTGTAACATCAGTGCCTAAATCATAACCGGAACAGTAACTTGCACAGTAACTCAGGTACGAACTATGTGTATTACATGTACACTATATTCATTAGATGTTTGACACAAAACTATTACACATTCAATTCAGAAAGATGATTCAAAAACCATGGTTTTACAGTTAGAATTTCTTCTGACAACACATAACTATTACATGATTGTTAATTAGGACGTTATTATGTATAATCGTATGTGAGGTTGTACAGAAAAAACTATATCGGATGTCCTTACGTAAATGCTAAACTGACGTATTTTTCGTATAGATGACGATCTGTATGACTATATCTGAAAGTTTAACATTCTGAATGATGTCTAATAACTAGAAAATCATATTGAAAAATATAGCTATCGTCGTGTTCGTATGGGTGACGATCCGAACGAATACGCGTGAAGACTGTACGATTTGATTTAAACAGATAAATTTAACGTTTTCAGAAATTTAAAATAAACAGAAGATATTTAGTAGAATTTGATAGTCATGCTAATATGGCACAAATCAAACAATCAAACTAACTACAAGAAAATAGAGGTGAACAATGATCTAAGGATATCCTAAAGTCCCGACATATACAATATACCTGGAGGGTCATACTGATATGGGCACATCATAAAGTCCAGACACATACAAGTAGACCCTTTTTGGGTCAAGCTTGATATGGGCCACGTGTGAGATGATACAGACTGGACACCACCAATAAACTAATAATAGTTGATTGAGCAGACCAAGGCCCAATCATTATGTCTTAGATTGTATTGAATGTTTACTTATTTATTTAACTAAGCATTTAATGTAATGTTTCTGCAAATACTATGGTTGATCATGATTGTGTGATGAACATAAGGTATCAATAGAATGTTTATTTTTGTGGAACGACAAGCACATATAACTAAAGACCTATTGTGTCGAGGGTGTGGAATGAAACGCTTGGTTATCATTAACAACAATATGTTATGTAGTTCGGTATGTGGTGGGATGGTAGCCGGGCTGGCGGTATGCTTGACCTTACGTATCCCTATATATAAGCATACTTGATTGGATAACATAGGTGGTTGTTGATGAGGTTAAGGTTATCATTTCGGGTGAATAATGTTAACAAATTTACAGGTTGTTCAAAGGTTTTGAGTCAAATGTATGGGATGAAATGCTTAATTATCACCAGGAACAATATATCATGTGGTTTGGTATGTGGTGGGCTGGTGGCTGGGCTGGCGGTAAGTTGACCCTACATATGCCCTATATGTAAGCATATTGAATTAAATGGTATAGGTGGTTAATGGTAAGGTTAAGGTTGTCATCTAGATAGGTTCGTGCAAATTCTTTTAAAAAAAACTATATGAACTCACCAACCATGTGTTGACTTGATCTTTTTGCATGACTTCTATGGTGACGAACAAGTATGACTAAGAAGTTTATGCTTTTGACTAGGATGCCAGGTAGAGGACCTAGTATTTTGGACGTTGATATTTTGAACATCATTATACATATTATTTTGTATAACTTGTGCAAATACAAGATAGATGAATTTTGATGTTGATAGTAGATTTACATTGTTAAATTATGAACAAAATTGATGTAATTTAACTTTGAAATTCCATTTAATTTAGTATTTTCTCATTATATATCATGTGCAACGTAAAAAATCTGACCATTTCGATTATCACTCCCGATATCGCGCCAAGGACCTTTCCGCCCGACAGGACACACGATCCGGCCCGTCGGCTTGGGGTGTGACATACAGTCAATTGATCAATTAACCCCCTATACGACACATATGCCAGGGCTGTTTCCCACCAGAAACAGCAACAAAGACAGGCACGACGCTTGTTTTTACATATATAGCAAGGGCACCATCGACCACGGTCGACACATTTGTCAAAAACAACATTTTTAACTCAAACTGCACAATCACTGTTTTATAAAACATTTTCCGTGCTCAAACCAGCACCGCAATACCCAAAATGTTTTCAATACCTGTTTTAGGACCTCTGTCCACATCACAGTCGAAAAATGTTTATATCATCCAACTAGTCTCAACTACTGGCACATAAACATAATACATGTCAAAACATTTTTCTCATGCCCATAAAACTCATCACTTTTATGTATCTTTAAAAATCATTCGACTCGCACTATCTCGAGTAACAATGTTTAGACCAGAAATCATTTGCCATGTTCAACCCCACGGGTAACATCATTGTTTTACAAACACTAAATTATACAAACACAGTGTCTCAACCATAGTTTAATATAACACTGTCAAATACAAACAGTTAACAGTATCCATATCAGCCCAAAGTATTTTAAAACATAAAATGGGCATCATGGAACTCACCTGATTAGTCCCACACAATAAACTTAATATCGCACACTGATCCTACTTTCTTCCAAGGAATCCTAAAAACCTTGATATCATAGCATGATCATAAAAATATTCTCATATCCCATAAACCATAATTTGGGTTTCCAACGGATAGCACAACGACTTTGTTAAGATATCTCCAATACAAGTTTTTAACTCGTTATTTTTATCCAGGGTGTTCGCCGTATCACACGGGTATAACCAAATCATATTAGATGGTTTATTTAGTCAATACAACCCCATATATACTATGAAGATAACCTTAACATTTAAAACTTAAGCATAAGCATAACTCACTATATCCGGACAACCGCTTGTTTAACCGTCTGGCTAGTCCCAATCATTTATCACATGCTTCCACACACCCAATTGACCTCAAAGGAGAGTAATGGAGGTATATATGTTGTGATAATAAGGTTGCAACTCGAAACTGTGTGTGACAAATGACGCGGTACGAACTATTTATAGGAACTGGCACGCAAATCGAGAGAACCAAGCCACGACACCTCACCGAACACTTGGCACTCATGTGAGACACGCGGCAGCAACCTATGACATGTGGCAGCCACCTATGACACATGTCCGTAAACGCGCGTAGTGTCTTGAACTTATTTTCCCGATTTTGGCTTCATACGAACTCCGTTTTGCGCACCGTTTTCGCCCACGTTCACAATATTTAATTACCTTTCTAACCATATCAAGTACTCCTCCTAAGGATGTATTGATTATATTGGTCATTTTATTATTATTATTCAAAACTCGTTTTATCATAACTTTCATTCGGACCATCGTTTGCTAATTTCGCTTTCCCTCATTATGACCACTTCTTTGTTGTTTTGATAATGTGATATTATTAATACATAAACCAGTTGCTAGTGTCATGTGATCACTCTTTATAAAAAAAAGGTGCACATAGGGACTTTATCATGTCATTATCAAAACACTATGTTTAGAAAAATTAAAATACTTTATTATATATAAATATATTAAAATACTCTGAAAACAGGTTGTTACACATGTTTTCTCAGGTGACGTACAGGACTAGGTTAAGATTACAGGATGCATACTAGGATGCCAAGATAGTGGACCTAGTAACTTTTAGGAGCACATATTTTGTTGCAAACGGTGAATCATTTTGATATCTTGTATGATCACAAGATAGCAGACTTATGACTTTAGTGGATATGTTTTCTTGGTTTAATTTTAAAACACGACAGTTGTAATTTAACCTTGAAACTCTAGTTAATTATTATTGTGCTTTAGTTATTCTCGGGTTGTGCTACATATACAATCTGATCACTCCGATTATCACATAATATCGCGCTCCGATAACCTTCCGCCCGATGGGATAATCTGAGTGATCAGATTGTATACGTAGCACAACATTTGAGAATAATTAAAGCACAATAATAATTAACTAGAAGTTTCAAAGTTAAATTATAACTGTCATATTTTATAATTTAACTAAGCAAACATATCCAATAGAATCATAATTCTACTATCTTGTGACCGAACAACATGTCAAATTGATCACTTTCTACAAGCAAAATATGTTCTTCCAAAAGTTACTAGGTCCATTATCTGGGCATCCTAGTATACATACTGCAATCGTAACCGAGTCCTGTACGTCACCTAAGAAAACTTGTAAGAAAACAAAGTCAACACATGGTTAGTGAGTTCATATAGTTTTGTTATTGAAAAATGAAGTTGTACAAACCTGACCAAGTGACAGCCTTAACCTCACCAACAACCATCTATACTATCCAGCCAAGTATGCTTATATATAGGGCATACGTAAGCTCAAGCTTACCGCCACCACAAAGCATATTGTTGTTAATGATAATTAAGCGTTTCACCCTCAACCACAACACACTAATTTCGTCAATGTGGAAAACCTCTTGATTCCTTAAGCTCATGACACACACATCAACACCATGGAAAATGAGGAATAATGTGTAAATAATTAATTAAAATTGTTAAATAAATTAATAGATAAACATTTAATTAAAAGTTAAGTCCTAATGATTGGGCCTTGGTCTACTCGAGTAGACTAGTATATCAATAAAGGGTTCTTAGCTTTTAGAGGATTCTTTAAATGTCATCAAACATGCGACCTATAATCGATCGGTCTAGCTAAGACTTCTTGAAATATAGGATTTTATATGATCGTTCTTGACCGTACAGTTCTTTGGCACATGCTATCTATGATATATCCCAGATATTCCTCTAAAAATAGATCGTTGAAAATAGATCGTTGAAGATATATCGTTGAAATAGATTGTTGAAAATAGATAGTTGAAAATAGATCGTTGAAAATAGAACGTTGAATATGTATACTTGAAATGAAACAATTTTACATACAAACATATATGATTTAAAAGCGTTTAAGTAAAATATAATCCAAGGAAAATAATTTACGCATGCTTTTCAGCCCCGCCTTTATAAAAGCAAAAGTGTTTAGAAAAGAGGCAATGAACTCAAAATTTTAAGTTTTAGAGCATTGAATCTGTGTAAAAGTATGGAATATGAACATTGTATATGGGTATGGAGTATTTGAGTATAAGAAATGTACATTTAAGAAAATATATGTCAGAGAAAATATGAATGTATTCATAACCCTTCAAACATAACTTGTAAATGATTTAACAGTCAACAACTTATTAAACATGACAAACATTTATATAAAACATTTATATAAAACATTTATATAAAACATTTATATAAAACATTTAACATGTTTCTCATTCCCGCAGTAAAACAAAAGAGTTTGAAAAGAGACAATGAACTCACATGTGTTGTAGCCTAGTTGAATAAACTAGAAACGCATCCGCTCACTTGTTGTATTGGATGTAGCTTCAACACCTGATTTCATTTGTTATAGTTTTGTTTCGTAAGTGTTTATGGTGATTTATTTAGTAATTTAATCCAAATGTGTGCCTAAGTGTCCTTATGTTACTATGATGAGTTAATAGTGTTTAATTCTATTTTATATTCTTGGACTTAGTATTCTAAACCCTTACCCAAAGCTAGTAAGTCTTAACTAAATCAATAGAGTTTACGTAAGGTTTACAATATAAAAAAAAATGTAACTTCTAAATAAATCATCATTTATAAAATATTATTTTAGTTGTAAAAATTAAGTTTATTTATTAGAAAATTTAATAATTTAATAAAGTAGTTTACCATGATTCTTATTAACTTTGATTATATGTTACTGAACATTACATTCAATATAAATATCTAAATTATTTTATGAAAACATTTAAACTAAATAATGTTAGAACTTGGATTAACCTAGTTAAGTTAATCACCAAGTTCTAATGCTTTGTTTTGTTAACATCTTGATCTTATCTAATCTTGAGTTGGTTATTACTAAGTTATTTATTCAAATAACTCAATCGAATTCCAACTTGAATGAAAAATCTAAGTGTTGGGTGTTGAAATGTCAATGTCAATGCTCCAATATACTTAGTTGTTTTTATTGAGTTACATAGTTCTCACTTTGTCTTTATTTTCTTCATAAAACATTTTTTTTAAGTCTAAGTATTGTGAGTGTTTTAGTTTAACCAAAACTTAGTATTGAGGATGTATAAAATCAATTAATAACTTAGTTAACTACCTTATGTGTTAGCCGATACTAACATCATACTTATGGTTTTAAATTGGAATTTTTCATGTGTTTCAATCCCATTTTATTAGTAAAACATAAATTTATAAGTTTAAAGAGTTTAGAAAATGTTAGTTTTCAAGAAACTTAGTATTGATACTAGTTAAAATCGGTTGCCATTTCAAAACTCCGATGTAACTAATCTAATACTAATGAACACTAGAATTCTTTCTTACTGCTTGTTTAACCACCTAAGTTCATCATCTATATCAACTTGATTTCTATGGTTTCCTTTGATAAAGCTTTAACATTTCAACCCAAAGTACCTGTTAAAACAAATGTATGTATGTTACAATAGTTCATAAAAACTTTTGGGTTGGAAATTCTTAGAGTTGATTTCCACATAATTCGGTTACATCTCAAGTAGCCACCTTGGGCTATTGCAAATGTTATCAACTTTACTTATGATTTCATTAATCAAAGTCAAGCATTTTAAACCCCAAATGATTTATAAAAACACTTTTTTAAATGATAAATGGGTTTAGAAAAAAAAATTGAGTTGAAATCCTTTAAGTTCGATGAAAGACAAACTGGTTTAACATACTAACACCCTATTGAACCACACCCGGCTAACCTATGCTTAAACAACCATCGTGTGCTCGATTCTTGATTGTTTAAGTTGGTTCCAAGTTTAGAATGCTTGGATTAAGCTAACGTACCTGTACCGACATGCTAATGGCAAGTATCGATGACCATCCGAGCTTAATATCGAAGAGAATATAGTTGCCACCTTCGAGATTTCAGAATAGACCAACTTAAGTTCGACAGCCCATGAGGCCATCGATTCTATAGTTTCGATGGCACCTTTTCTGTTCTGAACTTAGAGGACATTGACATTACAAGGTCAACAGGCTTGCCATCGATTTTAGCATCATCGAGATTACCTAATCTCGACAAATGGATCTGGTAACTACATCCTTCAACATTTGACTTTCAGCTTTTTCTTGCATCACTACTATTCCTACCGATAATTTCATTGACATTCGACTCTTCTAATGCTTAAATCAACACAATCCTAGTGTTCCTAAGTTATTTTTGCGCATAAACTAACTGATTTGAAGTGATAGAAACAGGTTTGAAGCTTACCTCGCCGGAATAATAGAAAACCCTTAAAATCAGAAACTTCTCACTAAAATTGCAGTCGATCCAGCTCGTTTCAGCTACGATCATTTGTACTACTGTGTTCCTCTCGTTCTCACGGTTTTTTTGACTACTATATCCTCAAATTTGGTGGAGAAATGTGAGAGATATGAAGGTTTAAAGTTGTGAAAATGAGGAGAGATCGTGTGGCCGGAAATCTTGAATCAAGAAGAGGGTGTGGGCTGCAAGTGGGGAGAAGAGGGAAAGATAAGGGCTTTTATAGCCCGGGCATGTTCGGATGTGCTCGGTTTCGATTTCACGCGTCGTTTTTGTCGTTTTTCATAATATTGCGTAACTTTAGGTAGATAGAAATTTTTAAACTTTTTAAAGTGGTAATTCCTAATAAATTAACTAAATATCTATTATTTATTTTTAAAATTTAAAAAACGTTTATTTTTATTGTTTCACCGGATCGTGTCGTTTTCACGCGTATTCTTACGAATCGTCACCCGTTCGAAGACGATGACAACGTTACTTTCCAATATAGTTTTCTAATTGTTAAAATCATTCAGAATGTTAAACTTACCAGTATGCTAATGAGAATCGTCACCCACACGAATACACCGTATGTTTAATATTCCTTTAACGACATCCGTTATGGTTTTAGTTTGGATTTCCACACGTACATTGATACATAATAAGGTCCTAACTAACATTTGTAAATAGTATCTTGTCATAGTTTAACATGTTTAAACATATCATTATTGTGTCTGTGTATGTTGCTTGTCAGTTTTGAGTTTTTGCACTGTTAACATCAGTTGTTTCATATAATATTAACACATAATATTATGCGAACACCTTCCGTACCAGTATCTACAGTCTTTACTACCGTTCCAAACTACTATTCTGACACTGATGTTAGAATCTGCCATTGTTAAAGAAATTTCATCCCGAAATTTAAAATCAGTATCGGGTACAACTTTTTTACACCCAGGGAAATGGGTTTGATTCATGTTTTATGTGTCTTCTAAAGCACTGTTTTCTACTGAACTTAAATAACTTTGTCGTTGTGTTGTAGCTAGTGCATTATAGCTACGAGGGTAAGCGTCGGTTCCAATTTCTACTACAGGTGCTTGGACCAGCTTATTATACCGCTTCAAGATTCCTACCTCTCATTTGTTCTAATTTTTCGTCTTCGAATGGTAGTCTACTTGTAATTTCACCAAATTCCTCAATTTGCTGAACTTACTTTGGGTTCCTACCCTATTGTAATCTCTTTCACCATGTGGAAACCACACACTTCCTGCATATTCCTAGGAATTTATGAAGTTTAGCGTAACCGTAAATTTAAATGATATTATCAGTTACAAGAATAAGTGTTTCAGACTTTCAAACACCGTGGTTCTGGTTATGCACAATTTGATTACCTAGTCCCTAATATTGCTCCTTCTCATCATGGGAATTTAGAACGGGTATAATCATAAAGGTATCAATGGCCCATATGCTCTGGTGTCTACCAGTAGTATAGGACGGGAGCTTGGTAATTTAGCCATAGCTATCTGGGCATACTCTCGTGGATTTAACTCATGTTACTCTCGCAACTCTAGGTTTTGATAGTTGAATCTCAACCTTCAAGTCGCATAATGTGTACCTAGTGCTGCGTCATTACAAATGTATATATGCTAACTACCTCTGAATATGTTTCTAGATTCTGGTGTATGCCCTAGCTGTCTAAGATAACTATTAAAGAAACATGGTAATTTTCCCTATGACAATTGTACATATTTACCTTGGTGGCAAATCTATGCACATCTCTAATAATGAGTTATTTTATCCTTCAATTTACTTACAAGTCGTTTGACTTGTAAAGTTTCATTGAAAGAATTGATTCGCCTGTTTTAATGCATCATCCTTGTCACACATGTGCTTACCTCACATCATCCATCACAACATACTAACAACTCTGCTAACCTTGTTCAGATGATGTTGAGCTATCACTTAAGATCTACCATTAGTTTAATCCATCGAGACTATGTCATGAGGATTCTATTATATCTACTCTATGATATGACTTAATTGGTTAAAATGTTAAGTTTTCCAAAATAATCCACTTGGTTTATGTCACACCCCCCAATTTTCAACTAACGGAATCATACCGTTTGGGACGTGACAAACCAGGATCTCAGATCATTAGACATAACGAAAGACCTCTATATGCTTTTAAACATAATTCAGTCTTAATTTGTAAAATCAGAGTTTAACTTTTGCGGAAGCGTTTGAAAATTAGTAACAAAGTGTAACAGTTGTAAAACCATAAATACAATATTCAATGTTGTAAATAAATAATCAATATAAACTGTATGCATGAGACTCAACGTCCTAGACCCTGCTTGTCCTTGCTTGTGCTTTAGTGTCCTGAGAAAACATGTAAATCAAGTCAACACAAAGGTTGGTGCATAACACAGGTTTAAGCGTTCACAAATGTTAAAACCAGAGTTTGAATATAAAGTTGCAGATAACATAATCACACATGCATAGTCATGATAGCTAGTCATTTGTACTATTTACATAAGTGGTCGACACCGAAGCTGACGTTGCCATGCTATAGCATGTTTTTGCCTTAACACTATTGTCTAGCACAAACAATAGAAATTTGTGTTTGGTCAGTCAAACACCTGCGTAGATCCCATCTACCAAGTGAGGTTTGTCAAACCCAATAGATCTATCTTCAACTACCACGCTTTGCACTACGGCAAATTAAACGGTTCGAAATGGAAGGCGTTGTAATGCTATGTTTGCACTTAATGTAAACAGCTAACTCATGCAAGTGATATGTATCTAAAAAGAGTTTGTTGCACATGTTTTCTCCCCCAAAACAGTTAAAATAAGAAAGGGGCTGTGTACGCACCTTAGATAGCAAACAGAATGATCACGTGTTTGTAAATTCGCGTAGATAATCTTCTACGAATAATCTGTGTAATTTACGATAACGTTTCGTTACTTGAAATGTCACATCACATTTGTAATCACATACGTGTCAACACACGTATGTTAGAACGTTCGAAACGTACATGCCAAGTCGTGTACGAATTTAAGATCGTTTGTTTAAATTGTATATGTATATACAATTATGCTTACATACGTAATTATGTGTGATTAGTCTTTTTAGTCCAAAAATATAAATTTTATTGCTTCATATTGTTCGGAATTCAATAACGGTTCCAACGCATTTTGAATGAGTTAAAACGGAGTTAAAACAAGCGAGTTACGAGCTAAATACTAAAAATGGTGTTTTAATACAAAAGCAGTGGCCCCCGTGTTCGAACCCGTGACCTCCCCTTCCCAACACACTCTCGTTACCGGTCCAGCCTGCTAGGGAATCGCAATGAAAATTTGTTTTTAATTGTTTTAACCATCACTCGGTCGGTTCCCCTTTGTTTTTTTTTTTTACCCGAACCATTAGCTACCCAATTGACCCCGATTTCGAATCCAATCGATCCCAAAACCATAGGGGTTTTGTTCCTTAGTCCAAATCGAGTTCAAGTGTATTTTCAATTGATCTTTTTCAGCAAAAACATATGGTTTTTATATTCTAGCCGACTTCGAACCTAACCCCATTCCCATTGATCCAAATTCATTAAGTTCGACAATATTAGACTTTAAATTCATAAGGTTTTCATATATACAATAATTTCGAACCTTTCTGTAGTAATTAATTTGAATATCCCATTCATTTAGATTAAAACCCCCAAAACGGTTTTTGTTATGAACCCTAGAACTCAATTTCACCCAATTAGATGTTGTTTGATAAAATTAACATAGGGTTTATGTTAATCGAGATCTTCTGAAACTGAGGGTACCATTAAATTTCATTTTTGCATTCATTTGAATCAAGACCCCCAAATTCGTTCATATGATGAACCCTAGAAACCAAAATCATCAAATTCGTTGTTCTAACATCAAATGGACATTGGACTTTCGTTTACCATGTTAATACAAAACTGTGTATATAATTTAATTGGGTTTTTGAATTCGTTTGTATGAAAACCCCCAAATCGTTATAGATGATGAACCCTAGACTTAGGATTCATAAAATTTGATGTTTGTACATGAACTAAGCATGTGGCTTTGCTTAGTCGGCTAGATTAGGTTGTGTAGGAATCAAATGTTACCTCTTTTGATGTTCAATAGATAAAGATCGACTGAAAGGTGGAGTTCGGTTGCTTCTCGGACCAAATCTTCTGTTCAAGACTTCTAGGATCAAATTGATATGTTCTTAACCCTCTAAAGATGCCGACTAGATGATTTGATAGTCCAATTTGATGAATTATGGTCGAGTAATACGGGTTTGATATGCATTTGTAACGATTTTGATATAATGAGTTGTTAAATAGTTTTAGTTCGACATTAATAATGAAATTAAAGAACGAATTGATGATAGGTATCATCAATATGATATTTATTGATGATTTAATGTGGTTATAAATATGTGTAATTGCGAATTTATGATTTCATTATTGCTTAGGTCGAATTTTGACTTCCAAGAGTCAAAATTGAACCGTTCATGTGTTTTCAAGTTTAATCCTTATAGTTTAATTGTTTCTGGACCGATTTTGTTCAATTTCAGTCCCTCTAATTTGGTATTGTTCAATCTCGTGTGATTTCGTATTCTAATCGTTAGTTTTTCGGTTAACGAAGTTAACCCGGAATGTCGAACTGTCACATCATCCCCTTGTTAAAGGAATTTTCGTCCCGAAAATTGTTAAATGTTATAAGTAGTTAGGACACTACTTGTGAGTTCATAGTGTACGTGCTAGTGCGATATTTGATCATTATGTGTACTTGTGTGTACTCACACACAAGGTTCAAGGTTAGCAACATCACACTTAAGTGTGATCGTTCTATGTAACTGTTTGCGTGCACAGCAGTTAGTACACCTAACTGTGAAGGTTCGTGTTTGATCATACTGTACTATGTGACCTCGCACATAGCAAAATGTTTGTAACTAATCATGTTTGTAGTACTATGCAAAGTAGCACATGAAATGTAGCATATAGAATGTAAATGTTTGAAATGTAGTACATTAATTGTACCTAGTCATGCTTGTACTACCATGAAATGTAGCACATCAATTGTAAATGTTTGAAATCTATGATGTTTGTGTTCAGCACAAATGTTTGTAATAAGATGTTTGTGCTTTCAGTTTGAAATATGAAAGTGTTGGAGTGTAGTGTGAAGTATCCCATCATCCCCTTGTTGAAGGAAATTTCGTCCCGAAATTTAACGTACCTTCCCAGTGTTTATAGTTGTTGTTTTGAACAGATGAGGATACTTCTTCATCATTTGATCTTCCCTTTCCCATGTGAATTCAGGTCCATGTCTTGAATTCCAACAGACCTTGACTATTGGAATTTTGTTGTGTTTGAGCTGTTTGACCTCTCGGTTCTTGATTTCAACCGGTTCTTCAATGAACCTTAAATGTTCGTCCACTTGTATTTCCTCAAGTGGTACAACCAATGTCTCATCAGAAAGACATTTCTTTAAATTCGAAACGTGAAAGACATCATGAACTCCACTGCGTTTATTCGGTAATTTAAGTTGATACGCTACCCGACCAATCCTTTTCAGGATTTCAAAAGGTCCTACGTAACGTGGGCTAAGTTTCCCGCATTTACCGAATCATATCACACCTTTCCAAGGTGATACCTTTAGAAGCACTCGGTCTCCTACTTGAAATTCCAATGGCTTGCGACGCTTGTTAGCGTAACTCTTTTGTCAATCCCGAGCCGCTGCCATACGGTTCCAGATTTCTACAATCTTCTCTGTTTTTTTCATGTACTAGTTCAGGACCTGTAATCTGATTGTCACCAATTTCAGCCCAGTAAACTAGTGAACGACATTTCCAACCATACAAAGCTTCAAACGGTGCTACCTGAATACTTGTATGATAACTATTGTTGTAAGAGAATTCCACTAACGATAAGTGGTTTTCCCAGTTGTCAACAAAATCAATTACACAAGCTCGTAACATATCCTCGAGCGTTTGAATTGTGCGTTCACTCTGACCGTCGGTCTGTGGATGATATGCGGTACTCATATCCAAACGAGTTCCCAAGGACTTATGGAGTGATTTCCAAAAGTTTGAAGTGAATCGGGCATCCCGATCTGATATGATGGAAATTGGTACGCCATGTCGTGCTACCACTTCCTTGATGTAAATACAGGTCAGTTTCTCCATTTTGTCGGTTTCCCTTGATTGCTAGGAAATGTGCAGATTTCGTTAATCGATCGACAATTACCCATGTCGTATCATAACCACTTGGTGTACGTGGTAACTTAATAATGAAATCCATCGAAATCTGTTCCCATTTCCACATCGGTATTTCTGGTTGTTGCAGTAAACCAGATGGCTTTTGATATTCAACTTTGACTTTCGAACAAGTCAAACATTTGCTAACGTACTTAGCAATGTCGGCTTTCATATGAAGCCACCAATACAATGTCTTCAAGTCATGATACATCTTGTCTGACCCCGTATGGACTGAATATCTAGATTTGTGTGCTTCATCCATCACGAGTTCCCTTAAACCACCATGCAAAGGTATCCAAAGCCGATTAATGAAACTACGAGTTCCATCAAGCTTAACATCCAATTGTTCCTCCATTCCTCGTAAGGATTCCAGTTCCAAGTTATCCTTTTCTAAAGCTTCAAGCTGAGCACTGCGTACCTTTTCAGGTAAGTCAGTACGTACCGTCATCATAAGTGCGCGAACCCGTCTTGTTGATGTGTCCTTTCAGCTTAAAGCATCAGCTACCACATTCGCTTTTCCCAGATGATATTTAATTGCGCATTCGTAGTCGTTCAACAACTTGACCCACCGTAGCGGTCTCATATTAAGCTCCTTCTGATCAAAGATACGTTGCAAACTCTTATGATCAGTGTAAATGGTACACTTGATTCCATATAAATAATGCCTATAGATTTTTAGAGCAAATACCGCTGCTCCTAACTCCAAATCATGGGTAGTGTAATTCTTTTCGTGTGGTCGCAGTTTTCGTGAAGCATAAGCAATCACTTTATCACGTTGCATCAACACGCATCCCAAACCTTGAGCAGATGCATCACAGTACACTACAAAGTCTTCTGTCCCTTTCGGTAAGGACAGAATCGGTACACTGCAGAGTTTTTGTTTCAATAGCTGAAATGCAGCTTCCTGTTTATGAGTCCAAACATACTTCGTCCCTTTGTGCGTAAGGGTTGTAAGTGGTTGAGCAATCTTTGAGAAACCTTCAATGAATCATCGATAATAACCCGCCAAACCAAAGAATTGTCATACCTCGGTAGGGGTCTTTGGTGCTTCCCTATTCTTAATCGCTTCAATCTTCGCTGGAACAACATGTATACCCTTTTCATTAACTATATGACCCAGGAATTGAACTTCTCGCATCCAAAAGTCACATTTCGAGAGCTTAGCGTACAATTGTTCTTGTTTCAGTAATTCTAACAGCAATCAAAGATGTTCAGCGTGTTCCTCCTCATTTTGAGAATAGATGAGAATGTCATCAATGAAAACAATGACAAACTTATCAAGGTATTCATGAGATCCATGAATACAGCTGGAGCGTTTGTCAACCCAAATGGCATGACCAAAACTCATAATGGCCATAGCGCGTTCTGAATGCTGTCTTTGGAATATCCTCCTCCTGGACTCTTAGTTGATGATAACCCGATCTGAGATCAATCTTCAAGTAGTAACTCGAACCTTGCAACTGATCAAACAGATTCTCAATTGTAGGTAACGGATACCGGTTTTTGGTGGTAACCTTGTTAAGTTCCCGGTAATCGATACACATACGGAAAGTCCCGTCCTTCTTCTTAACAAACAAAACTGGAGCTCCCCACGGTGAAAAACTAGTTCGTATGAATCCCTTATCCAACAACTCTTGCAGTTGTGTAGATAACTCTTGCATCTCTGACGGTGCAAGTCGATAAGGCGCCCTAGCTATCGGTGCTGCATCTGGTGTAAGGTCGATTCGGAATTCCACCTGTCTGATAGGTGGTAATCCCGGTAAGTCTTCTGGAACCACTTCCGGAAATTCACAAACTACTGGAATGTCTTCAATCTTCCGCTCAGCTACCGGCTTCTCAGTTATAAATGTTATAACTGCTGTATGACCTTTACGCAGACATTTGTGTGCTTTCATACAAGATATGAGACGCAGTGGCGTACTGCTCTTCTCGCCTTGTACATACAATGTCTCTCCATGTGCAAGAGGTATACGAACTATCTTATCATGGCACACAATTTCAGCCTGGTGTTTGGACAACCAGTCCATGCCAATGACTACATCAAAACTGCCTAAAGTGATAGGCATAAGGTCAATTTCCAATGTTTGACCCATCAAGTCAAGAATAAATCCTTTGAGAATATGTTCAATTACAACTAACTTTCCACTAGTTAGTTCTACAGTGTATTCAACCTTTAATGGTGTTAAGGTTATGGCAAATATTCCACTAAATTCATTAGTTCCAAAGCTCATTTATGTTCCAGTATTCAACAACACAGATCCTAACATTTGTTTGTCACATGTGTATTTGCAGTGAGGTCGAGCTTTTCTCTATGCTTCTTATGATCATGAAGGCTTGTCCCCTTAGACCATTGTTTTCGTTTCTCTTGTTGTTACTACCAGTGCGGTTCAATTGAAATGCCCTGGCTTCTTGCATCCAAAGCATCCTTTGAGTGTTTCTTGTTGTTGTTGTGGTCATTGAGAACTCTGCTCAGTAGACACATGAAATCAGATTTCGTTCTTCGTTTGATAGGGAATCTTTACAGATGTTCGCAAGTAGGTGTTTTGACATACATTTGAAGTTATCCAAGTGAAGTGCAAAATCTCACTATGAGTGTTTCTCAAACACAGAGTAACCAGAATTACGGCTGGAAATTTGATGAATGTTATATTGGAATCTCGATATATTGGGTTTTTGAATTCGTTTGTATGAAAACCCCCAAATCGTTATAGATGATGAACCCTAGACTTAGGATTCATAAAATTTGATGTTTGTACATGAACTAAGCATGTGGCTTTGCTTAGTCGGCTAGATTAGGTTGCGTAGGAATCAAATGTTACCTCTTTTGATGTTCAATAGATAAAGATCGACTAAAAGGTGGAGTTCGGTTGCTTCTCGGACCAAATCTTCTGTTCAAGACTTCTAGGATCAAATTGATGTGTTCTTAACCCTCTAAAGATGCCGACTAGATGATTTGAAAGTCCAATTTGATGAATTATGGTCGAGTAATACGGGTTTGATATGCATTTGTAACGGTTTTGATATAATGAGTTGTTAAATAGTTTTAATTCGACATTAATAATGAAATTAAAGAACGAATTGATGATAGGTATCATCAATATGATATTTATTGATGATTTAATGTGGTTATAAATATGTGTAATTGCGAATTTATGATTTCATTATTGCTTAGGTCGAATTTTGACTTCCAAGAGTCAAAATTGAACCGTTCATGTGTTTAAAAGTTTAATCCTTATAGTTTAATTGTTTCTGGACCGATTTTGTTCAATTTCAGTCCCTCTAATTTGGTATTGTTCAATCTCGTGTGATTTCGTATTCTAATCGTTAGTTTTTCGGTTAACGAAGTTAACCCGGAATGTCGAACTGTCACAGTTTAACCTCCAGAAATTTTCTTATTAAAATGCCTAGAGTTTTGATCCTACTTTTCATCTTGAACTCCTTTGATCAAGATTCTGGATCTAGTGTTAAGTCTTCTCCCTGTTCTACCTTGCTATTGTTATATACTTTGATTATAAACTCTCAATAACATATGTTGCTTCTGTTGGTTGTTATTTATCTACTATCTAACTAATCATACTCTCTGTATCATTCTTAGTTCCATTCTCTCAAGTCATTACCAAACTAGGGTTTCCTTAGAGTAATAAGTTCAATTCATTTGAGTCTAAGTTGAAGTGATGGTTTACTACTTGAGCCGGCATTTCTTAACACTCGTAGTGTGCAAATTTGCATAAATATCTTAATCCGATATTTTTAACAAAATTACACATACCATAAAATTCTATCAGTTGTATGAAAGAAATTTCCCAACAAGTTTTTTTTCCAGGAATTTCATCGGTAGTCTTTTGGGTAACTGAGACTAAGTGTTTTAAGAATAACCTATTCTCAATTTGATAGACATAGTTCGTTCGTACGAATGGGAGCCTTTTATAGACATAGTTCATTCGTACGAATGGGAGCCATTCGTATGAACAGCTGATTCGTGCGCACAGCTATAAAAGCAAAACTTACGTTATACAAACCCATTTTTCACCCAACTCACTCAACCGAACCCCCTTTTCGCCCCACTCGATTTTCGGCCCTTTCCACAAGAAATCGGACCATTTCACCGTCCACATCGTGTGTATTTCAAACCCAACACTCCCATTTCAAGATCTCAACCATTTTCATCTCGTTTCGGTCAAATACGAGCTCCATGGTAAGTATTAGCACATATCCTTAGCACCAAAACACTCCACGTTTTACCATCAATTTCGACTATAAAAACACCAAAAACAACCACCGATTTCAAATATGGCGTTCTTGGTAAACTTGCTGGCGAATGAGCCATACGAAGGGCTCATTCGTGCAAACGAGAAGCCTTGTTCGTGAAGAAGAGTCACATGAACGAGCTGCCAGACGAACGAGCCACCGCAAGAATGAATTGGGTTCATTCGTGTGGAACAACCACACGAATGAAGACCCATTCTCACGAACGGACAACATGAGAGAGAGAGTGCAATTCTCATCACTTCGTTCTTGTGAATGCGGGCCATTCGCACGAACCACTCATTCGCACCAAGAAAAACCCAAAAACGGCTAAGTGCTGAAAGTTCTATCTTACACCGTTTGTATTGATAGAGCCTAACCTTAGACTCGATTTTAAATCTAATCAAACTAAAACAAATGGAAACACATTTTCCAAAATCACATCAAGAAACATAGCACATAATCACCTAACACCTAAGTAACTAATATTTAACACAGGATTCAAACTGAAAGATCATAGCGAGTGAGTGCATCGACGCCCCAAGACCTCAGGTGAGTTCACAGACCCCTTGTTTTCAATTTTCTTCCTTCCAAATTATTCGGGGATCAGAACATGAAACCTATTATTAGAGTGATCAAGGAAGAAGAGTTATTTTCAAACGATTTAAATAAAAAGATCAACCCTCAACCACTTATACGAATGTTATATGTATAAGTATCTTTTCAATTACTTTTACCAGGCGTTCGTCGCTCCATTTAACTTATCATCAAACAACATCAAAAAACTGTTTCGAGTGTTCAAAACACAAATCATCGAGGGGATGTCTGTTGACCACAACAGTTTGAGGCTTTGTGCCCAACCAAGAGGTGAAGGGACACAAGTCGTGGAATTGTGTAGCGCACAATCGAATACCATCATTTTCATGGGCATCCCCCATCAAACAAACAACATTCTTGTATGGTATCTGTCTAGGGTAATTCACTAGGACATGCGTCCACACAACAACACATCGGGAATTCGCTAAGGAATTCTCGAACAACACACATCAGAGTCATTTACCATTCGTTGGCGCGGGTCAACCGATGGTAACGTAGATGGTACCATAGGTTTAACAAACCTCCAGTGCTGAGGCTGGTACGTTACATGCAAGCACACATACAACAACAACTCAGATTAGTTCCAAGGGAACTAATCACACAATCATATCAGTTAGGGTTGGTAAATGATCACAAGGGTGATATTACGGACATACCATAAACAGAAACAAGAGTTTTCAAAATCAAATAAATATCCAATATCTGGTCTGGAATGAGTTTCAAACGATTACACAGTAAATAATGTTTTCCAACAGGAGAGAAGCGTCACTAGTGTGACTTTCAAACAACAAAACATGTCTCTCATATCAGGAGACAGAGTGTATGCTTCTTTCTCACTAATTCATTTTACAATCATATATCGTGTCAAGTAGAGTGAAAATACACAAGTGACAAGGTCTGATTTCCGTTAAGGACACCCTCGTGGATCATCGAAGGGGTGGTGGGCTGGCGGCTGGGCAGGCGGTAAGCTTGTACGTATGCCCTATACATAAACTACCTTCGGTGATTTGGGATGGTCTAAGTAATGATAGTCAGATTGTGTGACACCCCAATTCTCATAACAAAACATTTAACAAATTTGCGGATTTACAAAAGAGGTCCCAAATTTTTTTTTTGGTTACATTGGTTACATAGACCATCCCGTTCATATTTAAACATTCAAAGCTTTTAAATCATAAATGTTATTCACACTAACCACCCTTAAACCATTTGCAATGATTTACAAAAGTTAGTTTGCTACAACAAGCTTGGTTCGATCCCTTGTATCCCGATTATCACGTTCGTAGCCGAGCCTACTTTTAACCTGAAACAACCACAAACAATCAAGTGTTAGTCCAAAAGGACTAAGTGAGTTAACCCCTTAACCTCCCCATTCATAACCATTCCAACAGGAAGTGGCGTCTTGAGTGGCGTCTGTGGAAAGCCTAGTGGCGTCCCAGACTCCACTGTGGCGTTTTGGGTGGCGTCTACAGAGGCCTGGTGGCGTCCTGGACTCCAGGTGGCGTTTTAGGTGGCGTCCTGGATGCGCCCAGTGGCGTTCCAGACTCCACTGACAGATTTTGCCCAAAACTACCCAAAACGCATTACAATCCGTTTTAACTCCCAATTTCGTTTCCAATCATTATTCTACCCCAAAATACATCCAATATTACTTTATGGACAATATAATTAAGTCCTAAACCTATCTTGGTGACTTTACAACTTGTGATTAATATAAAATCACATAACGGGTCATTCACCCAAACTCCTTCTAATCTATTAATTTCCTTCATTTATCCATATCTTTCCGCACGAATGGGATCATCACCAATGCCACTCCATGGTGGCGTTGCATCATCTTCCACACGCATGTGGATCATCTCCTCTTGCCATACGAGTATGGACTTATTCCCGCTTCCACACGAATGTGGATCATCACCCAAATGTCACCAAATTGTAATCGTACATAACATTCCACACGAATGTGGATCATCAATTAAGTAACGTGTCAACTATTCTTTAACATACATTGACAGCATACCATATTATGCATACACCATTTATCAAGCATCAATTATTCACATAATCATTTTTCTACACATAAACATGTACTTTGACTTTCATTAGTCAAACACTCATCATTGTTAACCCCCCCTATTTGTAGTTCTACCTTTGTTTGCATAATTACCTTTTGACTTTCTACTAGTCAAACAAACAACAAACATAACTACCATTATTTACAAAATAGCATTTCATTCAAGTAATGCTAACAATATTGGAATTTTCTCCATTCCACTTAAACTACATACAACGAATGTACAAGAGTATGTACTTATGCCCAATTCCACACGAATGTGGATCATCACCCAATTGTCACCCAATTATGATCTTACATCACATCCCACACGAATGTGGATCATCAACCAAGTAATGTTCTAACTACACTTTATCATGCATTGACACCAATTTAAGTTATGCATACATCACATAACATACTACAATCTCCACAAAACACTATCAAATAGTTCATACAATTCAACCAAATCAACAAACATGAATATGACTTATGGTTGCATATCCATGGTTAGGTTTACTCACCTTGGTCCATAATGCCACTTTGTTCCATCTTCTCCTTACCGGGTCTTTGATTTGTATTTCCACTTCCTAGATCATATAATCACACATATACATTCAATCTAGGAATAACACACAAGAAAATCAACTCACACCCTTTTGACCCATTATCACCATAATTGACTTTATTGTATTCAAATCTCCTAAATCACCAATTCACAATCAATTCCTTTCATTCTAGCTAACTACACCTAATTGGCACTTATAATTCATACAATTAAGTTAATTAGCCATTACCCCCATTTTCACCAAGACCTTACATCATTTGAGTACTTGTGGTTGTTTGAGGCATTTCCTCAAACACCTTATATGCAGATTTTTCATTCATGTTTTAAAACCATTCTTTCAATTCCATTCATATCCATTTTTAACATACAAAGTCTCAAACTCCTCATTTAATGAATCTTTGATCGAAATTTTTGCACATATTTAATATACACAACACCTATTTACCAAATTCATCATCTACTCCAAAACTTCATGGAATTCACAAAACCCATGAAATCCCAAAACCCCAACTCAAGGCTTTTCAATCTATTTTAACATAAAAGATGATTAGTTAGTTGTTCTCTAACATTACTAACAACCCAAAATTTGAGTTTCACCATCATCTAACCACACCCACATGCAAACCCACGAAAATTCCATCACCACATATGAAATCACATACCTTTAGTTGAGAAATTACATGAGGAATACGTTTATATATCAAACAAAGAAAAATAGAATTTCTTTATTTCATCTTCTGACCCCCATGTTGTGTCGGATCCTCGTCTACTCTTCTATTGCACCTTAACTTGGTTCAACGACTTGTTTCTAAGTCATTTTATCTTTTCGGTCTAATTTTGCCACCGGTTTTTCTACATAATATAATTTGCCTACAACCTCCACATCTTCCATTGGCACATAGGCCGAATCATACACCGAACATTTCCTCAATGAGTCACCTGATAAATACCACTTAAGTCATCCGGTAGCTCTAGACGACAGACAACTTCACCAATTCGAGCAATGATCCTAAAAGGACCAACAAATCGTGCTCTTAACTGCCCATGCTTACGAAAACGAACTACTCCTTTCCACAAAGAAACATTCAACAACACGAAATTCCCGAACTGGAACTTGATCTTCTTCTCCATTTATCCACGTATGTTTTCGATCGGTCTTTAGCCGCTTTCAAATGAGCTCCTATTTGATCAATCTAGGCATTAGTCACCCTGACCATCTCCTTTTCCACAAGCTTTCGCTGACCAACATCATCTCAACACACATGAACACAACAATTTGTACCCTCAGAGCATTTATAGAAATTCACACAAGTAACAAGTGTATCATTCTCACTCTTGTAATTTACACAAATGTTGTCAATAAACACTTTGTATATATATCCAACCTCTTGTGACAAGCCCGTTTCATTAGATCTAAGAGGTTTTTAATTCTTGGCAAAGGATGCCAATTCTTCAGGATTACCTCATTCAACTCTCTATAGTAGATGCGCATCTTTAAGCTTTAATGTTTTTCTTCTTGAAAAGGAGAACCGGAGCACCCCATGGCGAGATGCTAGGACGGATGAAGCCTTTGTCAAGAAGATGTCATTACTCAGTCATCAATATAATATTTCAAATGGTGTGAACCGATGCACACATTTGTTTGGCTATCTAATTGGCTCCTCAAGCCAATATATTATTTCTTTCTAGCTATCACATCTAACTCCTCCAATTGCATGCATATAAATATGATTCCTTATTCTTTATCAACATCTAATAGCACACAAATATGATAAAAGTTCACAACGCTTGTGAATCTTCTCCATGAAATTCAACCATACAATAAACATAATCTATGTTGGAATCTAATTGTAAACCAATAAACTCATATCATAAATGACGCGTTCAACTACTTGCAATAACAATGCATATGCACGTCATTTCTACCCCAATACATTTAAGTGTTATAACACATATACATCTATATGTACTTTTAAATGTTCACACCACTTGTGAATCATCCAAGTACTAAAAATTCTAACATGAACTTCCAATGCAATAATTTATCTTCAAAACTATCTATCAACCCATGTCAAGTAATCACACCAGTCAATAAACATGTAATATTTACAACCTTTTCAAGAAAGGCTCACCAATTAATATAGTAACATGTTTATAGTCACAACTCCCCATTTATAATAGTTTTGTCAAAACCTTTAATATTATGCTTAAAGCATTCAACTTAATCAATGACTATTTGTCACTGCCAATTTTTATTCTCCTTAAGGCATTCATGCCAAAATGTTTAAAATATACTTTCTCACCCAACCACATCCATTTCCCAAGTCTATACACTCACACTTTCTTGTTGCATCTAAAAAATTTATATATAGGGTATACGTAAGGCGTATGCCTAGCCGCCAACCCACCACCTTCTCGAAACAACAAGACAGTGCATGTGTTAGAGTCTTAGGTTCAAAATGATTTAGTTCCCATAGCCATTTCCTTATGTAAATGCTCAAATGATTTATTACGTATATTAGAATATACTTACTTCACAACTTTCATTCAAGGATAATCAAGTATCCTAAGGCTTTCATCATAACACAAATGTTATTTAAATTTCATTTCTTTAGGACTCAAAGTCCATAACATATATTTTGCACACTTTCAGCAATCATTTAAGCAACTATGACGCAATATCCCATACAAACATGTAGTGTGAACATTTCTCCTAATATCAATTAACCACTTTTCTCAACACACTTATTTTAAACCCCCCGTTTTCTTTTATTTGCTCCACACGTATGTGGATTCTATCATAAATGTCTCTCAACATGCGGCCATACATGAATTTTCCACACGGATGTGGATCCCCCCCCCCCAATGCCACATGCATGTGGTGTTACATGAATTTCCACAGGGATGTGGATTTCCACCCAATGCCACACACATGTGTCTTACATGAATTTCCACACGAATGTGGATTCTCCCCATCACCACTCAAATGTGGCTTCACATACATTCCACACGAATGCGGATTCACCCAATGCCACTAACACGTGGTCTTACAATATTTTCCACACGTATGTGGATTCACCCCAATGCCACTCACCTGTGGTCTTACATGAACTTCCACACAAATGTGGATTCACCCCAATGCCACTCACCTGTGGTCTTACATGAACTTCCACACGGATGTGGATTCTCCTCAAATCAATATTTCCATTTTACATGACTACAATACCTGTAGATCGTCTCAATTAAGTATTATATTGTCTTCACACGCATGTGAATTTCATAAAACCTACCATACATCTCAACATAGAAAATTTTCATACCATGGTTTTAACTGATTCCATCAAGATTATGCTCATGTCAAATGAGTATTATTATACTAGCCAGGTATAATGATACCCCTTTCACATGCTCATTTCCTTAACTTCATCATTTTAACCTTAGATAACGAATTCAATTCAGACACAACATGTTATTCGTCAATTACTCATCACAATTTCATACTTATTACATTTACATATCAAACGTAATTTCACATAATCACTTCAATTACATTCACACGAATGAAACTGCATCTAATCACTTCAATTACACTTTCTTACCAAATGCAATTACACCTAATCAATTCAATTACATTTACTTATCAAATGTAATTATACTTAATTTATTCAATTACATTTACTTATCAAATGTAAATGCACTCAATCATTTCAATTACATTTACTTATCAAATGTAATTATACTCGATCATTTCATTTACATTTATCTATCAAATGTAATTACACTCAATCACTTCAATTACATTTACTTATCAAATGTAAGTATACTTAATCATTTCATTTACATTTACCTTTCAAATGTAATTACACTCAATCACTCCAATTACATTTACTTATCAAATGTAATTACACCTAATCATCTCAATTACATTTACTTATCAAATTTAATTACACTCAATCACTTCAATTACATTTACTTATCAAATGTAGTTGCAACTAATAATTTCAATCATTTACATATCAAATGTAAATATATATACTAACCTCAGGTCTTCGGCTACGTGATCGGGTCTTGGATCGAACCTTTCTTCCCATACCAAGAGCACAAAAGTTTGAGTTCAAGTGAGTCATCACACACTTGATTCGCTCAAACCAATGGCTCTGATACCAACTTGTGACACCCCAATTCTCATAACGTAACATTTAACAAATTTGCGGATTTACAAAAGAGGTCCCAGATTTTTTTTTAAGTTACATTGGTTACATAGACCATCCCGTTCATATTTAAACATTCAAAGTTTTTAAAGCATAAATGTTATTCACACTAACCACCCTTAAACCATTTGTAATGATTTACAAAAGTTAGTTTTGCTACAACGAGCTTGGTTCGATCCCTTGAATCCCGATCATCACGTTCGTAGCCGAGCCTACTTTTAACCTGAAACAACCACAAACAATCAAGTGTTAGTCCAAAAGGACTAAGTGAGTTAACCCCTTAACCTCCCCATTCATAACCATTCCAACAGGAAGTGGCTTCCTGAGTGGCGTCTGTGGAAAGCCCAGTGGCGTCCCAGACTCCACTGTGGCGTTTTGGGTGGCGTCTACAGAGGCCTGGTGGCGTCCTGGACTCCAGGTGGCGTTTTAGGTGGCATCCTGATGCGCCCAGTGGCGTTCCAGACTCCACTGACAGATTTTGCCCAAAACTACCCAAAACGCATTACAATCCGTTTTAACTCCCAATTTCGTTTCCAATCATTATTCTACCCCAAAATACATCCAACATTACTTTATGGACAATATAATTAAGTCCCAAACCTATCTTGGTGACTTTACAACTTGTGATTAATATAAAATCACATAATGGGTCATTCACCCAAACTCCTTCTAATCTATTAATTTCCTTCATTTATCCATATCTTTCTGCACGAATGGGTTCATCACCAATGCCACTCCATGGTGGCGTTGCATCATCTTCCACACGCATGTGGATCATCTCCTCTTGCCATACGAGTATGGACTTATTCCCGCTTCCACACGAATGTGGATCATCACCCAAATGTCACCAAATTGTAATCTTACATAACATTCCACACGAATGTGGATCATCAATTAAGTAACGTGTCAACTATCCTTTAACATACATTGACACCATACCATATTATGCATACACCATTTATCAAGCATCAATTATTCACATAATCATTTTTCTACACATAAACATGTACTTTGACTTTCATTAGTCAAACACTCATCATTGTTAACCCCCCTATTTGTAGTTCTACCTTTGTTTGCATAATTACCTTTTGACTTTCTACTAGTCAAACAAACAACAAACATAACTACCATTATTTACAAAATAGCATTTCATTCAAGTAATGCTAACAATATTGGAATTTTCTCCATTCCACTTAAACTACATACAACGAATGTACAAGAGTATGTACTTATGCCCAATTCCACACGAATGTGGATCATCACCCAATTGTCACCCAATTATGATCTTACATCACATCCCACACGAATGTGGATCATCAACCAAGTAATGTTCTAACTACACTTTATCATGCATTGACACCAATTTAAGTTATGCATACATCACATAACATACTACAATCTCCACAACACACTATCAAATAGTTCATACAATTCAACCAAATCAACAAACATGAATATGACTTATGGTTGCATATCCATGGTTAGGTTTACTCACCTTGGTCCATAATGCCACATTGTTCCATCTTCTCCTTACCGGGTCTTTGATTTGTATTTCCACTTCCTAGATCATATAATCACACATATACATTCAATCTAGGAATAACACACAAGAAAATCAACTCACACCCTTTTGACCCAATATCACCATAATTGACTTTATTGTAGTCAAATCTCCTAAATCACCAATTCACAATCAATTCCTTTCATTCTAGCTAACTAAACCTAATTGGCACTTATAATTCATACAATTAAGTTAATTAGCCATTACCCCCATTTTCACCAAGACCTTACATCATTTGAGTACTTGTGGTTGTTTGAGGCATTTCCTCAAACACATTATATGCAGATTTTTCATTCATGTTTTAAAACCATTCTTTCAATTCCATTCATATCCATTTTTAACATACAAAGTCTCAAACTCCTCCTTTAATGAATCTTTGTTCGAAATTTTTGCACATATGTAATATACACAACACCTATTTACCAAATTCATCATCTACTCCAAAACTTCATGGAATTCAGAAAACCCATGAAATCCCAAAACCCCAACTCAAGGCTTTTCAATCTATTTTAACATAAAAGATGATTAGTTAGTTGTTCTCTAACATTACTAACAACCCATAATTTGAGTTTCACCATCATCTAACCACACCCACATGCAAACCCACGAAAATTCCATCACCACATATGAAATCACATACCTTTAGTTGAGAAATTACATGAGGAATACGAATCTAGGCTTGCATTTATGATCAAAACGAGTTAAGAAGATGAATTTGGTCGAAATCTTGAAACCCTTGCTTCTTCTCCTCTTTGGTCGTCGGCTCTTCTATTCTCCCAAGCCAAATGCTGATTTTGACCAGCATTGACCACATAAAAACCCCCTTTTATTTTATCTTTCAGATATTGACAATTTCAGATCTTCAACTTCCAAATTCTCATTTTTTGTTAGGTATTTACTAGTAGTTAGATAGTTAACCAACTTAACCTACTAACCAACACTTAACAACACCTTTTAACTTAAAATTATATCACATATCGATTATTTTAATAATAAGTTAAATTGGGTCGTTACAGATTGACGCACTTGTGTAGTTCATTCGTGGTTTTCAACAAAATTCACACATCATATTTCAAATCAATGTGAATGGAAGGATTTTCACTAAACCTGTTATAAAACTGAATATTTTCAAAAACTAATGTGACTCACCAACCTAGTGTTGACGGATTTTACATGTTCTTTGGTGAAGAACAGGTGAAAGTAGGATGTCTTTAGAGAGAGAAAGATAGGATCCCTTAGAGGAACCTACAACTCCTACACGGAATCTCTTCGGTTAGCCGGATACAAGATTCAAGACTTGCGTCTGTGCAAGTAACCTTATGGGACATTTGGTCCCCTTTCCAGATGTCCAAGTCAAGTTGTAATAGAATTAAATTATGAAACAGTTGTAATTTAAATCTATTCATTTAATTTGTCTTTAGCATTTCTCATATCATCATGTGCAATGCAACAATCTGATCACTTCGATTATAGTCACGCCTCAGGACTATTCTTCCTGACTGGTCTTCGATCTGTCCTGCCGGCCCGGGGTGTGACAGGTAGGTATCAGAGCCATGGTTATAGAGAATTAGGTCATTTACTTCAACGGTTTGGCCTAGACTATAACCTAGGGACCTCATTTAGAGAAATCAGGATATGAACAATTGCATATATTACTTGTGTTTAAGCACATGTACTAATTGTTTCCACTTCTGGGGTAATCAGAATGCCTCCAAAGGAACAACCGCATGCCAACCTGGACACCACCACTCTAGCTACTCTCATCGTGGAGCAACTCACCGCCTCCATCCCCGACATTGTGGATCAAATCAATCGCGAACCTCGATACCCAGCAGACACCCCCATCATGCCGAAGACTGAGGCTGAACTCGCTACAAGGGAATCGACAGGCGAACCCAGCTGCCCTCTCCCCAAGAGATGAAGAACTAACAACCCTGACCAAGTGGGTCCCAGCCACCAAGGCGAACCTCGCAGATCCTATGCTAGAATATTTCCCCTTTGCACCAAATGTCAGTATCATCTCCCTGACAGTAGAAGGTGCCAGTTGTGCCCAAATTGTCGGAAGCCGGGTCATTAGGCCCAACATTGCAACACAACGGCGGGCCTAGTTCGTAAGCGGTACGCAGTCACCTCTCCAAAGTGTGCCCGCAGCGAAAACCATCATGTTGCGAGCCAACCATGTAAACAATGCACGACATGCTGGATGATGGTCCACGAAAGCCAGAACTTCCGGACTCCAACAACTCAACGTCCAAGTAGTTGGTCGCGCCCACACGCCCCAGACGCCGTCGACACAGCACCGACATTGGTGCTTTCTTCTATATCCTTCATAGACGTAGGGTGCATAATTATATATATGCATTACCATGTGTTCGCCCATACCAAGTCATTTAACAACCTGAAACCCCAAGGGACCGACAAGCTAGGCACATCCTAGGGTTTTGGTTAGGACTAGAGGAACGAGTGCAAGGACAACCTCAGTCACCACAAGATAATGAGGGACACAAAGAGAAAGGAGACAGTAGCTCACCATAGCGAGCAAAGGGTCCGTAATAGCTCTTCTCGGGACATCTTGAGTAATGTCAAGCCGATGCGACTCCAAAGCTCGACCCTGATCACCTGGCAACTACAAGGAAACTAGTAATCCTGAGAGAGCAGGAGTTATGTTAGGAATCAAGAGAATTAATGCGAGCCCGATATTCCTTCAATTGATCTTTCTAACCCTGACAGCTATAGGTCACATTCGAGCGAGCCATCAAAGTCACAGTTGAGGAGTACTGAACACGTCAACACAGACGAAGGAAAATGACAAGAGGAATGTTCAATATTTAGGCTGTCAAACTGGTTAAATGAGAGACTTTTGACCACTTCGGCCTGATGATGAATAGTCATTTCCTACACATTCAAAGATCGTTCGTCGACTAAACATTTTCTCGCAGATGAGGCCTAACCATTAATTTTGGGATTTGAAAACATAGTAGAGCACAGACCGCCTACATCCATGACCATTTATCTACCATAATGCTTTATGACATACGACTCAGTCATAAATCGAAGGATTTGTGGGGAGGCCAACTACAAGCGGTTGACAATGGTGAGAAGAGATAGTAATTACCTCACTTCAAAACATAAGTACCTTAGTCCTTTTGAGGAGGTAGTGCTAACATCACAGAGCATCAAGGAAAAGGCATAAGCCTTGCACGCCTAAATTGTGATGTTATGGTAGAGGCGGAAGCTTCACACCATCAGCAGATTGAAAACAAGGTATCCATTGCCATTTTCTTTCGAATCATCATTCCTAGAATGACAGTGCAGTTACAGTCTGCTCACATCCCCCAGACCAACATGACTGCAATTGAGCTGAAACTCAACACGGAGGGTTTACATGTTGTGAGAACAACTCAAAACATCCTTCCAAGCAAGGGAGGCGAAGTGCCCACCGACGGAGACATTTCCAAAAGTCTGAAATTTCAGAAGGAACAGAATCAAGGTATGCAGTATCAATAACCGTACGGGATGGTGAAGAAGTTAATCCTAAGGATGAATCTGAAGAGACGGTCATTGACTCTCTCAGTTCAACACATTAAGATCGAGGACGGCGAAGGAACAAACAAGAATGTGAAGAAATCATAATCTTCACCTCCCAAATGAGTATCACATTCACCGATGAAGGAGCCTTGCGTGCAAATCAAGGGAGAAAATTTCTCCATGAACTTGATAGGATTGGAAGAGAAACAATCCAGGATAGTTTCGAGAGAACTATGCTTCCAAATTGTACAATGCCATGGCTGACTTATCTGTACCTGACCGCCGAGTAATAAGGCGAGGGGAGTTAATCTCCAATGGGAAGAATTTCCAAAAACCCAATCGAGGATGATCCATAATTTGTTCTACCCGAACAAATTTCAACACTAGAGCCTCAGAGTAGTCAAGACATCAAGGTGAGGGGACATCCACACAACTTCATGAACAAATCGTGAACCTGGGGATTTGAAGGAAGGAAACCATATGTAACCACATCTGGAACAATGCAAGAAAACTGTACAAAGGATACGGTTCAACACATTGCATTGTCAACAGTGAGTACAATGAGGAAGTAGACGCTCTTGGAAACGTAAAATGGAAACACTTCTTTGATGAAAAGTCTAAACAGGTTAGACTAACTCACTAAGCAAACCCCAAAAAAATCTATACAAGCTAAGCTCGCAAGACTAACCCAACTGAGGAGCATCAAGAATAACCGATCCAGGTTATACATCTGCTTCAATCGGACCACAGTCATCAACTCAATCAACAAAGGAGACATAGACACATATGGTATCGTAACATCATCTGTGTAAAACCGAGTTGACCACAGTACCCCATCGTGAACTGTGAGACTTCAAAAGGACACTCAGTACATCTTTGCCGAACCACAAACGGACACTAGGATCAGCAACTCCTAGGACTCGAGCGAAGGGCACACAAGTGGATATCAGACAATGATAACATTTTTCCCATGTACGCTTCTATACAACCAGTTGTCTTCCAGAACATGAAAAAGGAAAATGAGGGCCCGATAACACATATTCAAATTTCGGGACGAAATTCCTTCAACAGGGGGAGACTGTGACAACCGGCATCCGAGCTATCATGAGTCGGAAATCCAAGGGTGTACACAGCTCAGTATCGTTTATGAACGATGAATTGACAGAGTGTTTGCGTGGATGACGTTTCACACAAACATATCTGTGAGTTTAACGTAATGAACGTCAACTGAAAAATAGAAAACTAAATCAGAAGGTGAAACGTACGATCGTATTCGTACAGTTAGCGCTCTGTACGAAAATGCACGTAAGTTACGTTTTCTGACGAAAACGCGCGTAACTCAAAATCTAATATGACGATGGATGGAATGAAACGCTTAATTATCATTAACAACAATACGTTAAGCAGTCCGGTATGTGGTGGGACGGTGGCTGGGCGGGCGGTAGGTTCGACCCTACATATGCCCTATATATAAGGATACTTGATTTGATAACATAGGTGGTTGTTGATGAGGTTAAGGTTGTCATTTCAGGGGATCAACGTAAACAGTTTTAAGGGTAATCAAATGTTGTGGATCAATGGTATAGGATGAAATGCTTAATTATCACCAAGAACAATATATCATGTGGTTTAGTATGTGGTGGGACGATGGCTGGGCCGGGCGGTAAGTTCGACCCTACATACGCCCTATATATAAGCATATTGAACTAGATGACATAGGTGGTTAATGATGAGGTTAAGGTTGTCATTCGAACCTTAAACTAATAAAAATAATATAAAAATAATATATATTAGGAATTACAGCGTAAAAAGATTTAAGTTGAACTATTTTTATAAAACTATACGCAATTAACGTTAAATAACGAAATGACGCGAATTAACGGGACCGATCGAAATCAAACACTCTATTTTTATAAAACTATACGCAATTAACGTTAAATAACGAAATGACGCGAATTAACGGGACCGATCGAAATCAAACACGCAGGTAAACACCCATGGTATAAAACCCCATTTTTCTCCTCCTCCACCTTCATTTTCAGTAGATCTCACTCTCTCTCTCTACAAGAAAATAGTCCTCTCTCTCTCTCTACTCTCTCTAGCTTCATCAACACTCCACCATAACAAACCTTTACCAAATTTCGAGTTCTTGGTGCCCAAACGATCCTTTTAACGAGTAGAACATAGAAGAACAAAGTATATAGAACAAAACAAGCTGAATCAGAAGATAATCTAGAGAGATGTTTCGGAGTTTTGAGGGTTTTCATTCCCTTTGAGCTGCTCGAACTGGGTAACCAGACTTCAACCTTCAAAACACTTTTTTTCTGCACTAAAGTGAGTTAGGATCTGAGGAAACATGTGAGATTAGAGCTGAGATGTTAGAAATGTGGGTCATAAGGGGCTGAACCTCAATATAGATGCAAGAAAATCAGTGATATTTAGTATCGATGGGTTCCAGTTTGTGTAGTAACCTCAGCACCGAAACTGGTAAGTTCGATGGCCGCAACCACCTTCACCTTCGTTGATTCTGGTAGTGTTGACCCCTCCAAGCAATTGAGGGGTGGATTCTATAGATATTCACTACTACACTAGTCATGCCATCGACATTATACCTTGGTAGATACTGCTAGTATCGATAGGGAGGGGCTGTTCTTATTTCTCATCGATACTAGATGATCTAGAAGCCATGAAATGCCTACAAACCTGTCGATACTATATGATAACCTCATCCAAGCATTTTTAGCCCAAAAGATCTAAGATGTTAATCAAACAGGAGGTTTTAAACATGGACTGATTGTGGTAATATCAGCAAGAAAGTACCATGACTTGGCCGATACTAACAATCTTCGACATTAGTTTTGTTGGAACTAATACCATCGATATTAGGCCTCGATATTATCCAGGTGCTGTTCGATATTAATACTCAAGTTATATTCAAGTAAATCTAATTTTCAAACATAATTGTGTTAATCGGAAAATGAAATAAACAAATGGGTACAAGCTGGGATCTTTGATATCAGTACAAAACCACTGACTTTAAAATTAAAACTATTTATATTTGAATAAAAATTATCAAAGGCATGTAAATAAAACGTATTTTCAAATCATGGGGTTTCGAGCTAAAGCGTGTTTGACAATTTAAAACAAGATAGTATGGATGCGATCTTATTAGGGTTTTCTAGAGGTTAACCTTATGATGGAACCATCAATACAATCTGGGATCTTTATAAACAAAAATAAAACTATTAAATCATATGTTTTTATTAACTAAACATGATTTAAAACAATAACATATAGATAACAATAAGGTGATAAAGGGGATTCAAACAAGTTAAGAAATTTTAAGACTTGTTAAGCGTTGAAAGAAATTTTATACTTTAAACTTAGCTTTCTATAAACTAAATATAATCTTTTATGTAAGTGCTTTAATTAATAATATATCAATAAGGTTAATCCATTTTTTCAAGTTTATAAGATTAAGGAGTTTTTATAATAGAACTCGAAATGATATATATATATATATATATATATATAATATATAAAAGAAATGTCCATATATTAATGGAACACTATTTTTCAGTATGTTAAACTCAATGTTCTATAATCATTTGAACCATGTGAGTCTTCAATAACTCAAAATATTTTTGGTTATAATCCTAAATAAAGAGAATAACTTAGGACTATGGTTAAGGGTTATTAAAGATAACATCATAAAACTAAATAGTTACAAACCTAGTAACTCATTTGAGGAGTTCTTAGGACACTTAGTCGACTCGCACAATTCTCATCAAAACTTTTGAACATGTACTAATTTTAACAATGTTGAACACAAACAAATCGAACACAGGTTGAATGAGAGCGCGAACATTCTTGAAGTAAGTCAACAGTCAACACAACACAGGTGTGTTCATATGCCCCTTTTTCTAATATTTTGATTTTAAATGTGGGCTGAGAAACATGCTAAACTCTTTTATTCATTTAAAAGCTTCAGTACGTTATTTCAATTATGATGCTTTCTAGATAATAATGGTTTAATCTTTATTATCATATCATTATTGTTATGTATGTTTGTGTTTGTGTTTGGAATGACATTGAGGATAGAACAAGCATGATATCATGATAATATAATTTCATGAGATCATCAAATAAATTGCATGAGACAATGTATTAAACTAGGTTTCACATCACTGGGTTATAACACTAAGATGGCAACGAGATATCACTGAGACAATTACTAGAGATCATAAGAAAGATAATCATGAAAATATAATTTCATGATGACATCATTCACCACATTTTTTAACATAGTGTAATAAAACAAGATCTTTTATAACAATGTTAATGACTAAAAATCATAACACTTGTGTTCATTTCATTGAGATCACATCATTTGGTCAAGATGACAGCGATTCACTAACTAAGGGTGTAAATCATTACCTGAGTTATTTATATACTTTTCATATGTACGATAATTATAAAACTCGTTATCTCGGTATGGGTAGATTTCAATACAATTGCTATGTGGATAGTTAATCTAACGGGATCATACCGGGAACAGAAGGTGCTATCATAAATTAATGACAGAGAACAATAGTTTAGGAATATATGCATATCTCATCCTTATAGATATTAGGGAGACGATATCTTACAGGCTGGATGTAACATCAGTGCCGGAAACGTTACCGGAACAGTGATCAGCACAGTAACATGAACAGTAAATCAAGTAAAAATTTCAGTTGTTACTCATATATCATTATTATTTCATGTTTATCATAGCATAGTTTCAGATTCATTGCAGAAACATAACTCTGAACCATGGTTCAACAGTCATATATTTATCTGACGATACAGAACCATCATGTAATTGCTAGTACGGATTCTATTATGTATAAATGTATGTGAGGATGTACTGAACAAAACAACAATGGATGTCGTTACGTGAATGCTAAGTTGACGGATTATTCGTATAGGTGACGATCTGTACGAATACATCTGAAAGTTTAACGTTCTGAACGATGTCCAATAATTAGAAAACCATATTGAAAAGTGTAGTTATCATCGTATTCGTACGGTGACGATTTGAACGAATACGTGCGACGACTGTACGATTCGGTTTAAACCGTAATTTAACTATTTTTAGAAAATTAAAATAAACGGAAGATATTTAGTTAATTTACTAGGAATTACCACCTAAATTAACTTTACAAACTTTAGTTACAGAGATGTTTGTTACAAAAAAAAAACGAAAACGACGCTTCTACGCAAAATCGAGCGAAACCGAACGAGACCGAACATACCCGGGTTATTTTGAAGCCTTTAATGAGGCATTTATGGCCTCATCTCTCCCCACCTACCAGCCATCACCCCCAAATTCGTTCTCTCTCTCTACTGTCTCTCTCTAGAAGCCATCAACCTAAATCCTTCATTTCTCCACGAAATCAAGCCATCTTGGTATCAAAACAACCACTACGACTTGTAGAACACGAAAGTACATCTGATCTAAGCTTTGAAACAACCGATTTGAGGTAGTTCGAGTTTTCTTTTCGGGTTTTAGGTTATTCAAACCCTTGTACGAACCATCTCTTGAAACCGGCTAGATCTCCTCAAAACTTTAGGGGAACACCACGAAAACACTAGAGGATGATTTAGGGACTTTCTATATCAGCTGGTGTGGTCAGGCGGCTCGAAGTTGAGGGGCTACATATTGTTTCTTTCGAACAGGTCGAATGAGCATCATGCTGGCCGCATGGCTAACCAGCCGAGAGAGCCAAGTCCGAAAGAGCTAAGGCCGAACAAGCATTTCGCACAACCACCCCATTCGGTCGGGTATGCCCTCATTTGAGTTCAACACACTTGGGAAATTATTGAGAATCAAAGAACATAGTCTAAGGTCTTGGTGTTGTTCTTACTATTAACACCGAACACTTAGACATATCATGAAAACATACAACTACATTAGGTTGTTCCTTTGAACTACCTAGGATGGGTTACAAACATAAACGATCAAAGAACCATGAGACAATCCAGAACTAGTAATGGGCCCAAGGTTAATCGAATGAGAATAACCTAAGCCTAGCATGTTTAATTATATTCCTCTTAAATTAATTAATGTTTCAATAAAAGGAATTGACTTATAAATTTCTTCGAATTAAATTGAATAAATTATAACTTAATGATTTAACTAAAATGAATTATTTAAAATGTTTTAATTAAGGACTGTAAATGTAATTAATGTTGGTTTGGTGAAAACCGATCAGGATCGAATACTAAGTTCTACGAACTATCAAGAATGTGTGGAATCCATACTTGACATGTATTAAATCAATAGATTATAGGCAATTCAATAATCAATCTTGAATTATCAACCAATTATTACAACATATCACTCAGAAATACAAAATCTCACACAGAGAAAATCTCATAAGGTTCATAAAAGTTCTGTCTAAAAGTTATTGGAAAAACAAACAAACCTACTATTTATACAAACTGATCAGCCTAACCTATTCTGGTAGCCAAACCCTAGGTTCGTTGGGCGAACCCTTAGGTTCGCGAAGCGAACCTAAGTTGCCAAACCATAAGGTTCGCCGAACCTTCCTCAGGTTATAGGTTCGCTGAACCTATCAAGACAATAGGTTCACCGAACCTGCCTAGGTTCGTGGGCCAAACGAACCTATGGCAAACCTAACAGCTGAACCTTCTACAACTCAAAATAAATACAACTTTTGAATAGCAAACAATTACAAATGTGTACTAACAAACTCCCACTAAATGTTTTCTATAAAAAATGTTCAGTCCTTGTCTTCAGCTTTGTCTTTGACTCCGCTGGATTCTCCAATCTCTTCACTAACGACATTATCCACCGCTCGTGTCACAATCGAACGTGGTATCTTCGCAAGTCTCTTAGCCTCAATCTTCGCATCTCTTTCATCTCTTTCTTTTTGCAGCTGCATCAGTTCAACATAAATATAATTCACATCATTCCAATTGCATCCAGAATGTATACCCAAAGTAAAACACATTCGTGCAATGGTTTGAAATTGTTGCCATATCTTTGAAGCTCACACCATGACCATGATATCCTTCTACATCAAAGATCTGTGATGTATCAAGTAAATCAATATCATCCTTTGAACAATTCACAATCCACACAGGATCTAGCATCCGGATTACCCTCCAGTTATCATCCTGCTTCAAAAGAATCACACCTTCTGATGTTCTCTCATCATAAAACCAGAATTTAAAGTAAGGAATCCAGTTCTGTTCAATCTTCCTGAGTCTTGGTCTTTTGAAAACTGTAGGCTTCACATAATCATGAAATCGTTCTCTGACTTGCGGTGTTAACAAACTCCATCCAGTTCGTGCTTCTTTCTTTAACAAGTTCTCAAAAATTTCGTTGTAACGAGTCTGAATAGGCTTGATCATCCGTAATCTTGAAAGATCTTTACATTCAAAGGTTGGTAAACTCATCAGATAAGAAGCTTTACCAAAATATTGACATCCATCTGTTCGTTTTACCACATAACATCCTTTGTCGGTCAAACTCCCGAGAATATTATGAAAATAACCATAACTAACAATATTTCCAATCATTTTGGATTTAGATCCAATGTTGAACTTCTTGAATTGTTTAGACTGGTTTTCTTGATCTTTGTCTTCTAAAACTTCTGTCATTATCTTGAATACATGCAAATGATCTATAATGTACTTTGTCTCTTCTTGAATCTCATTCCACAAATCTATATTAGTCTTCACTTTAGCTGGATCCAATGTTGTTTTAAAAAAACTCCCAGCTTCAAAAATTTTATTCATTGTGTTCAAATTTAACAATTCTTCATCAATGACATCTTTCTCATAATCAAATAAATCTGTATCTTCATCTTCTTCAAAATCAAACATCAATTCATCCTCATTATCAAATAAATCTTGATAATCTATAACTGAATAATAACCAACAATCTCTCCTTCTTGTATCTCCTGATTCACTTGAATCTCAAAAATCTTTCTCTGCAAGTCAATGTCAGAATTCAATTTGAATAAATCAAGAAATGTAGGCAAGGAGTAATCAACAATCCTTTCAGAATGTTTTATTGCATCTAAATCTTCAAATTCAAAATAAGTACAATCCTTTGCCTTATTGGAGGATATAGAACTAAGTGGAACTGCTTTCGTAGAAACCTTTGAAGGAGAATATATCACTATAGCTCCAGTAACCGAATTCAAATCTCCAGAACCTCCAATCACACCTCCAGCACCATCACCATCCTTTTCATCATCACATCATAAGTATGAACATCATGATGTTCATCAATATCAGAATCTCCATAGTCCAACTTCTCTTCTTCCTCTTCTTCACATTCCATATTCTCCTCCTCTATCACCTTATCTTCCTCCTCCTCATCAACATCAACAACTATCTTCTCAACACCAGAACTTGAAGCTTCAGTCTTAGAAATTTTATCTTCCTAGGTTTTCATCTTTAACCTTAATTCAAAATTATCATTCTTTAACTCTAAAATATCTTCTGATTGAAGCTTGATAAAGAATTCCAAATCAGAGATCTTTTCCTGCATCTTCTTCTTTTCAAGAAATTTTTCTTCTCTCCACTTTATCATCATAGACATTTGAGCCGTTAACTCATCAAACTCAGTAGTGGAAGAGGAAGAAGATTGATCAACATTAGTCTTTTCTTTTGCTTTCTTGTACTCTTCAAACTCCTTTGATAAAGCAGATAATCTTCTTTTGATCTCAGAATCATCATAATCAGTAAAATTTATGTCTCCCAAATCATCTAAGCCTGAAAACAAATCCTCTCTGGGAATAGTATCTTGATGAACAGAAGTCTCTGGTAAAGAAGTTGTAACAGTAGTAGCATCAGCAAAAGAAGGAATGAAAGTAGCTACATTTATAAACACATGAGTTTGTAAAGTAGAACTAGGAATATACTAAGAGATTGTTGAAACAGGCTCAGTAGACACAAGAATAGAAGAAGCAGAAACAGAAGATGTCACTACTGATGAAGACACAATGGTCTTAAAAGTCTTGGACTTCTTCTTCTCATAAGGCCCTCCTTTGGCCATCCTCTTGATCTTCTTAGGCTTAGAAGTTTCAGGTTCCTCAGCTTGATAGCTGGGATCAGCAGTTTCTTCTTTCTCTTCTGCAGCCTTTTTAGCAAATTTTCTTTTAAGTTTCATATCCATCTGGTTTCCAATCTGAATCATCTCATAATCAAATTCAGTATCAGGTGTATCTTCACTTTCATCATCAACAACAACCTCAGTTTGTTGTGTAGACATATCAATATCAACCGATTCCTGAGAACTCGGTTCTTGAGAATTGAACTTGTGGTGTAGACATAGAAGATTGATCTGCAGATTTCCTAACTTGTTGTCTTGGAGGAGGTGGAGGTGGTGCTTGATTATCATCATCACCAACAACTTCAGAATCAGATCCAGAATCTGTATGTCTCCATGCATCATCCTCATGAGCAACATAATTTACCCTGGCACAATGACCTATCAAGTCTTTCTCTAGTACAGCTTCTCCATTTATTTGATACACTTTGACCTGACCCAAACTGGAATCAGTCATGTGTTTAAGCTTTAACAGATCTCCAACTTCCATGGGTAACTGCCCTTTTGGCAACCTCTCATCAATCAAAATCTGCACGAATCTAGGATAGATATAAAACCTATCCTTAGCCTTCGTGATGTTGTCACACATGTACCGGAATATCATTCCTGAAAAATTGAACGGTTTGTTCAATATGAGAGCCACCATAGCTGATCTCATAAAGTTTCTCAGCTCATCGAAGGTACCCTTCCTCATGCTGAGGCAATGAAGTAACACATGAGCCAGAAACTTGTACTGAAGAGGTAACTTTCCTTTCTTCACCGATATGGAATTGTAAGCTCCAAAATATCGAATCCGTAGAAAACAACCTTTCATGCACATTCTGGAATAAGAGTCACACCAGCTGGTTCACCTCCGAACTGTAGAACCCTCCTGATATCAAATTCAGATATACGAATTGCTTGACCGAGAACATTTGCATTAATCACATATATATCATCTATAGAAATAACTCTAACTGATTCCCAGAAACTCTGAACATGTGATCGGTAAATCTGAACAGAGTTAGAGATGGCATGATAAATCCTCGATCGTCGAAGAAACTCGATCATCGGACGAAAGTCTTGGCCATTCCGTGTAGTAGGATCAAGATACGCACAAACATTATGTTTGTCACCGAAGGTTAAGTTCGCCATTTCTACAATCAGAAACAAACACAATTAGAAACAAAAATTAATCAAAAATTAACAAAAATTAAAAAAATCAAAAATTTTTAAGTAGACCAGCGAACCTATCCTCTTAGACGAACCTAATGCTAGGCGAACCTAAGATAGAAGAACCTGCTAATCAAACAATCCTTTTTAACGAACCCTTCGATGAACGAACCTTATAATGGACGAAGCTTCTGATGAACGAACCTCAGAATGAACGAACCTTTCAAACAAACGAACCTTGACCCAAAGGTTCGGTTCATTTGAAATACATAGCTTCGCCACAAACCTACGAACCTTAGTTCATTCAACGAACCTGTTCAAATTAAAATTTAAATCTTAAAATTAGAAGATAAAATTTTACACCCAGGTTCGAAACACACTGATGAACAACTTTTACAAAGATTATTTGTCCAAAACTTAAAATCTATTCAGTTTTAAGTCAAATTTACAAGTCCGATCTAAAATCCTAAATCCACTTAGATCTCTCAATCTAGCCGGTCAAATTCAATGTTTTCTACCTAAAAATGATCAGCAAATGATTCTGATTCTAAAGAAATCAATGAAAATTTCGGAGATGCCCTAAATCGAAAATTGAAAAACTTGATCTTGCAGGTTCGCGAAAGTGAAACAATTGAGAGTGACGAACCCTTCTGACGAACCCTGTATATATATATCACGAACCTTTTCAGACGGTCCTTTTCATGAACCTTTTCTGCGAACCTTTCAATCGAACCATTTCAACAAACCATTTGAGACGAACCTAGTAAACGAACCTAGTCAGCGAACCTAGCTAACGAACCTTGCCAGCAAACCTAACCAGCGAACCTTGCTCAACATATCCAACAAACCTGTGAACGAACCTTCTCTAAACCAGACGAACCATTTCAAAAACTTGATTTTATTTAAAATTTCAATACAAATTCATGTTTAATTGTTCCAAAGTCAAACAAATAATCAAAAATTATTGACTTAACATCAGATAAAATAAAAATATTTTTGTAATTTTTCAAATTTCTTAGAACAATTAAACTACAAATTTAATAAAACTAACTATACTAAAAAATAAAATCTTTTTGTTTGAGAAATATCCAGACATGAGATCATATTATTTTACAATTTTCAACACATCTGTTTGTATACATTAACAAATTTATTTGTAAATTACAAATCCAAGATGATTGTTAGTATACTTATCCTTTTAAGTTTAATTACTTAGTCAAGAAATCAATTTAAAACAAGATTATCAAACACTTTATAATAATCCATTTACTTGAATACATCCCCGATTTGTGAATAACTAATCAAACATAAATGTTCTTAAAACATATTACATCAATTTTAACCAGACTGATCATGCAAAAATAAAGCAGAAATTCTTTTTGAAAATAACAAAAATAAAAAACAATTTGAAATTGTTCAAAATCTTTGAATCAAGGTTGATACTTACATATGCTCAAATGATCCAGAAAATGAACTAAACAATAATTTAAGATTAAGCTTTTAACAATCAGTTCGATATTTTCATATACACATAGATTGTCCAAATCTTAATCAGAACCAAGAAAACAAATTTGAATCGTTTAAAGCTATAACAATAAGGTCGATACGTAAGTATACGCAAAGAATGTTACAGCTTTAAACTAAAATAAAAAAAAAACAAAGTCAGTATTTCTTTTAAAAATTAAACACATGATAAAACTAGTACTTTAACTTTTTGTTCAAGAAACACTCTTTCAGAAAAATTACCACTCTTTCAAGACAAAACTAAGTACTGCATTCTAAACATCTGTTTCTTATAAAGCATAATCAAACTCTTGTTCAAACTTATCTTAACTAAGTTATAAACCTACTTACACATCATACTTAGAACTTGTAATTACTTTTTAATTTTTAATAATACATTCAGATATATTTCAAATTGCAAATAATGTACTATCATTTCTCACTAGGTTGAATCAATTTCTCAGATTTTTAATTTCTAATGTTTTTGTGTTTTTGGTTTTTCAAATGTTTTTGTATTTTTCGAAATTTTCTCCCCCTAAACTAAGTACTGCATTCTAAACATCTGTTTCTTATAAAGCATAATCAAACTCTTGTTCAAACTTATCTTAACTAAGTTATAAACCTACTTACACATCATACTTAGAACTTGTAATTACTTTTTAATTTTTAATAATACATTCAGATATATTTCAAATTGCAAATAATGTACTATCATTTCTCACTAGGTTGAATCAATTTCTCAGATTTTTAATTTCTAATGTTTTTGTGTTTTTGGTTTTTCAAATGTTTTTGTATTTTTCGAAATTTTCTCCCCCTAAAACTAAAACGCAAAAGAAACACTTCTCTGATACCACTGTTGGTTTGGTGAAAACCGATCAGGATCGAATACTAAGTTCTACGAACTATCAAGAATGTGCGGAATCCATACTTGACATGTATAAAATCAATAGAACACAAGAAATTCAATAATCCAAACTGACTGATCAGGCAGGATCGCAGTCTCCAGTCACCCAATGTTGCGAGACCTACATATATTATTACATGCGTATGTCCGATAATTTGTACAAAATAGTTTATCCAATCAGAGTTGCGGAAGTTATGTAAGTTATCAAAACAGTTCGAGTTCATATATTGCGGAAGAGTTCGTAAAGAGTTTTCAAAACAAATCGACATAATAGTTTGAGGAAGCGATTTTAGTTGTTTAACAATACAAAACATAAATAAATGCTGTTAATTGTTCAATGCTTACAATGGCCTAAGACACTAAGCTGATGCATGGACTCTATCCTAGCATCCTATCCTCAAGTGCGTGCCTTAGCTTCCTGAGAATACATGCAAGTAAAAAGGGTCAACACAATGGTTGGTGAGAGCACATGTTTTCCATAAGCAGTAAACATCAAAATGTTTAAAGTAAGAGTTTTGCAGATTTACATATAACTACAATGCAGTATCGATTGATAGCTAGTCAATACAATTATATTATATTGTGGATGGTACCGAAGCTGACAGATTGTGCCTCCCGCCATGTTATCACAAGACAATGGCAAAGTTTTGGTTAATATTGAACCCATTCCGACCTCCAGTCGGGTGGCCTCCGAGACGCGATGGGTGGGGCTTGTCGGGCCCAAATAGTACTATTCAAGATTACCATGCTAGGCGTTACGCTATTAACGGTCCGAGGAGTATCGCGAGGACTTTTAGTTTTGATAGGGACCCACACATATACATATAATGATAAAGCATGTCCATACATAAATAAAATGTGTTGTTGTTCAAAAATAGTTGTAATGCAATGTTTTCTCCCCCAAAGGTAGAAAAGATAAAAAGGGGCCGTGAACTCACCTGATAGTGCAGTTTCCGGTTTTCGTGTGTTCGCGTCTTGCGAAAGCTAGGAGTCCTGCTAGTAAGCACCTATAATCATATGGGTGTGAGTATGTATTTTGTGGTGTGTTATATTCCATACAACTCCAAGTGCCGGTGTGCTCAACCGAATGTGTGTTTATTGACTAGTGAAACTCGACGAATCGTTGGTGACACGTTTGTTGTGTTAAGTTGTCTTAATGCAAGTAGGACACCAAAATGCATCCTATAATTCAAATCATAATGTTTTCACGAAATCAAATTTGGAAAATCGTATTGTTCTTGTTTCTGGAGAAACTTTCTATATTTAGAAAGTTTCTACTTTTGGAAAGTATGGTTATGAAATCTCATTTCATAAAAGTAATAACTCTAGTATGTTTGTAAAAACACGTTTAAACACTTGAAACATGTCGTTTACATCTAAATCACCTTTTATGGCATTTTGCCCAATTAAAGTTTCCTTATTTGGAAAGTATCCGTTTAAATGTCCGTTTTCAAAAATCAAAGTTTCCAATATGCTTAGAAATCATTCTTAAGCATATCCCAATACTCAAAGTTCACCAAAACATCTTAAAAACATCAAAAGCCCTCTTTTGATTTTTAAAAGTTCCCACATTTAGTAAGTTTCTATAAAACCACGTTTTTGAAAAAATCAATCACCCAAATATGTTTCTAAACACTTCTATGTGCATTTGACAACATCTAGACATGTCTAACATGTCTAGATCATTGCGAATCTATGACTTGCAACATAAAAGTTTCCTTTTATGGCAAGTGTACCAAAATCATCATCAAATCAAACATAACTCAACCAAAACTCAAGTCTAGCATTTCTAAACTCTAAAATCAGTAGATCTACAACAATATCACACCAAATCCTCAACAAATTCGTGCTCGATGGTCACATGGAGTTGCATGTGGGTTTTTACTCATTGCATGTACGATCTAACAACAAATAAGCAATTAAAACTACCTTAGAAGCTCTTAGAGGACTGATTTCAATTTAGACAGAGGTTGTGGAGCTGCTAAGATGGTTGGATTCGATCTTCTCGTCGATTGAGAGCTCCTCAATCTTCCTTAATGTTCCTGTAGCTCCAAACCACCAAGTAATGCAAGTAGAGGGCTTCGATGTTGATTTTAGAGGTTTGGGGTGTGAGTTCAGTGTATTTTGGTCGAGAGAGTTAGTGAAAGTTGCAAGAGAACCGGATAGAAATGAATGGGGTTGATTATATAGAAATTTTGATCTGAATGGCCTTCGCGTACCGCGGAGGCCGATCAAAATCTGTTTCGCATATCGCAATGGGATTCGGGAGTCCTGACTCCCGGTTTAAGTCGCGTACCGCGTGGCCCTTCGCCAAGGGACCTCCACATATCGCGATGGGTCCATTTTCTTGTTTTTTGATTTCGATGATTCGATTTCGCTCGTACTTGATTCCCAACGTTTATCCTAAACATCTAACACATGTTTAGCACATAAGCACATAAGTTTGATTATTGTTTGATCACCAACGTTCGTGAGACTCGTGTGTGTGTTTCGATAATTCCTTGGATTATCTTTATTCATTTGTGTTTGTGTGTACGAAATGTTTGCACGCTTGATTAATCCCAATCAACGTGTAATGCACTATTCAATAATTCCCTGAATTATTGTTTTGTCTTTGTGTTTGTGTTTGCCACCCTTGGTTTCCAAAACCAATGTGCGATGTACGATTCGATAGTTCCTCGAACTATCATTTCGCAGTCGTGTGTGTTCAACTCATCTAATTAAACATAACTAAATGAAATTCAAGAAGTATGAATGTGAAATACGTAGAATGTAAGAGTTGCATCGGACCCTGACGATCGGAATCCGACTTTGCTTAAGTTGTTTAACCTCACGGTCCCTGATTTCTACTGGTTCTTCTATAAACCGTAGTTGTTCATCCACTTGGATTTCATCTAGTGGAATCACAAGCTTCTCATCAGATAAGCACTTCTTTAAGTTTGAGACATGAAATACATTGTGAACTCCATCGAGTTCAGCTGGTAGGTTGAGTTGGTATGCCACTGGACCAATCCTCTTCAGGATCTCAAACGGTCCGATATACGGTGGGTTCAGTTTGCCTTGTTTACCAAAACGAATGATGCCTTTCCAAGGTAAAACATTCAGAAGGACTTTATCTCCTACCTGAAATTCCAAGGGTTTGCGGCTTTTGTCAGCATAGCTCTTTTGACGATCACGAGCTGCTGCCATGCGATTTTTGATTTAAACGATTTTCTTTGTTGCTTCCGCCCAACCGATGGGTCATCGACTTTTCCTGCCATAGAGCGCCTCAAAAGGCGCTGCCTTGATGCTGGTGTGGTAACTATTGTTGTAGGAGAACTCCACCCATGGTAGGTGAGTTTCCCAACTATTTCCGAAGTCTACTACGCACGCCCGTAGCATATCTTCGAGTGTTTGAATGATGTGTTCGCTCTGGCCATCGGTTTGTGGGTGATATGTTGTACTCATATCCAAGCGTGTGCCAAGAGACTTTTGCAGTGATTTCCAGAAGTTAGAAGTGAATCTAGCGTCTCGATCCGAAATTGTGGAAATTGGCACTCCATGACGCGAGACTACTTCCTTGACATAGATTCTGGCTAGCTTTTCCATTTTATCGTTTTCCTTGATCCCAAGAAATGTACTGACTTGGTTAGTCGGCCCACAATTACCCAGATAGTGTCACATCGAGTAGGTGTACGGGGTAATTTGGTAAAAAAAATCCATGGATATCTATTCCCATTTCCACATGGGAATATCAGGTTGTGTGAGTAATCCAGAGGGCTTCTGGTACTCGACCTTGACTTTGGCGCAAGTCAAGCATTTGCTCACGTAGGTGGTGATGTCGGCTTTCATGTGTGGCCACCAGTAGAGTATCTTCAGATCATGATACATCTTATCAGATCCAGGGTGAATGGAATACCAGGATTTGTGAGCCTCGTCCATCACAAGGTCTCGTACGTTTCCGTGACGTGGAACCCAAATGCGTTCCATGAAATAATGTAAGCCATCGGCTTTTACCTTAAGTTGTTGCTCCATTCCCCTCAGTGATTCAGCCGCTAGATTTTCTGCTTTAAGTGCCTCCTCCTAGGCAATACGTATCTGTTCAGGGAGATTGGGAAGGATGCTGAGTTGTAAAGCTCGTACCCTCTTGGGTTTCGAGGTATTCTTCCAACTTAGGGCATCGGCCACAACGTTGGCCTTCCCCGGGTGATACTTGATAGCACACTCATAGTCATTTAGGAATTCGAGCCAGTGACGTTGTTGCATGTTAAGTTCCTTCTACTCAAATATGTGTTGGAGACTCTTGTGATTAGTGTATATCGTACACTTTGTACCATACATGTAGTGTCTCCAGATCTTGAGTACGAATATCACGGCTCCAAGTTCCAAGTCGTGGGTTGCGTAGTTCTTTTCATGGACTTTCAGTTGACGAGAAGCATATGCGATCACCTTCTCTTGCTGCATCAGCACGCAGCCGAGTCCTTGTATCGAGGCATCGCAATATACTACAAATTCTTCCGTCCCATCAGGAAGAGATAGGATAGGTGCACTACAGAGCTTCTTCTTGAGAAGTTGGAATGCAGTTTCTTGTTTGTCGGTCCAGAGATATTTCTTGTCCTTGTGAGTGAGGGCTGTGAGAGGTTGTGCTATCTTGGAAAATCCTTCGATAAATCGTCGATAATAGCCTGCCAAGCCCAGGAATTGACGCACCTCAGTTGGGGTCTTTGGTGCTTCCTAGTTCTTGATCGCCTATATCTTAGATTTATCCACATGAATCCCTTGTTCATTCACAACATGACCCAAGAATTGGACTTCTCGAATCCAGAAATCGCATATTGAGAGTTTAGCGTACAACTTCTCTTTTCGTAGTAGTTCAAGAGCCAATTGAAGATGCTCCTTGTGTTCCTCCTGGTTTTTGGAGCAGATGAGAATATCATCTATAAAGACAATGATAAACTTGTGGAGGTAGAGTTTGCATACTCTATTTATGAGATCCATGAATACTGCAGGTGCATTAGTGAGCCCAAATGGAATGACTAAAAACTCGTAATGGCCATACCGAGTGCGGAAAGCTGTCTTTGGGATATCTTCCTCTTGAATTCTCAGTTGATGGTACCCAGATCGCAGATCGATTTTAGAGTGGTAATTTGATCCTTGCATTTGATCGAACAGATCGTCAATGCGAGGTAAGGGGTAACGGTGATTGATTGTCACTTTGTTTAACTCACGGTAATCAATGCACATTCGAAACGTGCCATCCTTCTTCTTCACGAATAAGTGTTGGACCGATCGGGAGCTCGGAAACAATCCGAATCCAATGAAAAACTACTCGACAACCTCTGGGATAGTGCGGAATCCTATTCCAGGGTTTTCCAATCGAAACCAACAGGAACCGTGGTGATCCGAGGCTGTAGAAACAACTTGGAAGCAACGATCGAACACCACGGGTTGAGTATCGAACTTGGATGATCAAGAACAGCTAAGATCTTCTAGGGTTTTGACACTGGAGTGCTAGGGAAGAAGGAGGGCTCAGGAAAGTTAAGGTTGAAATGATTTGAACTTCTGTTTATAAGCTGTAGTCATTCGGCCGAATGAGTGGCGGAAGCAGCTCATTCGGCGAATGACTAAGCTCGAATGAGCCATCATTCGAATGAGTCATTCGGCGAATGACTCATTCTGAATTCAGACATTCGCTATAACTTTCATTCGGCGAATGACTTCATTCTAGAGTCATTCGCCGAATGAGTAAACTTCATACTCAATTCAGTTTATAATCAGATCAACTAAATAGATAAACATTAATAGGCATTAAGCAATAGAAATAAACATTATGAATTAGATATAAAGACAACTTCCATTAATACTTTGAACATTTACATGATAAGAGTTACAAAACTGAACTAGGGACAAAAACGTGTATCAACAAACTCCCCCTTGGACCTAGTTCAACTCTTTGAAGTGTCTTTCTTGAAGTACTTTGCTGAAATAGCTTTCCAGTCTGCTCCAGCGTGTATCTTGAAAATGCTGCAGAGACGGATAACTCTCATAAACTGTAAGGCTTGAACCATGTCAGGAACATCAAAGAAAATCTGATTCCTGAATAGAGCTTGGACATCTTTCTGAGACAGGTTCGTCAGCCACATAGGATCAAAAATTCTGACAGTTTCCCACTTTTTATCTTTGCAAAGAACTATCACAGCTTCACCAGTTCTCCCGTCATAGTACCACCATCGGAAGTCATCCATAAAGTCTTGACGCATCTTCCGCAGGGGAATCTTCTTCAAAACTCTAGGGGGAAGCCACTTCAGGATCACTTTGTGTTTGCGGGTATCTCCATCAATCTCAGGTAAATAGTATCGTTCTGGCTGCTGCGGTTGAAAGTTCACCCATCTCTTCCAGTATTCATACTTGATCTGTCGAGAAAACCAAGCAGACATACCAGAGTCTCACTGTAGAGCATGTTCAGACGTGCTAGTTGATTGACTTCGAATCCAGGCAACGTCTTGAAATCATGTGGGTGTTTGAAGTAATCAATCTCGTTCTCTCTCTTCACGGCATAGCACCCGAGATCATGGAAGTATGCCCAGCTAAGGATCTGACCTCCGGCTTTATAGCCTTTGGTCCTGTAAACCTTCTTGTGCGTGGCTGGCATCTTCTCTGTTCTCTGTTTCTTTAACACTTCCCAGTAGGCAGCCCATTCCTCTTCTCTTCTCTTTTGATCATCGGCCTCAGCTTTTCTTGCCTCGACTTGTTCCTCCAGATATCTGACCAAGAGATCCTCCATTTCTTGATCAAATGGTTCAGTAAAAGTAGGCAGCTCGTCTTCGGCCGATGTATACTTTGGATATTCTTCGTCTGTGATGTCTTCCAAAATAACTTCATCAACATCGTCAAAAGGTTCAGGTTCAGGCTCTTCAGTACTGGGAACAGAGGTGTCATCAGTAACAACCTCGTCAGGATTCAACTTGAATAGCTCGGCTATCTGCTCTTTTGATAGGCAGTGTATGATCTCACCCTCCTCCTTGTCATAGCTCACTGAGTGTTGTATAATGCCCTGAGCGTCTAAAATCATGGTAAGTGTCTCGTCAAGTTGACGTCTCAGAGGCACAGCTTGAACTTCCTCAGTAGCTTCTGGCTCAGCTGTCTTTGATGGAGACGAAGGAGGAGGAGCCTGAGCTTTCTTGTCGTTGGCCTTCTTTGACCGGATCTCAGAAGTGGGAGGAGCTTGATCATCATTGTTGTCATCATCATCATCATCATCATCATCATCATCATCATCATCAGTGCCAGATGATTCTCCAGACCCACTCCCTGATCCATCTTTGTCATCATCATCATCTTCATCTGATTCCTCGTCTTTCTCGGAATCCTCATAATCAACCTGTTCCTCATCAGACTCTTCTTCATCTTCTTCACCCACATGCCTGTCTGAATCATCGAAACGATCCTCTACCCCCTCAAGTCTAGGAGTGCCCTCCTTTGAACCCTCGACAAGTCCAGCGAGGCGAGCATTCTCAGCCTCGAGTTGAAGGATCCTATCACTGAAACCAGAGGCTGTCATAGCCAGCTGGTTGTGCTCATCGATGTACTTTAGCAGCTGCTCCTCCTGCTGAGCTGAACGAGCTCTAAGATCTGCTCGTTGATCAGCTGCCTGAAGCAAAAGGGCATCCTGATCGTTTATCCGTTGAGTGAGCTGAGCGATCTTAGACTCTTGCTCCAAATTCTTCTCCATCAGTCTGAGGACCATACTGTTCAGTGTGCTAAGCTGATCCACAACTGACATAGTAGGTATATGCACATCAGCACGGACTGTAGATGGACCGGAAGAAGCAGCAACATATACCGGATCACGAATAAAAGGAGTGGACAGAGGGCAGTAGTGGCCTGAGAATGAATAGCCCTTGTCCGTGTCAGTGAAGAAACTGACACAGCTGCTACTGATGTGACAGTAGTTGTAGCAGCTGATGTCAGTTCTGACCTCATCTGGAAAGAGAATCGTGATCTCTTTCCCCTTCCGGCTCTGGAAGAAGTGGGCTGACCAGCAGAAGCAACAATCACTGCTGCGGAAGCAGGAGCAGAAGACCTTGGAGGAGGAGATAGCTCAAACTCTGGAATGAATGACGGGTCAGTAATCTCCTCCAAGTCATCATCTGTCCTCTTCCTCTTCCTGACAACCATCTTGCCTCCCACCATCACCCTCTCATGTCCTTTCTCCAAGAAATCATCAGAGTCGGTGCTCTTATCATCACCATCACCAACAGCACCCTCATCACCCGAGTCCTCAGACTCATCATCATCATCATCACCAGACATGTGTGGAACTGAAGTATCAGCAACAGTAGTGGTGGATGCAGTAGTAGTGGTGGTAAGAAAGTCTAGATCCATCAAAGAATCTATATCAACATCCTCCTCCTGTGCTGTAGAAACATCAGCATCACCACCCACACCAGAACCAACAACATCAACCATGCTCACTGAAGCAGCAGTGGTTATGTGTCCTGTACTCATCTCCCCTGCACCTGAACTCACCATAGCAACAGTGGTCAATAACACAGTGCTCTCACCAGCACCAGCACCACTAGGGCCTGCACCACCATCTCCACCATCTCCATCACTATCATCACCTCCAGCTGGAACTACAATGTCTTCTACATCTGAGTCGGAGTCATCATGTCTCCATCTCCGTCAAGCAGTAGCCCTATAATCAGGTCGAGAGAGGTGACCAAATAAAGACTTGGTAGTGGGCTTCCTCTCCTTCCTTCTGTATGACAAAACTCTGTTAAGAGTAATGTCATTCATATGCTCCAACCGAATGATATCAGCATTGATCTTCGGAAGATCTGGAATCTGGGCGTCTATGATCTGCTGCAAAAACCTAGGGTACATGAGAAACTTCTTGTCACCCTTGAGAACCACGTTCTCCTTCATGTGAATGAAGACCATCTCTGAGAAGTCGAAGGGTTTTTTGAGCACTAAAGCAGCAAATGCGCACTGCATAGTCTCACGCATATCATCAAAACCCCTTCTCCTCGATCTAAGACAGTGAACCAAGACGTGTGCCAAATACTTGAACTGAGGAGACATAAATGCCTTGTTCAGAATGCCAGCTCCAATATCTCCCTCGTACTTGCATCGAAGAAAACATCCACGAACCAAAAATCGATCAAGTAATGCCGGCTGATCAGGAGAGTCTTGAAAGCCACAGATTCTCTGGATGTGCTAAGCTGAGACAACCACATCATGTCCTTGTACTTTGCCCCGTATGACTGTAGGCTCGACCTCGCAATCAATATCAGCTGATGTCCAAAAATCCTGCTGATGTGATAGATAGGGCACATGTACTGTAGATATAGATGTGAATTTCCTAGAACGCCTCAGAAATGTGATGATGTCTGAGTAGTGCTTCGCGTTCGGAGTAGTCAAGTCCAGATGAGCAAAGATGTTGTGCTTAGGTACAGACTTGTATCCTGCCATACTGCAAAACACAAGAAATAAACATGTCAGTACGAGATATTCAATCAATAAACTGAAATTAATCAAAAATCAGATTAACTGTTAATCTGATATGCCGAATGAAAGACATTCGCTGAATGAGTCATAGGATCGAATGGGTCATTCGTCGAATGAGGTTTCATTCGTCGAATGACTCTCATTCGTCTAATGAGACATGAGTATGACTGGTCATTCGTCGAATGAGCCATTTGCCGAATGAGGTTCATTCGCCGAATGAGTTATTCGCCGAATGACGACATTCGGCGCCTAATTTGAATTCAAAATCCCCTTTTTGCCAAAATCTCAAATCAGTCTATAAAACATGTTCATTAATCCTCAGAATCGACCGACTAACACTTTTATAACTTGACTAAGTTCGATTCAAGTCCATTTCAGTTGTTTATTTACAAGGTGAAATTTAAAACCCTAAAACCCTAAGTGATGATCTGTTTAACATGATTTCACGGTTGGAATGGTCTGAAATTTGATCCCCATATACCTGAGATGAAGTATAAACAGATTATCAGAAGCAGGATCAATAACAATCAAAAGAAATCAAAGAAAGGGTCACTGTGTGTGAATCGCCGAATGACGTTATATCTGATATCACGAAAGAGATTTTGTAGGATCAGATGTTCTCAATTGATAAATCAGTAAAGTATAGCAGCGGAATTCAACACGGAATTAGCATAAGTAAAGTAAGAACAAATTCAATCAAACAGTAACGCAAGTTTGTTATAGAGAGAGAAAGTTTTCTGTAAAAGGAATATCTCATTCAATTGATTAACTTCGTTACATTACAATCGTGTCAACTGCATATATATAGAAGGCAGTGACGTCTGATGATGTCACATGATGTTGACATCTAACAGACAAAACAAAACAACTGAAATTAACTAAACAACTGAGAATGTCTTCAACATCTGAAGACAAACTCTACAACTACTGCAGAACAAAACTACTGAAGAACAAAATACTAAAACATCTGATGAGTAAACTACTCATCAGACTTTTACAAACAATAAAAGAAAACTACTGAAGACTAATCTACACACTACAACATCTGATGACTTACACTTCAGCTGTTGTACATGTCTTCAGATCTTGTGACTTCTGCACATTTGAATATCAGCCTTTGTGTTCTTCTTCAGTTGTTGTAATGTTGTGAGACTTAGAGATTTTTCTGATCAGGCTCATTGGTTCTTTTAGTCCAACAAACTCCCCCTGAACCAATGCAGCCAAAAACCTCTAACTTATTTAAGGTCTCACTTATTTATTCCCAGGCAGAAAGATATGTCTTTTTCTTTTGAGATCAGTATCAAAATGACCAATTAAAGTATAAGCCTGATAACCAACAGCTTCCAAAAACTCTAACTGTCAAAATATGAGAGGGAACTCCATTGGGGAAATGGACTATGAGCATTAACCCCTCTCATTGAAGCTATTGATTGTATACTAACCTGAAAGACTCCCGGACATAAGCTTCAAGTAGTAACATCTTCTCTTCTGGAGTCAATCTTTCAGGTTCACCTTCGAAGAAGGACTCAGGCCCATAAAATTCAGACAAGTATCTGGCCGTAGTCCCATCCTTCAGTTCTACTCTTGTAATTTCCCTGTACACAAACTCATCAGGGTGCTTACCTTCTAAAAACAAAAAGAGTTCTTCTTGCTGAACATGTTCCAGCCTCCTATACACCAGTCCCTTCTTTATCATTTTGTTCTCTAAGAAGTTAGGAGCTTTTGCACCCGAGTTGTAGACACTCTTGAAGTCATTAATGATTTCCCAAGGATCAAGCACTGACCCAAGCATGATTTCAGCACTCAACACCCTTTTGATCCTATTTGCATAAGTTGCTGGGGGCTGTCTCTTGTGAATCCTATGAAGAACCCTTGGGTCAGGCCACATCTTAATCAATTCTTTTGTATATTTGAATGTCCATTTCAGAGCATACAATCTTTGAGCTTCCTTTTTCATTGCAGTGATAGTTGAAGTCTGAGGATAATCTTTATCCACCAACTTGAGGAATTGCTCATCATGTTTCCTTTGGCTCTCTTCTTCTTCCAGTTTTACTTTGACTGCTAACATCCTAGCCTCTGGTGTAATAATTGGCTGTTGACCGAAAACTAATGGCTTTTCAGGAATGTACTTGACAGGAAGAGTAATTTTCTTCTTTGGAACTGTCAGATCTACCCCAGTTGTTGAAGGTGCAGGCTTTTGAGCTTTTGGCTTGATGACTGTGGAGATAGGCAACCTGTCTTCTTCATCAGAACTTTCTTCTTCTTGAATTCTGAGTTGCCTTCTCTTCTTTGGAGGAGCCCTTACCTCAACAACCTGAGTCTCAACCTGAGTCTGAACCTCTGGAATTTGAACCCCTTCTAGTTCAGTGTCTTGTGCATCAGAAGTTGTGGCTTGTACTTGAACTTCAGAGATTGTAGCCTGTGTTTGAACTTCAGAAGTTGTAGCCAATTCTTGTACATCAGAGGTTTTGACTTGTTTTTGTACACCAGATGTTGTGGCTTCCAATTGTTCAGCACTAATGTCAATTTCTTTAGCAACCATTTCCTGCTCAACTTCCACATCATCTCTGTTGATAATCTCAACAGGTTTGTTCTTCTTCTGTCTCTTATAAGTTACTTGAATGACAGGAGACCTTTCAAATGCAACCTCTTCAGACCTTGGCCTTTTGGAAGTTGAAGTTGTGACTGATTCAGTTCCTAACTCCCCCTTTTTGGCTGCAGGGGAAGAAGGAGTATGGAAAGTTGAAAGTTTAGCAGTCACAGCCTCATCAACCATTTGTTGAATTTGAGTTTGGGAAGGTAACCTCTCATCAAGGGCTTGAACAATAATGGATTTCAATAATGGAGTGATGAGAGGGAGGATTTGTAGAAAGGCAGCAGCTAATGCCTCTGGGGGGCTTGAACCCAAAGGATTAGTGCCTGAAGCAAAGGCTGGCGGCATTTGAAATTGTGAAGTAGTGGGAAAGTGTTTGGGTGACCTTCAGAATGAGAAGGTGCCATCTGTGGGGTAAGTGGGGAAGATGGTCTTTTGTCCTTGGACATTTTGGTGAGTAGCTCATTGAGTCTACATACCTCAGCCTCAAGGAGTTGGTTTTGCTTAACAAGCTCAGCAACTGATCTTTGGTCATCAGTAGCATTAGCTACATCATCTGACCTCCTGAGAATCTCAGGATTTACCTGAGTTGAGTGTGGCTCAACAGATTCAGGTGCCCCTTTGTCTTGGTACTGGGGACTTCCAACCTCAGGGGTAACCCCTTCATCAGTTGTTGCCTCTGACAAGGTCTTAGCAATGGTACCACTAGCAATCACTCCAAATGATGGAGGTGATGAAGTAGCAGCCTTGTCAGATATCAGAATCTCTCTTTCCACACTAGGAGATCTGATGTTGTAGTCATGATCCTGTGGGTTATCAGAGACACTTTGGTCCTCCCCCTCAATGTTGGAACTTATCCCAGTAGTGATAGGTGTCTGGGAGGGGATAGGAGTGTTCAGCTGATTCAGGATTTGATCAATAACAAATGTTGGGTTATTGGTGGTGGTTTCTATAGAAAGTGGGTTTGAAGGAGAATGCACCCGGGGAGATTGGTGCTTTTCAATAGAAACCATTTCAACTGAAATAGGTTCTAGTGATGTGGTGTCCCCTACAAAGGTTGCACCAGGATCCTGTAGAGAAGAAACCTGGGCGGTTTGAGCCGGTTGAGTCTGATGAACCACTGGTTGACTACTACCAGTGGTCAGTTCATGCCTTGGTGAGGCATGGGCAGACTCAGGGGACTCATTTCCCTGAGCAGCCTTTTTGGGCTTAGTGGATTTTGGTTTAGTGGGGACTTTGGATTTGGATTTTGAGGATGAGGCTGTGGGTTCCCTTTGCTTGGGTTTGAGCTTCCGGGCAGCCTCTTTTAAAGTGAGGTTGGAGTTGTGTCTGGAATATACTTCCAGCAAAACTGCTGGAGCAGGGATCCCCTGACCAACAAGGCCTGTTTGTGGCAGCTGTTTCTCTATGATGGCCATAATAAAACGAGGATAGAGTAACCATCTAGATGAAACAGGCTTACCAGCATGTTCAGTTAATTCAGAAAAAAGTATTTGAGAAAAATTTAGCTTTTGAGATTCGAGAATAGAGTACAATACCTGTTGCCAACGAGATGACATTTGATCCCATGAAGAAGACTTCGGAGCCAGGCATATGTTGATCATATGGAATATCAGACGCTCTGGATCGTTAAAGTGCTTCTTGAAAAGTGTTGAGTCACTCAAGTCGCCCTGGTATTCATGACTTGTAAAACAGAGGTCAGTGGCGCTTTTAGGGAACTGAGTGACTAGGTTGGCATCGTCAAGTTGAAGAACATCCCTGAGCTCAGCGGGACTGATATGCACGTTGTGACCATTGACTGTTGATCGAAGAGAGATGACTCCAGTTCCAACATTTACCAGTTCAACATTCATCCAAAATTGATGAATGGATTCAACATACAGAGTTGGATTGATGAGAAAAGCAGTTTTGAATTGAGAGGAGTTCATCAAGTCGACAGCTTCATCAAACTTGGACCAGAATGAAGATTTGGTCAAGTAGGCAATCGAATTGTGACGCGGTTTCAAAGTAAGAGCAGCCATGGAAGCAGAGATGAAAGAGGGAAAATAGGTTTTGAAAAAGATGAAAAGTTCTGAGAAAGTGATAATGAAACAACTGAGAAGGATTGAGTTAAATAGAGAAAACAACTGAGGTTTAAACAACTGAAAAGTAAAATTACTCATCAGGTGTTGTCGAGAATTTTGTTCATCAGGTGTTTTCAACAGTTGTTCATCAGACTTTGTGGAAATTTTGTTCATCAGAACTTGTGAACAATGTGTTCATCAGAACTTGTACACAATTTGTTCATCAGAACTTTGTGGAAATTTTGTTCATCAGAACTTGTGAACAATGTGTTCATCAGAACTTGTACACAATTTGTTCATCAGAACTTTGTAGAAATTTGTTCATCAGAACTTGTAAACAATTTGTGCATCAGAACTTGTACACAATTTGCTCATCAGAACTTTGTGAGTAATGTTTGACCTTCAGTACTTAGTGAATCAATACTCATCAGTACTTGTAGCTTAGAGTATTAGAACAGGTCATAACTGTTCTTGAATCAGTACTTTTGATATGTATCAGTATGTACTGAAAATATCAAAATGTGTCAAGATAAAGAAAAAGAAAAAAATATTTTTGGAATTTTAAAAGGATATTTAACATTTTATTCATTTAAACACTAACCTATTCAAGTTGCAACATACCAAGCCTGAGAACTAAATTTTGAAAAGTGGATGTGTCTAAAGGCTTAGTAAAAATGTCAGCAAGCTCATCAGCACTAGGAACAAATTTGGGATCAATCAGGCCTTTTTCAAAACAATCTCTTATAAAGTGATGTCTGATCTCAATGTGTTTAGTCCTAGAGTGCTGACCTGGATTCTTGACAATACAAAGAGCTGAAGCACTATCCATTAACAATGGTGTCTTCAGTTCTTTGATGCCATAGTCCAGGAGTTGAGACTGAAGCCAGAGAATTTGGGAAGTGCAACTTGCAGCAGCAATGTACTCAGCTTCAGCAGTGGAGGTGGCTACAGAAGTTTGCTTCTTACTTTGCCAAGAAACCAAGCAATTTCCTAGAAACTGACACCCACCAGAAGTAGATTTTCTTGAGAGTTTGCATCCTGCATAGTCACTATCTGAAAAAGCAACCAGCTTGCAGGATTGTCCAGTGGAGTACCATATTCCCAGGAATTGAGTACCTTGCAAGTATCTGAAAATTCTTTTCACAGCAATCAAATGAGACTCTTTGGGTGCAGCCTGAAATCTAGCACAAACACATGTGGCAAACATAATGTCTGGCCTGGATGCAGTTAGATACATTAAACATCCAATCATACATCTATAAAGAGTTTCATCCACTGAAGTACCTTTCAGATCTGCATCAAGTTGTGTGGTGGTGCTCATGGGGTTGGAACATGGCTTACAGTTTTGCAAATCAAATTTCTTTAAAAGCTCTTTTGTGTATTTTGATTGGTGAATGAAAATTCCATCAGGTTTTTGTTTGATTTGAATACCCAAGAAAAACTGTAACTCCCCCATAGCACTCATTTCAAAATTTGTAGTCATAAGTTTAGTGAAATCATCACACAACTTTGGGTCAGATGAAGCAAATATAATGTCATCAACATAAATTTGAACAAGTAGCATATGCTGACCTACATTCTTTATGAATAAAGTTTGATCAATGGAGCCTCTAGTGAAATTATTTTTTAGAAGAAAAGTGGATAATGTGTCATACCAGGCTCTAGGTGCTTGTTTCAGCCCATAAAGAGCTTTATCAAGCTTGTACACCCAATCAGGATGTTTATTGTCCTCAAAGCCTGGAGGTTGACACACATACACTTCCTCTTTTATTTTGCCATATAAGAAAGCACTTTTGACATCCATTTGAAAAACTTTAAGTTTATGTAAGGCAGCATATGCTAAAAACAGCCTAATTGCTTCTAATCTGGCTACAGGGGCAAAAGTTTCATCATAATCAATACCTTCTTCCTGACAGAACCCCTGAACAACCAGTCTAGCTTTGTTTTTAATGATTTGACCTTTTTCATCTGTTTTATTCCTAAACACCCATTTTGTGCCTATTGCACACTTACCTGGAGGTAAAGAAACCAGCTCCCAAACCTGTTGCTTCTTGAATTGCAACAATTCCAACTGCATTGCCTCCACCCAGCCAATGTCTCTAAGTGCTATGTGGTAGTTCTTTGGCTCTTGTTGACTGACAAAGAGAGCATAAAGACAAAAGTTAGATAATTGACTTCTGGTTGAAACACCTGCAGAAATATCACCAAGAACTTGAGATAATGGATGATCCTTCAGTTCTTGATATGGAATAAGATCAGTGCAAGTGTTTGCTGGAGGATCAGATGTTGCAGTTGAAGATGATTCAGGGAACAAAGCAGCTGGGATTTCAAATGATTGAGAGGATTCCAGAATTTCATCAGCATTTGTATTGAGTGGGATTGCTGAAGCAGGAGGAGCATCAGATTTGGTAGATGTGGACATATTGTCACTGAATCTGAACAAATGAGTACTTGCATCTTCATCATCTGAAATTCCTTGTGATGTTGCATTAGAAGCTGGTGGTGGATCAGCTGGAAGAGCTTCATCTTCTACACCACTATGCTCAACATGAAAATCATGTTGTAAGATATTCAGATCAAACATCTCAGCAGGATTCTGAGGAATGGAATCTTTAGGACATTCATTGAATTTGACATGAAGAGTTTCTTCTACAGTCTTTGTTCTACAATTGAACACTCTATATGCCTTGCATGTTGAAGAATATCCAACAAAGTATCCTGCATCAACTTTGGAATCAAACTTGGTAAGTTGATCTTTGGTGTTGAGAATGTAACAAGGACACCCAAAAGCTCTGAAGAAGGAAATCAAAGGAGTTAAAGAATGAAGGATTTCATATGGAGTCTTCAACCATCTTTGATTCACCAAAACTCTGTTTTGCACATAGCAAGCTGTGTTAACAGCTTCTGCCCAGAATGTGAGAGGTATACCAGAATCAGCAAGCATTGTTCTGGCAGCTTCAATCAGGGTCTGATTCTTCCTTTCTACCACTCCATTCTGTTCAGGAGATCTGGGAATGCTATACTGTCTCTGAATTCCCTTTGACTGATAAAATTCATCAAGAAGATGATTTCTGAATTCAGTGCCATTGTCACTCCTAACACACTTGATAGAAAGAGAATACTGCTTTTCAGCATACAACACAAAATTGATAATAGCCTTGGCAACCTCACCTTTTGAGTGTAAGAAGAAAGTCCAGACAAACTTTGAATAGTCATCAACAATAACTAGACAATACTTCTTCTTTGCCATAGACATTATCTGCACTGGACCAAACAGATCCATGTGTAACAGTTGTAAACAACCAGTGGATTTGGAATCTCCAATTGAAGGAAAAGAGACTTTGTGTTGCTTTCCTTTCAAGCATGCAGAACAGTTTTCATCACAGCTAAAATCCTTTAAAGGAAGACCTCTAACCAGACCATGTTTCACCAATTGATTCATGTTCTTGATGTTTACATGACCTAATCTTCTATGCCACAAATTGGATTCCTTGAAAGAGGCCTTAGAAAATAAACAAGGATGACCTTTGACAGAGATTTTCTTAGAGAGATCAAAGGCATAGACCTTTCCCACTCTGTTAGCCTTAAGAAGTGTATACTCATCTAACACTTTGCTAATCAAAGGCATCACATCAGAAGATAAAATCCTACAATCTTGCTTAGTGAAGAGAGACACATGACCCTTATCACACATTTGACTAACACTCAGCAGATTGTACTTAAGATTCTCAACATGATTAACATCATCAAACCTAATCTCACCATTAGTGACTACACCTTTACCTATGATATACCCCTTAGCATCATTACCAAAGGACACAAATCCTCTCCTTCCAGTGAAATAGTTATGAAGAAGAGATCTGCTCCCAGTCATATGCATGGATCCTCCACTATCAACATACCAGATGCTACTTTGGCATGCTGAAGGACCCTGCATACAACAACACACTCAGTTAGACTTTTGGACCCAAACCATTTTGGTTTTGGGTCTGTTAACATTTGAAGAAACAGAACTAGCATTATCAGGTGAAGCAACACTTGAAGCATTCTTATCAGAAATTTTTGATTTGACTTTTGACTTTGATTTCTTTTTATGAAATGAATCAACAGATGCCTCTGCCAGATTGACTTTTCCTATCAGTTGTTGCATCATTAGCATCAGTTGATTATGATTTTGAGTTAAAATTTTGATTTCATCAGACACATCAGAACTTGATTTTTTATTTTTGTGTTTGATCATTTTAGTGTCTTTAATCAAATGAGATGCTGTCAAGTGTTGTTTCCCTGAATCTGGAACAATCCCTTTTCCTTTCTTGGATTTACTGGAGGTATTTCCTTGTAAGGATTTTCCAGATTTTGAAACAACTGATGATTCAGGTACAAATTTTGAACTAAATTCATTTTTCATTTTGAGTAAGTTCTTGTTTTTATTCTTGATTTTGTTGAATTTAGAACCTTTTCTGTACCAGCATTCATCAGTTGAATGATTAAACAGCCTACAAATATCACAAGGCACCCTCTTTTGCTTTCCCTTGTGATTATCTACAAGTACTGATGACTTAGATACTGAGTTCTTGTTCATCAGCACTTTTGGAACATCAGTATTTGTAGACAAACTGATAACAGCTGATGTGCTGAGAACCTCTGAAGAGGTATTCTTCAGCACTTGTCGGTCAATCCTTTTCCACTTATCAGTAGTTGTGGCATCAGCTTTTTCTACAACTACTGATGAGTGATTCTGACTTATCAGAAGCCGTGCATCTTTCTCTCCAGTGCCATGCCCATCTACCTTAACCAGTTTTAAATTTAGTTCATTTGAAACCTTTTCATCAGGGTTAATCTCAATTAAAACACTATCCTGACATGTTTCATCCTGGATAACATTTGTACATCCAAGAGAATAAGAATAAGTTTCAATGTCAATAGTTTCAGACTCAGATTTGCAGGCACTTGAATCACTTTCAAATGATTCTTCAGCATCAGACTTTTCTGAAGATTTGGTGGATTGGTATACACTGTCTCCTTCAGACTCACAGTTAAGATTTTTTGGTGTATAATCAGTTGGAGGAGCAGTGTGATTGTATCCAATACCAAACTTCACATTTGATGCTGTTTGCTTGTTTAATAGCAACTCAAACCCCTTGCAAGATTCAACCCATCTTGCACATTCGACTTGGGTTGCTGCAAGTGTTTGTTTCAAATCATTGTGTTTTACAAGCATGACTTCCACCCTAGCCTTTTCATCAGACAATTGACACTTGAGTTTGTAAATTTCAGATTCTTTTTCATTCAAAGCTTTCTCAAATTCAATTTTATTCTTTGTCATGACCCTTTCTAAAGACAACTTTTCATTAATTAACTCAACATTAATTTCTCTAATGGAAGCAAATGCTGAAACACAAGACTCTGAACACAACTTAGCTTTGGATTCAGAGGATACCTGTGATGTTGAAGAAGATTGACAAGAGTTGTCAGTTGAGTCAATAGCCATCAATGCAAGATTTCCAAAAGGATTGTCTCCACCATGTGGACCATTTTCAGAGTAAGGCTGCATGTTGAAGTCAGATAAATCATCAGGTAGGCTACTCCAATCAACTACTCCAGGAGTAAAGAAACTTTGATGCTGTTGTTGTTGAGGCTGTTGATTGGTTTGTGATTTGCTGGGATCAGGAAGAGCAGGTGATTGTGAAGGAATTAATGCTGGAGGGTGTGTAGGTTGAGGCATGTAGAAACAAGGATATGGATATGGCATAGGATTTTGTTGAACAAAGTGAGCTGGATAGAATTGTTGTTGACTAGTACCAGAGGATTGTGGTCCTTTGCTTGACGGGTTGTTGTTTGGAAAAGTCACAAAGGGTGCAGCAGGGTTAGAACCAGTAGATTTGCACTCCCTAGCAAAGTGACCAAGCCTATGACACTTATGGCACCTCAGCTTCCCTTTGTCAAATCCAACCTTGGTTTTGCCAGATAATCCAGGGAACTTTCTTCCTGTTCTTTTATAAAACTTTTGTGATCTGATATTGATCAGTGCCATTTGACTCAAAATGTCCATCTCCTCTAGATCATCATCCGGGATTCCTTTCAAATCATCCATCACAAAACACAAGTTATCACCATAATTCCCTGCATTACCATCAACTCCCACAAAAGCATGTTCAGAATTGTTAGTAGAAAAATCAATATGTTCATCATAAGAACATTCAGACCCATTAAAGTCTGACTCCTGACCTATCAAAGCAGTGTTACCAGGAACAAAATCATCAGCAAGTTTTCCAGATGAAGACAGTTTTCTCTTCTGTTCTACCTCTCTCTCAAAAGTTAAGAGTTTCCCATGTAATTGGGTGAGAGATAGACTTTCTAAATTAACATTAGAGGGTAGGACAATTGTATAAGTGTCCCATCTCTCAGGCAATGATCTGAGAAATCTGTTATTCATCTGACTATTAGTGTATTCTTGCTTAACCATTTTTAACTCAGAAATTAAACATGAGAATCGCTCAAATTGTTGAGTCAAGGATTCACCCTTTCGGTGAGAAAATGTCTCATACTGCTGAGCCAGAATTTCTCTAGTATTTGCTAAGACCTCATCGGTTCCACCAAATTGTTCTTTCAGTGCAACCCAGAGATCATGAGCAGTATCATAATGCATCAAACCAGAATAGATCTCATTCGGCAGAGCCATGGCCAGAATACCATGAGCTTTAGCATCAATTTCAAACAATTTAATGTCCTCATCCGAATACATATCAGCAGGTTTCGGAATCATGATCTTAGTTTCAGGATCAGTGATCGTGGGTTTATATGGTCCATGCACAACAGATTTCCAACATCCTGCGCTGTTAATCGACAGGTGATGTAGCATTCTACGTTGCCATATGTTGTACTCACTCCGCACAAGCATCGGAGGCTTGGTTGCGGAGCCTGTATTGTGCGGATCATTGTTCGGAGTTGACATGATCACAGATTCAATCGATTTAACACAAACTAATTCAAATCTCAATCAATTGATGCAAAACAAATTGATATTGAAATACAAATCAACAGAAGTTAGCAGAAAACTTCAATCTATAACAAATTCTTACTTAATCAGCTAATTCACTCAATTTGAGAACAAATTTGAGCAGTTTCAGAGATCAATTGTGTAATCGATCAATGATTAACCAGCTCTAATACCAATTGTAGGATCAGATGTTCTCAATTGATAAATCAGTAAAGTATAGCAGCGGAATTCAACACGGAATTAGCATAAGTAAAGTAAGAACAAATTCAATCAAACAGTAACGCAAGTTTGTTATAGAGAGAGAAAGTTTTCTGTAAAAGGAATATCTCATTCAATTGATTAACTTCGTTACATTACAATCGTGTCAACTGCATATATATAGAAGGCAGTGACGTCTGATGATGTCACATGATGTTGACATCTAACAGACAAAACAAAACAACTGAAATTAACTAAACAACTGAGAATGTCTTCAACATCTGAAGACAAACTCTACAACTACTGCAGAACAAAACTACTGAAGAACAAAATACTAAAACATCTGATGAGTAAACTACTCATCAGACTTTTACAAACAATAAAAGAAAACTACTGAAGACTAATCTACACACTACAACATCTGATGACTTACACTTCAGCTGTTGTACATGTCTTCAGATCTTGTGACTTCTGCACATTTGAATATCAGCCTTTGTGTTCTTCTTCAGTTGTTGTAATGTTGTGAGACTTAGAGATTTTTCTGATCAGGCTCATTGGTTCTTTTAGTCCAACAGATTTTGGTCGAATGACCCTCATTCGGCCGAAAGACATTTATATAGCCTCTTCTCATTCGCCGAATGAGCTAGGCGAAAGGTCAGATGACTTCAGTTTCATTCGCCGAATGAAAGTGGCGACTGAGTCATTCGACAATGTTCATTCGCCGAATGAGACTGTCGAATGAGACATTCGACACTCTTCATTCGTCGAATGAAGTTCATTTTGTATAATTGATTCGGTCGAATGACTCATTCGCAGAATGAGTTCATTCGGCCAAATGAGTTCATTCTACCTCTCATTCGTACGAATGAGAGATGAAATTCTCCAAATCCCAAAATTTTTAACATTTGACATTATGAGCACCAAACTTTTAACAAATTATGAAGATATGTCTGGTTGGTTCAGGATTCAGATATGACAGACATCCGAATCTACAAATGATCATCTAAAACAAAATTGAAAAGAGAAAATCTTTTTGTATTTTTCTGAAACAACCACTACAACTGTACAAACAAGAATTAAAAACTAATAAACACATATTTTTGTGAGAAGTCCATTAATAAGATAACACATATCTCTGATCACATCATATTTCCATCAATGAATGTTTCACTTCAAACACAATTTCATTTTGATGCGATTACTGATATATTTGTCCACATTTAAACTGAACAATACACAACTCTTAAACAAACTATATGATCACTTATATTTTCCAATTGAGTTCCCCAATTCATTTCATCAATCAAGATCAAAATCAGTTCAAAACTCATTTCAGCATATCTTAAAAGCAGTCATCATGAATTCAATAAGATTCAATCATTTATTATATTTTTGTGTTTTTCTTGTTCTATCCAAATGGATGGCTTCAGCTAGGTCCGTCCCAGCAATATGGCACATGTATGGAATCGAACTTTATTTGTTTAAGTTTTTCTCAAGCTTAATACCAGCTTGCATTAGGTTTTCTTCAAGCTTAATACCAGCTTGTTTTTAGTTTTTCTTCACCAAGCTTAATACCAGCTTGTTTTTGATTTTTCTCAAGCTTAATACCAGCTTGCTTTTATTTTTCTTTGAATGAAACCTCATTTGATTCCATGATGACAGGTGTATGCTTGATTTGAGTCAAGAACCATTTCTCACTCAAAAGACTTAATAAAATGGATCCCACAAATGAAACTTTCTAATTTCTCATAAGTTGTTTATTTATTTTGTATAGCCAGCCTATCAGTACATCCCATCATCATTCTCTTGTGATTTTAGTTCATACATTCATTTCTACTTCTATGACATAATGAAATCAATGTACTATTTTATTAAACGGGACTATCTCATTTTTTAATTTTTCTATTGTTTTTGGTTTTTCAAATTTTCTATTGTTTTTGGTTTTTCAAATTTTCTATTGTTTTTGATTTTTCAAATTTTCTATTGTTTTTCAAATTTTCTATATCTCCCCCTAAAAACCTAAAAATAGAAAATCTTTTTGTGTTTTTGGTAATAAAAGATAACTATACAAGAGAGAATGAAAATACTGAAATAAAAAGAAAATAAACAAAACTATCTAAGTAAAATGATGATCATTTGTTAGACTCAGATGAGGATTGAACTTCATCCTTTTGGAAAACACCATTAGCCGATAACAGATATAAAAATCTGGGTTTGTCAAAAGCTTTTGGAAAAAGATCGGCTTTTTGGTGATCGGTGTGAATTTTAACAACATCGATTAATTTCTTTTCAAAACAATCACGTATGAAGTGATATTTTATGTCGATGTGTTTGGTCTTGGAATGCTGAACTGGATTTTTAGTGACAGCAATGGCGGCAGTGTTATCAACATAAATAGGAGTATTAGAAAAATGTAACCCATAGTCCCTGAGTTGCTGTTGAATCCAGATGATTTGTGAACAGCAACTTGCAGCAGCAATATATTCAGCTTCACAGGTTGAAGTAGACACCGACGTCTGCTTCTTGCACTGCCAGGTGACCAATCGGTTTCCAAAGAACTGACATCCCGCAGATGTTGACTTGAAATCTCTTTTGCATCCGCCATAATCTGAATCACTGTATGCAGTAAGCTCAAAGTTATCATCATTAGGGTACCATAAGCCAAGTTCCGGTGTACCCTTCAGATAACGCATAATCCTTTTGACAGCAATAAGGTGAGATACTCTTGGTTTGGATTGATAACGTGCACACAAGCAAGTGGCGAACATGATATCTGGCCGAGAAGCAGTAAGATACATGAGAGATCCGATCATTCCCCGGTACAGAGTGGCATCAATTAACTCCCCCTTTTCATCTGGAGTAATCCCGTGATTAATCGCCAGTGGGGTACCAGCAGGCTTCGCATCAGACATACTGAACCGGCTCAGAATGTCACCAATGTATTTGGTTTGATGAATAAAAATCCCTGCGTCAGACTGATCCACCTGCAAACCCAAGAAAAACTTCATTTCTCCCATCGAACTCATTTCAAATTTTTCTTTCATCACATTCTCAAATTATTTGCACAGATCATCATTTGTGGAACCAAAAATTATGTCGTCCACATATACTTGTACCAAGAGTGAATCACTGTCCTTCTCACGGATAAATAAAGTGCAGTCAATGACACCTCTTCTGAACCCGTTGTTCAGAAGGTGAGTGGAAAGTGTCTCGTACCACGCTTGCGGAGCTTGATGCAATCCATACAATGCTTTGTCTAGCTTGTAGACTTGGTCACGATGCAATGGATCCTCAAACCCGGGAGGTTGACTGACATACACTGTTTCACTGATAACCCCGTGAAGGAACGCGCTCTTTACATCCATTTGATAAACCTTGAACTTTTTGAAGGATGCATAAGCCAGAAAGATACGAATGGCTTCTAGTCGAGCGACCGGAGCAAACACCTCATTGTAATCCAATCCTTCTATCTGTCTGAATCCTTGAACCACCAGACGAGCTTTGTTTCTCACTATGATCCCGTGATCATCCTTCTTGCAACGAAGAACCCATCGTGTACCGATAACTTTTGCACCTTTGGGTCGATAAACTAATTGCCAGACCCCCAAGTTTTTGAACTGCAAAAGTTCCTCTTGCATGGCATCAACCCATGATTCTTCTTTGAGGGCTTCAGTGACGGTACGCGGTTCCACTTGAGAGATGAAGCAGGAATGAGCACAAAAGCTTACATCTGCAAAATCAAGAATGTCTACAAGACCACCTGAAGAAATCTGACTTCGAGTCTTCACTCCATCTAAAGGACTCCCAATAATGTTGTCTTGAGGATGAATACGATTGATTCTTCCAACAGGATGAGCTGGAACCTCAATCTCAGGATCTAAGTTATTCAAATTCAAATCCTCAAGACCAGGTACAAGATTATCAACAACTGGTTCAGGAGCAGCTGGAGGATTGTCATCTGTGTCTGAGCTGTCATCATTTATCTGTGTAGAGGGACCAGATGCAGATGTAGGTTGAAAAGTAGCATCGGGGGCATTCTGTACGTCATACAGCATCTAAACAGCTACATCTTCATCTGAGTACATGGGGGGCATATTGAATGAGTCAAAAAGACTGGAATAATCAAACATCCAATCTGGCCCTTTTCCAGGTGGGGGCATTGTATATTTCTGAACATCGACATGGTACCACTCCTCCACATTATGAGTTGCAATGTTGTAAACTCGTTTATTTGGAGTGCTGTACCCAAGAAAGTACCCTTCTTCCACCTTTTCATTGAACTTGCCCTGCTCATGTTTCTTAAGCATAGTGCATGGAGCACCAAATGGTTCTAGATACTTAAGATTTGGCTTTCTGTTATGGAGCAGTTCAAAGCAAGTCTTCCCATGTCTCTTCACAATAAGAACCCGATTCAAAGTGTAACAAGCATTAGCAACAGCTTCATTCCAGAATTGAACCAGCAGAGAAGAATCAGCAAGCATAGTTCTAGCAGCCTCAATCAATGTCCTATTCTTGCGTTCAGCAACACCATTCATCTGTGGAACGTATGGAGCACTAAATTGTTGCACGATGCCTCTTGCATTACAAAAATTCTCCATGTTGTGGTTTTTGAACTCCGTTCCATTATCAGTTCTAAACTGACGAATCTTGAGCTTATAAAGCGATTCAAGTTTGGTAACTAGAACTTGAATGCAATCAAATGTTTCTGATTTCTCTTTCAAAAAGAAGACCCAAGAGTATCTGGAGTATTCATCAGTAATAACAAGGCAGTATTGATCTCCAGCGATACTCTTCCGATTCACTGGACCAAACAAATCCATGTGAAGAAGCTCAAGAGGAACATTGATTGAATGATACTTTTTCAGCTTATGAGACTGCTTAGACTGCTTTCCCTTCTTGCATGATACACAGATATCAGACAGCTTAAAATTTTTCAAACTAACTCCCTCAACCAAACTGTTGTGTACCAGATGATTCATCTTGCGTAAACTCAAATGGCCCATCCTCTTATGCCAAAGGATTGAATCTTTCTCAGTTGCCTTTGTCATAAAACATGAAGCTGTGGAGGATGTAGTTGAAGCTGTGGCCATATTGAGAACATACAAGTCTTGCTTTCTTGGAGCAGACATCAAAATCCAATCTTCAAGTATCTGCACACCTTGCTTGAGAATATAACACTTGGAGTCATCAAATAGAACCTTGTACTCTTTGTCACAAATCTGAGAGACTGACAGGAGGTTGTTTTCCAACTGTTTGACATATCTGACATTATCGAATGAAACCTGTCCATTTGTCAAAATTCCCTCTCCCGTAATAAAACCACCCTTGTCTCCAGCAAAAGCAACATAGCCACCTCGAACTGCGTTCACATTGGTGAGCAGAGAAATATCACCAGTCATGTGTCTGGATGCCCCACTATCAACGATCCAATTGCTATTCACTCCAGCTTTTGGGGCAACCTACACAATAAAGAGACAATCAGTTTACTTTGGGAACCCAAGCCTTTACAGTCTTGGGTTGACCCATTGAGTCTCGGATCCAAACATCGATCCATTTTCCCTTGGGAATAGGTTTATCTGAAATTGGTGGAACAAACTCATCAGATGATTTAACTTTCCAAATTGCATTTTTATCAAAAGATTTTTTCAGATAAATGGATGATGATTTTGATTGGTTAATTTTAACCCCATTTAGAACATCCAAAGTTTCCAATTTTCCCTTTCCCTTGTCTGAAATCTTAGATTGAGTGGGAGGTGTAGATTTTGGCTGAAAAGACTTAGGCACAGATTTTACCGGTTTTGGTAAAGCAGACTTTAAGTTTTTGAAAGGGACAACTTTAGGTCTGATCAACTGAGGGCAAAATCTCACAATATGCCCTGGCTCACCACACTCAAAACAGACTTTATCACCTTTTTTATGAAAATGTTTTAAATCAGAAAATGACTTTTTAGTTGATTTAAAAACATTTGATTTCTGACAATCTGGCTCAAAACCCAAACCCTTTCTTCCTTTGTTACCAAACTGAGCTGATTTGGTAGCACAATTAGCTTCAGACCCCTGTGAAGCTTTACCAAAGCATAATTCTTTGTAAATCTTTGATTTGGAGATTGGGTCACCTTTCATGACAATAGGAGTTCAATTTTGAGTAGTGCTATGCTTATGTGAATACTCTGATTCATCCTAGGAATCGGAAACCCAATCTTCAACAACTCCATCCACCCTTGATTCCTTAGTCTGAAATGAACTCTGATTTGTACTCAGACTAACTGGATCAATTACTAACGGAGTAGTAACTTGAAAATCCTTTACATCTTTGTCATTTGGAGTATTGACAAAGGCATTGAGGATTGGTGGAGGACACTTTTGATAGTTAACCTGTTCCTTCCCCTGATCAGTACCCCTACTGATCATGTGCTCAATGATATAAGAAGAGCTTTCATAGCTCTTGAGCTTTTGACCTAAAGTCTCATAATCACATTCAACTATTGCTAACTTCTTCTTGATCTCATTTATGGTATTGAGATAAGAAGTTATAGCATCTTGCTTGTTCAGAACAGCGATCTCGGCCTCATGCAATTGTCAATTTAAAAGATCAATTTTATTTTGAAAATCCTTTTCATTATATTTTAAAACTTTGTTTGCTTCAATGCACAGGTCGAGATCGGTCATCAGATCACTGTTATGCTTCTGATAAGCAAGAACCTTACTTCTAAGGTCAACACAATTAAAACAATCAGATTGAGAAGATGAACAATCAGTGTATACCTGCTCAGAAGAATCTGTAGAAGCAGAAGAGTTTGCCATCAAGGCAAATTGAGTTGAAGAGTCATCAGCTTCACCATCAGATTCTTGAGTATCAGAATCCGTCAAACTGTCAGATTCTGAACTTGATATCTTGTCATTAATCACCAAAGAATCCTTCTGACTGCTTTCTTCATTATGATCTTCAGAATGTTGAATCTCTGCCACACAAGCTTTATCTTGATCTTCCTTATCAGCATTAAATCTGAAGTCCCAGTTCACCCCTTCATCTTGTTGAACCATCAAAGCTTTACTACCAGAAGATGAAGATCCAGCTGGAGAAGGAGAATCAATAGGGACTAATCTCCTTTCAGAATTGGCAGGGGCTGACTTCTGATGCTGAAATGGGTTCTTGTTCCCAGCTTTCTTAGGCTGCTTGCACTGTCTGGCAAAGTGACCCTTCTCACCACAGTTGTAGCATGTAACAGATGCCATATCAAATCCAAACTTGGACTCCTTGTTTAGATTGATGTCCTTCCCAGTCCTTTTCACAAACTCCTTTGCTCTTCTAACTGCACTAGCCAATGCCCACATAATGTCAATTCTCTCCATATCATCTGGATCAATCTGAGAGTAGTCATCATTGGTCAAATATGGATTGCCGATCTGACCAGCAACAAATCCATCATATGAACTAACCAATGTTGACAGAAGACCCATATGCTCTTTAGCAATCTCAACTGTGACCTTGTAAAAGTTCTCTGTTTTCAGACTTGCAGTAGGCTGATGATGCTCCTGTTGTGAGCTAGATGAAGAAGATGGGCTAAAATGAATCTGAGCTGCAGATGGGGCTTCAGATGCTTTAGAAACAAAAGCAGTCTTCAGAGGAGCATGAGTTGTAGATTTATCAACTGTAGGAGTGGGGTAGTATAGTGAAGGATCTTGAACTTGCACAACCCTCTTGGCCTTCCACTTGTTCTCTATCTCCTGTTCCTTCAACTTCTGAATAAAATCATTGATGTCCATATGAGCCATCATCTGATTTTGCTTGAGTACCATCAAGAAGGACTCCCACTTTGGAGGTAGTGCATCTGCTAAACACTGAATCTTCTCTTGAGTTGTAGTTTTGACCTCGTGGTTGAACAATTCACTCAACAGATGATAGAACCTCGCAATCAACTCATCAAGGGACTCATTACCCACATACATAAAGCTGTTGAACTCTTTCCTTAAAGCTTTAGACTTAATGCTCTTCAATGCATCATTCCCCTCATATCTTTGTTGCAAAGCATCCCAGAGGTATTTAGAAGATGTAAACTGTCTAAATTGATGAAAGATATTTGTAGCAATGGACTGTGACAGAATGGCATAAGCTTTCTTCTCATAGTCATACAGCTTCCTTTGAGGCTCAGTCATCCTTGTAACAAGCATAGGAGTACCATCTTCGTTCAAAGGCCTCAAGTAACCTCCCTCTATCATCATCCATAGATTTGTATCCACTCCATTGATGTGAATCTCAAATCTATACTTCCAGTGAGGGTAGTCATCTAAAGTCAACAACTTAGGAGCTTTGTTTGAGTTCCCGGTTTCATTCTCTGTCAATAAGAGAGTCTGAATACGATGGTTTTGATTAGCCATGAGTGCTAGATCCTCCATTTGATCAGAAGTAATAAGATTCAACACTTAGAAAAATTTCAGAAGTGACTGGCGAATGAACTGATATTGGCGAATGTCGGGGGCCGAATGTCTTGAAACTGGCGAATGGAAGCTGAGAATGACAACTGGCGAATGAGTGAGTCGAATGACCTATTCGGCGAATGGCAGATCGAATGATGTCTTTCACCGAATGAGTGTGGAGAATGAGGCTTATTCGGCGAATGAGAATGGCGAAGGAGCTATTCGCCGAATGAGACTGATTCGGCGAATGAGGGGCTATTCGGCTGAATCTATTCGGCTGCCAGAGTCATTCGGCGATCTGGGGTTTTTGGCAACGAAAATCGTGATAACTTGCGATTTAGACCAGATCTAACCACCAAATTTTGTACAGAAGTTCAAGACATGATAACAAACCAATTGGGAAAGAATTAGATCAATGAAACCACAAAAACCCTTGATATTTCAATCAAATAGTAACTTGGGAAGCAAGAAAAATAGGGTTTTTGGAAGTTACGAAAATCAGGGTTTTGGGAATCTCAGATCTGTTGATTTTGAGTGAAAATCGAGTAGAATCAAGAGCCAAAGCTCTGATACCACTTTGTTGGACCGATCGGGAGCTCGGAAACAATCCGAATCCAATGAAAAACTACTCGACAACCTCTGGGATTGTGCGGAATCCTATTCCAGGGTTTTCCAATCGAAACCAACAGGAACCGTGGTGATCCGAGGCTGTAGAAACAACTTGGAAGCAACGATCGAACACCACGGGTTGAGTATCGAACTTGGATGATCAAGAACCGCTCAGATCTTCTAGGGTTTTGACACTGGAGTGCTAGGGAAGAAGGAGGGCTCAGGAAAGTTAAGGTTGAAATGATTTGAACTTCAATTTATAAGCTGTAGTCATTCGGCCGAATGAGTGGCCGAAGCAGCTCATTCGGCGAATCACTAAGCTCGAATGAGCCATCATTCGAATGAGTCATTCAGCGAATGACTCATTCTAAATTCAGACATTCGCTATAACTTTCATTCTGCGAATGACTTCATTCTAGAGTCATTCGCCGAATGAGTAAACTTCATACTCAATTCAGTTTATAATCAGATCAACTAAATAGATAAACATTAATAGGCATTAAGCAATAGAAATAAACATTATGAATTAGATATAAAGACAACTTCCATTAATACTTTGAACATTTACATGATAAGAGTTACAAAACTGAACTAGGGACAAAAACGTGTATCAACAATAAGACCGAAGCTCCGCAGGGTGAGAAGCTTGGTCTAATAAGCCCTTGTCCAACAACTCCTGGAGTTGATTGGACAGCTCTTGCATCTCTGAAGGTGTAAGTCGATAGGGTGCTCATGCGATTGGTGCTGCGCCAGGTGCAAGGTCTATGCGGAACTCTACTTGCCGAGGTGGTGGTAGTCCTGGTAGATACTCAGGGAATACGTCAGGATAGTCTCATACGACTGGGATGTCTTCTATTTTCTTCTCCTCTTCAGTTTTGTCAGTGATAAGTGCGAGTATGGCTGTGTATCCCTTTCATAGGCATTTGTGAGTTTTCATGCATGAGATTATGTTTAGAGGAGTGTCTCTGCTTTCGCCATTGATGTTCAAGGTTTCTCCATCAGGGAGAGGTATGCGCGCAACCTTGTCATGGCAAATGATTTCAGCTTGGTTTTCAGAAAAACCAATCCATGCCCACTATGATCAAAACTGACTAGTGTAACCGGCATGAAGTCAATTTTAAATTTGTGATTTGCTAGCTCTAGGGTGCATCCTTTCAGAATGTGTTTAGTTACAATCAATTTACCATCAACTAGCTCTACTGTATATTCAACCTCTAAGGGTGTTGGGGTAACAGAAAGTATCTCACTAAAATCCTTAGATGCAAAGCTTTTCTTAGCTCCAGTATCAAACAATACAGAAGCTTAATTATCGTTTAGGAGATACGTATCAGTTGCAAAGTTGGGATCCCTTCTGGCCTCTTTAGCCCCGATCACGAAGGCTCGTTCCTTCGGACCGTTGTTGCTCACATTATTGTTGTTGTTTTTCAGATGTGGGCAGTGCCCTGGCTTTCCACATTCGAAGCAACCTCTCGGTGTTTCATGTGGTTGTTGTTTGCATTGAGGGTTATCGGAAATTTGATACGTTGCTTCATGTGAAGTGTAAAGTCATAACATAAGGTTTTCATGGGCATATGATAATCCGAACTAAGGAGAGAAATTTGCTGAATGTTACATTGGTATCCTGATACGTTGCTTGAATTCATTGAAACCATCAGAGCGAGGGATAAGCGAATATCTATGTATATGTTTTCAAAAATAGGCTCACAATAGAATTTTCCAGAATTCATGCGTACCTGTAAATTCACGATTATGTTGCGCACCACGATCGTCAATTTACCTTACATTAGAATTCTAGTACCTCCTACTTAGAGCTATTAGGTTTTACTGGATTTAGAGTTTATTCATGACATCGAGATTCAAACATGAGTCATATGAGGTATGGTTGAATAGCCTATCGAAACTAATACTTAGCTAGTTACGCAAGTTGAATGATATTATAGGATCTTGTCTAGATCCTTTAAGGATAGCTATGTGGCTTGAGTGTGTTTTCCTTATGTCACTTGGTGTTGAGACACTCCTTGTGTGAGTGTCAATATAGCTGTTTGTGGATGACCACTTAGTAGTCAAGACGTTTCGTATGTACCCGTAATGGTAATCTGTCCCGTATGATCACTCTAGTTTTTCCCACTTGAGTGACAACGTCCGTTCGGTGATATTCTAAGAGTGACAAGGAGTCGAGTTAAAATCTCCTCATATGGTCCTTGTAAGCAGAATATGAAGAACTACCAAAGGCTACAAAAATGTTGTTTATGACTTGGATAGAGAATCGATGTTTTTCTAATCAAGGCTGAGCCACAGGGCCTATTTCATCCCTTGACTTGCTTGATTGCATCCCCGATCAGCTCATGTCGTAGCCTCTTCGATTTGGGCACCAGTGATGTGGCATATGTGTACCGGCTGCTCCTCTTCCGATGGCTCAGACGTGCTGCGTTCGGGTGATAGTTGGTACTCGTTTTGGTTACTCAACTGCTACCGATAGTGTTGACACTGAAGGTGTAGAAACAATATGTTCCTTCTCGTCGAATGCGAGCATAGATGATGACGACAGTGACACCATATCCAAAATGTGTGTATTGTGTATATGTACGATAATATATGCAAGTAGTACTAATACTAAGCACTATGTGTTGTGTGGAGACTAATGCTTATAGACTAAGTTCACTAAATGCAAACCTAATTCGCAATAACCAGAGTCTATGATACCAATCTGTTGCACCCCGAGAAATGCCATCCCTTCCGGGGGCGCAACGTGTGTCACACCTGGAGCCGGCGGGGTAGGATCGGAGTCCCCGTCGGGCGGAAGGTTTCCGGGGCGTGATATCGTGAGTTATAATCAAAATGATCAGATTGTTTGCATTGCACATGATATAAATGAGAAATGCTAAATAAGATAGAATTACAAAGTTAAATTACATCCGTATCCTTCATAATTTAACAATGTAAATCTATCATAAACGTCATAAGTTATCTATCTTGTAACTGCACAAGATATACAAAATAATTGTATAATGATGTTCCCGAAAATATGCAGGTCCAAAAATACTAAGTCTTCTATCTGAAGTCCTAGTCCAAAAGCATAAACTTCTTAATTGACATGTTCGTCACCTGAGAAGTCATGCAAAAATAAAGTCAACACATGGTTGGTGAGTTCATATAGTTTAGTAATTGAAAATGATTTGAAAACCTCTTTCGGTAAAGACCCTAACCTCATTAACGTCACATGTAATATCCACATTGGTATGCTTATATATAAGGCATACCCCTGAGTCAAGCCTATGACCCGCCCAGACGCCATCCCACCACATACTAATATGCATATGAGACTGTTGTTAATGATAATTAAGCATTTTTACCTAACACACACTTCCATTCACAATAGTTCAAATGTACACTAAAAACCTTTGTTAAACCCTCGGGTAACAACCTTAATCTCATTAACATCACATGTATCATCCAGATCAGTGTGCTTATATATAGGGCATACCCCTGAGTCGAGACTACGACCGGCCCAGACGCCATCCCACCACATACTAATCCACATTGTACATTGGTGTTAATGAAAATTAAGTATTTTACCCCTACCATTAACCCAATGATTCTTCAGTTCTTTGTTCCTGTAATACAACAATTTGGAATCTATGTTGATTCCTTAAGTTCATCATAATAATGATCAACCACAGTAATTGTAGAAACAGTTTATAAATGCTTAATTTAAATAAATAAATAAACATTTAATAAAATCTAAGTCCTAATGATTGGGGCCTTGGTCAACCCGAGTAAACTAGTCTAGCAATCAGGTACTTAGTAGTTAGGGAATTCTGTAAATATCATCAAACATATGACCTACAATTCAAACGGTCTAGCTATGACTTCTTGAAATGTAGGATTTCTTGTTTCGTACTTCATTCATTTTGTTACGTTGGCATATGTTATCTTTGATATTTCCCAGATTTTCCCCTGAAAATGATTTATTGATTCGTCTGATTCTGTTACAAGATGTACTTGATTCGTTGATCATATATTACTAGATTCGTTGATCAAATGTACTCTTGATTCATTGTTCATCAAACACTTGATTCGTTGAACATCGAATATTAACTTTGCAAAGATAGTTTCATTTGATTCGTTGAACTCACACTTGTTTTGTCAAAATAGTTTCGTTTGATTCGTTGGACTCCCACACTTGTATTGTCAAAATGGTTTCGTTTGATTCGTTTGAACTCACACTTGTTGTGTCAAAATAGTTTCGTTTGATTCGTTTGAAATGTTTAGTTTAACTCAATTATTCACTTAAAATATAAGTAAATAAACTTTGTAAAACCTGCATAAAATTTACCTAGACATGATCTAGGTTAACAATTTACATATAAAACATATGTCAAATAAAAGCATTTAAGTAAAAAATTTAAATAAAACAGTTTACGCATGTTTCTTAGCCCCGCGTTTTAAAACAAAATGTTAGAAGAAGGGGCAATGAACTCACATGTGTTGCTATGTAATTGATCTATCACAGAATGCGCACTCTTGTTTGTAGGCTAAGTATCTTCAGTTCCTGGGTTATTTTATAAGAATTCGAATCGATAAGTACGTGTTTGTCGTCATGTCTAAGGCTTTATTTCGGTGTGTGTAACTCAGTGTCCTAAGCACTAGTGCGATTCTAAGAGTTACTCTTCTAGTCTACTTAGGTACCCATTTAATAACCCAATCCCATAAATACTTAAAACATGTCATAGTTACTATGTTTTTAATTAATGTCATTTAAAGTTAATATAATTTTTAGAAAACCATTCAATTTAAACTAATAAAGTTTATAAACCATTTCATCTTATTGAAATTCCATTACTTGAATTTAAACCAATTTTTAACATTTGATGGGCTCTAATTAAGTCCCATTGGGCCCAACTAAGCCCAATAATCAAACTTGAGTTCTTTGCTTCATTCAACATGGCCCATTAACTTATCTAAGTTAATTGTATATGTTAAGTCTTTACTAGGTTAGTGAAAATGTTTAAGACAACACCCACGTTTAGTTCATGGTTTTTCATTGCTACATGTTTTCAATCGTATGCCCAATTGTTTTAACCCATTTAGTCTCTTGAGAATTACATCTTAATGTTATACAACGAAACCCTAATGTGTCACCTCATGCATACACACGTAATGTTACTTCATGCATGTACCTTGTGTGATCCAATTCTAATGAGAAAACTTAGGTTAATAGCCAACTAACCATTTCTTATGTTCTCCACATTAGTTTTGATGGTCATAAGTCCAACATTAACCTAATTAGGCAACACCTAGGTTCAGATTCTAATTAGGGCAGCGAACCTATTGCCTAATCCCATACTTTCGGTTGGGTTTGAGAAATGTAGAGTTCGGCTACATCACCAATGTTCTTAGGTTCGTGTAAGGGTTCGACTAATCCATGCATGCAGGTTCGCTAATTAGCTAGGTTCGACAAAAAAAGGGTTTCCTAGGTTCGGCTGCACATAAAAGGTTCGGCCAGGTGTGATGATTCGTGGCCGTGTGTAGATTCGCCCAACCTCATGGAGGTTCGCCTAAGTAGAGGGTTTGGTGCCCCAAGGTTCGGCCGAGTACCACTCCTACGAACCTTTAAGGTTCAGTTGTCTTGGATGGTTCGGCTGATAGGTATAGAGTTCGGCCATGAAGGTTCGGCTAGCAGAGCCACAAGGTTCGGTGCAAGTTGCAGGTTCATGGCTCAGGTTCGTTGTCAGCAAAGTGAAGGTTCGGCTGGACCAAGGAGGTTCGACTAGGTTAAAAAGGTTGGGCCGGCTGCTGGTGAAGGTTCGGCCGACTGCTGGCCATTCACGAACCTGTATTTTCGTTTTCCTCCTCGATCCAATCTGTTACAAATTAGTTCCCATAGTCTACTGGTGGTGTGTAAGTGTTTATCCTAGAGTTTTCTAAGTATTTTCTAAGTGTTTAGATCAGATATAACAACAATAACATGAGGGATTTGTGATATCCACTATAACCGAAACAAAACTGTAGATTTACCTTAGTTTTTATGGATGAATGCTCGAATAACTTGTACTTCCTTGATCTACGTTGCGTGGAGATCGTTTTGACACCAAAAATGCTTGAATCCGATGAGAAACGATCAAGAACTTGTAGAGAGAAGTTGAGAGGGATTTCTAGAGAGAGAGAGGGGAACGAATTTTGTGTGGGTGAATGGGTTGGTGGTGGTGGTTGTAAGGATTAAAGCCTCATTAAATGACTCAAAACACCTGGGTAGTTCGGTTTCGCGTAAAAAGTCTGTTCTTCGTTTTATCTTCATAACGAGACAACTCGATATTAAAATAAGATTTATAAAATTGTTTTAGGTTGTGATTCCTAATAAATTAACTAATATCTTTTATTTGTTTTGATCTTTTTTAAAATATTAATTTACTGTTTAAATTGAAACGTACGGTCTTCGCGCGTGTTCGTTCGAATCGTCACTCGTACGAACACGACGATAACTATACTTTCCAATCTTGTTTTCTGATTATTGAATATCATTCAGAACGTTAAACTTTCATATTTATTCGTACAGATCGTCACCTGTACGAATAATCCGTCGATTTAGCATTCACATAACGACATTTGTGTTGTTTTATTCTATAAAGCCTCACATACGTTTACACATAATAAATCTTAACAAATAATCCCATGATGGTTCTGTGTTGCCAGATAATTATCTGACTCAAGAACCATAGTTCTGAACTTTGTTTCTATTAAATGTTTCAAAACTTGTTGTTTGATAACACAAAATGATAATGACAATGATATGCAAATGAAATAAAATGTTTGTAGATCGTACTTGTTTACTGTTCATGTCACTGTTTAAGATCACTGTTCCGGTGACGGTTCCGACACTGATGTTACAACGCGACTGACTGATCGGGCAGGATCACAGTCTCCGGTCACACAGTGTTGCGAGACCTACATGTCTGGTTACATACATACGTCCAATAAATTGGACAAAACAGTTTATCAAATCAGAGTTGCGGAACTTATGTAAGTTATCAAAACAGTTCAAGTTCATATATTGCGGAAGCTTTCATAAAGAGTTTTCAAAAGAAATCGACATAATAGTTTGCGGAAGCGAATTCAGTTGTTTAACAATACAAAACATAAATAAACGTTGTTAATTGTTCAATGCTTGCAATGGCCTAAGACACTAAGCTGATGCATGGACTCCATCCTAGCATCCTATCCTCAAGTGCGTGCCTTAGCTTCCTGAGAAAACATGCAAGTAAAAAGGGTCAACACAATGGTTGATGAGAACACAGGTTTTTCATAAGCAGTAAACATCAAAATGTTTAAAGTAAGAGTTTTGCAGATTTACATATCACTACAATGCAGTATCGATTGATAGCCAGTCAATACAGTTATATTATATTGTGTATGCTACCGAAGCTGACAGATTGTGCCTCCCGCCATGTTATCACAAGACAATGGCAAAGTGTTGGTCAATATTGCTCCCATTCTGACCTCCAGTCAGGTGGAAACATGTTTCAATATTGCAAACTTATGGAAAGTATGGTTATGAAATCTCATTTCATAAAAGTAATAACTCTAGTATGTTTGTAAAAACATGTTTAAACACTTGAAACATGTCGTTTACATCTAAATCACCTTTAATGGCATTTTGCCCAATTAAAGTTTCCTTATTTGGAAAGTATCCGTTTAAATGTCCGTTTTCAAAAATTAAAGTATCCAATATGCTTAGAAATCATTCTTAAGCATATCCCAATACTCAAAGTTCACCAAAACATCTTAAAACATCAAAAGCCCTCTTTGAATTTTTAAAAGTTTCCATATTTAGTAAGTTTCTATAAAACCACGTTTTTGACAAAATCAATCACCCAAATACGTTTCTAAACACTTCTATGTGCATTTGACAACATCTAGACATGTCTAACATGTCTAGATCATTGTAAATGTATGGCTTGAAACATAAAAGTTTCCTTTTATGGCAAGTGTACCAAAATCATCATCAAATCAAACATAACTCAACCAAAACTCAAGTCTAGCATTTCTAAACTATAAAATCAATAGATCTACAACAATATCACATCAAATCCTCAAAAAATTCATGCTCAATGGTCGCATGGAGTTGCATGTGGGTTTTTACCCATTGCATGTACGATCTAAAAACAAATAAGCAATTAAAACTACCTTAGAAGCTCTTAGAGGACTGATTTCAAGTTAGACAGAGGCTGTGGAGCTGCTAAGATGGCTGGATTCGATCTTCTCGTCGATTGAGAGCTCCTCAATCTTCCTTGATGTTCCTGTAGCTCCAAACCACCAAGAAATGCAAGTAGATGGCTTCGATGTTGATTCCAGAGGTTTGGGGTGTGAGTTCATTGTATTTTGGTCGTGAGAGTTAGTGAAAGTTGCAAGAGAACCGAATAGAAATGAATGGGGTTGATTATATAGAAATTTTGATCTGCATGGCCTTCGCGTACCGCGGAGGCCGATCAAAATATGTTTCGCGTATCGCGATGGGATTCGGGAGTCCCGACTCCCGGTTTGAGTCGCGTACTGCGAGGCCCTTCACCAAGGGACCTCCGCGTACCGTGATGGGTCCATTTTCTTGTTTTTCGATTTCGATGATTCGATTTCGTTCGTACTTGATTCCCAACGTTTATCCTAAACATCTAACGCATGTTTAGCACATAAGCACATAAGTTTGAATATTGTTTGATTACCAACGTTCGTGAGACTCGTGTGTGTGTTTCGATAATTCCTTGGATTATCTTTATTCATTTATGTTTGTGTTTACGAAATGTTTGCACGCTTGATTAATCCCAATCAACGTGTAATGCACAATTCAATAATTCCCTGAATTATTGTTTTTTGTTTGTGTTTGCCACCCTTGGTTTCCAATACCAATGTACGATTCGATAGTTCCTCGAACTATCGTTTCGCAGTCGTGTGTGTTCAACTGATCTAATTAAACATAACTAAATGAAATGCAACAAGTATGAATATGAAATACGTAGAATGTAAGAGTTGCAATTTAGCTGAATTGCCGGGTGTGACAATAAATACTTATAGTATTCGAATCCTCTTAAAAACACTCAAGTATTGAAGAAACATAGTCTAGAAGTAACGAGCGCGCATTTTGTTGTAAATCAATATAGAGCAACACAAGTGAGTTCATTGCCCTTTTTCTAAACACTTTTGTTTTCATACGTGGGGCTGAGAAGCATGCGTAAACCTTTTTATGTAAATATGTTTCACATAAATGCTTTTACTTATTTGTATGTTTTATATACATGTTGTATTCCTAGACTACTGCCTAGGTAAATTATATGCACGTTTAACTAACGAATTAATTAATTACTCTTATGAGTAAGATAAAAATTCTAAATCAAACAATTAACCTAACAAGTTCTAATTCAAAGAATCCAAACTCAGTGTAGAATCCAAAGAGCTAAAACTAAAGATCAAATTCAAGGAAATTTAATTCAGTGTGTGTTCAATGAAACTAAGGATCAAACTCTAGAATCTAAACTCAGTGTGGTAGCCATGGAATTTTAAGGATCAAAATCAAGGAAATCATATCCATGTGTGAATCAAAGAACTAATGAAATCATTAACGATCAATTTAAGGTGGATGTCAGTTGTATTCAGATCAAGACCACGTGTTTACACACGGAAAGTCCCGTCATAAATAGTAGACTTTTATATCAAGCTATATGTGCATAAATCAAACGATCAAACAAATTCTAAAGAACAAATGCGATCAAAATCAAAGGATATCCTAAAGTCCTGACATTTACAGTAGGCCTGAGGGTCAAGCTTGTATGGGCACATCATGAAAGTCTCGACACATACAGGTAGACTCATTTGGGTGATGCCTGATATGGACCATGTGTGAGACGGTACAACTTGGACACCACCAACAACTAAGACTAATTAATTGAGTCAAAGAAGGCCCAATCATCATGTCTTAGTTGTATTTAAATGATTAAATATCCATTTAATTAAGCATTTAATATCATGTTTCTACAAGTGCTATGGTTGATCATTAATACGTGATGAACTCAAGAAATCAGTAGTATTTCGATTTGTGTAAATCAAAATCTAATATGACGATGGATGGAATCAAACGCTTAATTATCATTAACAAAAATACGTTAAGCAGTCCGGTATGTGGTGGGACGTTGGCTGCACGGGCGGTAAGTTCGACCAAACATATGCCGTATATATAAGCATACTTGATTGGATAACGTAGGTGGTTTTTGATGAGGTTAAAGTTGTCATTTCAGGGGATCAATGTGAACAGTTTTCAGGGTAATCAAATGTTGTGGTTCAATGGTATATGATGAAATGCTTAATTATTACCAGGAACAATGTATCATGTGGTTTAGTATGTGGTGGGACGGTGGCTTGGCCGGGCGGTAAGTTCGACCCTACATACGCCCTATATATAAGCATATTGAACTATTTGACATAGGTGGTTAATGATGAGGTTAAGGTTGTCATTCGAACCTTAAACTAATAAAAATAAAATAAAAATAATATTTATTAGGAATTACAGCATAAAAAGATTTAAGTTGAACTATTTTTATAAAACTATACGCAATTAACGTTAAATAACGAAATGACGCGAATTAACGGGACCGATCGAAATCAAACACGCAGGTAAACACCCATGGTATAAAACCCCATTTTTCTCCTCCTCCTCCTTCATTTTAAGTAGATTTCACTCACTCTCTCTCTCTCTACAAGAAAATCGTCCTCTCTCTCTACTCTCCGTCTAGCTTCATCAACACTCCACCATAACAAACCTTTACTAAATTTCGATATCTTGGTGCCCAAACTGTCACACCCCCAATTTTCAACTAACGGAATCATACCGTTTGGGACGTGACAAACCAGGATCACAGATCATTAGACATAACGAAGACCTCTATATGATGTTCAAAACATACTTTGGTCTAAAACTGTAATATCAAAGTTCTAACGTTGCTGAAGCGTTTTTAAAACAAAACAAACATAATGGTTTGAAAACTGTAAATTACAAAGCAATGTCTCAAACGTTTAAATCCAAATCAACAGAAATTTAAAGTAGCATGCGACTCGATCTCCTAGTCCATGCTCGCTTGCTCATGTACCTTAGCATCCTGAGAAAACATGCAAGTATAGTCAACACAAAGGTTGGTGCACACACAGGTTTATTAAAATAAACATAACTGTTTGAAATCACATGTTTGTTGATCACATAACACACATTGCATGGTCATGATAGCTAGTCATTGTACTATTTACATAAGCGGTCGACACCGATGCTGACTGTATGAATGTTTGATAGCCTTTTCCCTATTGTCTAGCATAAACAATAGTAAAGTTTGTTTGGTCAGTTAAACACTTGTGTAGATCCCATCTACCAAGTGAGGTTTGTCAAACCCAATAGATCTATCTTCAACTACCACGCTTTGCACTACGGCAAACTAAAAGGTTCGATAATGTAGGCTTTGTAATGCTATGTTTGCACTTATAGTAAATAGCTAACTCATACAAGTGATATGTGTCTGATAGTGTTTGTTTGTGCATGTTTTCTCCCCCAAAACAGTAAAAGTTGAAAAGGGGTCGTGTACGCACCTTTGATTGTAAATAGAATGATCACACACGTGAAACCACGTAGAAAATCCTCTACGAAGAATCTGTGTTTAAACAATAACGTTGTGTTATTCGGAATGTCGTGTTGCATTTGAAATCACGTACGTGTCAACACACGTATGTGGAACTTGTTAGAAACGTACATAAGTAAGTACGCGTGACTTTAAAGTCATTTAACTAAATCATATAATCGCATATGATTTTATTTAAGTAAGCGTAATTATACGCGACTTGATGTTTGCTTAAAATATAGATCTTGTTATTTCATCTTGTTCGAGATTCGATTCTGGTTCCAACGGATTTCGAACGGGTTAAAACAGATCTAGAACGAGAAACTTATGAAAAAAATACTAAAATAGTTTTAAATCCTCAAAAATGGTGGAACCTAGGATCGAACCCGCGACCTCCACTTCATAACACACAATTGCTACCAGTATAGCCCGCTAGGGAATCGCAATAACACTATAGAATTAATTGTTTTAACCCTAGTTTCGCGGATTCCCCTTTCGTTTAACAATACCGAAACCATAAGGTTTCATTTAACCCACGATTCGAACCCAATCGGACCTAAAACCATGCCGTTTTGTTTCTGGGATCCAACCGACCCTATGGATGGTTTTAATTTAAAAAAAATCATTCCCTATAATCCGATTTATTGGATTTACTAATGTCGAACTCAAGTTCTAATACCCTTAGATCGGCTGGATTGAATTCGTTAATGTTAATTTGCAAAATCATAGGGTTTTTAGTAAAACAATGATTTCGAAACTATCTGTGTTCTTTAATTTGACAATTGATCTCGTTTGAATCAAAAACCCCTAACTCGTTTATGTTAAAGAACCCTAACAATCGAATTCATGCCATTCGTTGTTTTTAGATGTAATTAACATAGGGTTATCCTTCCTCGGGGCATTCTGAAACTTACTGTAATACTTAATTTGATTTCTGAATTCATTTAGGTAGAAACCCCCAAATCATCTTACACCATAAACCCTAGAAATCGAAATGCTATAATTTACATTTGCTTGGAAAAATTAACATATGTATTACATTAACCCAATGATTTCGAAGCTTTCTGTAAAACTGAATTCGATTTTTAAACTCATTTAGGTACAAACCCCCAAACCGTTTTTGATCAAGAACTCTAATAATCGAAATCTTAAGATTCGATATTGATTCATGAAATTAGTGTATGGGTTTTGTTAGTCGGTGTATTCAGAAACTAGAAGCATAGTTTGATTTGATTTTTGATCCCATTTGCACTAAAACCCCCAAACCGTTTATAATAATGAACCCTAGTTGTTGAACTCCTATAATTCAATGTTTATTCGTGAATTAAACCTAGGGTTTAGCTTAGTCGGCTGGTTTAGGTAATGTAGGAACGATTACTTACTTGGTTTGATCTCAATTCGATGGAGTTCGACTTTAAGATTGATATTCGACCACCTCTTGATCGGATTCTTCTGTATGGATCTGCTGGGATCGAATTGCTGTATGAAGAAGACTCTAAAGGTGCCGATTTGAGGTTAGAAAGGTTCAATTGTGAGTGTGTTGTTCGAATTATGCGAATTGTAGTGATACAAGTGACGGTTTCATTGTTCTAGCTATAATTTTAGTTCAATTCGCCGATCCATGCTCTAATATCGCATAATTGTTGTTAATAATCATCAATGTGATGATTATTGATAATTAAATTTCGGTTATAAACCCAATTATTGTATATTTCGAATTTTTGTTGATATTTCATACCAAGTTTGACTTTTAAAGTCAAAGTTTTCCACTTTAACCTAATTACAAACTCAATCCTTGTAATTTCGATATCTTTGGACTGATTTTGTTTAATTTCAACCCTTGTAATTTGTTTTTGTTCAATTACATAACATTTCGGTTAATTCCAGAGTTAACGGAGTTAATCCGGAATGCCGAATTGTCACACAAACGATCCTTTCAACGAGTAGAATACATGAGTACAAAGTATGTAGACCAAAACAAGCATAATCGAAAGATAATCTAGAGAGAAGTTTCGGAGTTTTGAGGGTTTTCATTCCCCTTGAGCTGCTCGAACTGGGTAACCAGACTTCAACCTTCAAAACACTTTGTTTCTGCACTAAAGTGAGTTAGTATCGATGGGTTCCAGTTTGTGCAATAACCTCAGCACCGAAACTGATAAGTTCGATGGCCCCAACCACCTTCACCTTCGTTTATTCTGGTAGTGTTGACCCCTCCAATCAATTGAGGGGAAGATTCTATAGATATTCACTACTACACTGCTCATACCATCGACATTGTACCTTGGTAGATACTGCTAGTATCGACAGGGAGGGGCTCTTCTTATTTCTCATCGATACTAGATGATCTAGAAGCCATGAAATGCCTACAAACCTGTCGATACTATATGATAACCTCATCCAACCATTTTTAACCCAAAGATCTAAGATGTTAATCGAATAGGAGGTTCTAAACATGGACTGAATGTGGTAATATCAGCAAGAAAGTCCCATGACTTGGCCGATACTCACCATCTTCGACATTAGTTTTGTTGGAACTAATACCATCGATATTTGGCCTCGATATTATCCAGGAGCTGTTCAATATTAATACTCAAGTTATATTCAAGTAAATCTAATTTTCAAACATAATTGTGTTAATCGGAAAATGAAATAAACAAATGGGTACAAGCTGGGATCTTTGATATCAGTACAAAACCACTGACTTTAAAATTAAAACTATTTATATTTGAATACAAATTATCAAAGGCAAGTAAATAAAACGTAATTTCAAAGCATGGGGTATCGAGCTAAAGCGTGTTTGACAATTTAAAACAAGATAGTATGGATGGGATCTTGTTCAGGTTTTCTAGAGGTTAACCTTAATAAACACATATAAAACTATTAAATCATATATTTTTATTAACTAAACATGATTTAAAACAATAACATATAGATAACAATAAGGTGATCAAGGGGATTCAAACAAGTTAAGAAATTTTAAGACTTGTTAAGTGTTAAAAGAAATTTTATACTTTAACTTAGCTTTCTATAAACTAAGTATAATCTTTTATATAAGTGCTTTAATTAATAATATATCAATAAGGTTAATCCATTTTTTCAAGGTTATAAGATTAAGGAGTTTTTATAATAGAACTTGAAATTATATATATATATATATATCTTTACTGGGACTTATTCTATTGAGAACCACTAAATATGAAAGAACCAAAGGAACTAATTTTGAACCATATTTTTTAGGGGTATAAGAGTAATTTTCCTTTAAAGTTTGAGAAGTTACTATTTTAGCCTTTTAAATAACCACTCTATGTACAAAACTTAAAGCATAATGTACAAGTATATTATGCAGTTCTCAAGTTCCTAACATAAAAGTGGTTCTTAATAGAATACCTCCTTATCTTTACTATTATATAAAGCATATATGAGAGAGAAATTAAGAAGTTCTTAAATTTAAGAAATGTATAACCCTTAAAGCATGATGTACAAGTCTATCATGCACCTTGTCACTTCACGCTCTAATCTTCCGTCAAAATTTGAATTCCCGCTCATCTCTTAAAACCCTAGATCTCCAGACCTTCATTCTGGCAATGACACTAAGAAAAGAAGAAAGACGACGATGACCACCAGTCACCACCACTTCACCTCCTAATCTTTTGCATCTCCCAACCACCGAGACCATGCTCTCATCTGTGTGTAACATCTTCGACAAAGGCGATTACTACAGTATAGGGTTTTACCCCTTTGATTCAGCGTAATAAACCCACCCCCGGTGATTGCCATCCAGGCACCATGGCCGTCGTCGATGATAAGTTCTTGTCTGAGTTTGATTAACTGTTGATGATTCGGTATTGTTTACATTATTAACACTCATTGTATTTACTTTACTTTAGTTTCTTCAATTTAATATTCGAATACTATTGATTTCCGTTGTTTTAATATCAATTGCTTGTATTTCTAGGGTTTCTTGCTAAATTGTTCTGGTTATCCTTCCGGATCTATATATTATATCAGGGCTTTCATGCTATTGGTTTGAAAATTCGTAAATCCAGTTTCGTTGATGATATATTTGAAGTTTTATGTAAGATATGTTTCGTATCGACCTTTAATCTATTTTCCTTGCAGTTAGTTAGCTGTTGTATGATTTTTTTCAATAGTTGCTATATATTAACAGATTGATGAATGCGTGCATGTGCACAGTCAAATGCAAAATATACTTTTGAATTATTTATTTATTTTTTTGTTTCAGATTTGCATTTTGTAATTGATTAGTTCATTGGGATTGAGTTTTGAACATCTTTTTCTTTGCACTTTGCAGCTTAATTAGTTCATCAACTAAAAACATTTTGTTGCCTATAATCAGGTAGATTACTTTTGAGTTTGTGCTGCAATGCTTTTTATTTTTTGACTCATATACTGGTAGTTTGTATAAGTTAAACATTAACAATAATCATTCTTGATAATCATGTTAAAAATAAAAAATATTCATGATTCTTTTGTATCATCACAAACCTTGTTGGAGAAGTAATTCTTTTTTTTTTTTTTTGCCTCAATATCAAAAGAGGTCAAGCTTTGTGATGGTAGAAAACTAATATATCATTTGTTTTTGGCAATCCTTTTTCATTCTTCTGTTGGTTGCATTTTTTTATCTAAATGGTATTATGGTACAAGATCCGATGGTGTTACACACAGATGAGAGCATGATCCTTTTGCATTCTTCTGTTGGGTTGGCTATATTAAATCTTTTATATTTTTTTTTTCCAGCTATTGTCCATCAAAAAGAGAATCAATGGTCTTTGGGAGCTTCAAACAACCAGAACCCTTTTATCGAAAGCTCCAAAAGGATGGGTTGGCATACCACTTTTTTTTTTATGAGCTCGAAGATCTTTTATGAAATGTGGTCTTGAGAATTGATGTTGTAGTGCAACTTATATGAGTTATATTCAATATCATTATATATAATCATATTGATGAAATAAAATCTAGAGATCCAGTGTTTGTTATACATTGCTGGAATTAAGAAATTGTTACAAGTCAGAATTATACCCCCTAGATGCAGGGAAATTAGCTCAAGTGTTGATCAATTGTTCGCATAGACAAGCATGCTATGGAGATCATTCATCTTTACTCATGTCAATCCCATCCAAATCATTGTTGATTTCATCATCAACAGGTACAACTATGTCTTTTTACTTGTTGATGTCGTCATTGACTTTTTCCTAGATGCATGAAATATGTTTTGTTATGCAGGTGAGACTTGGTAAAAATGGTGTAGAGGAACTGTTTGGCTTGGGGTTGCATTCAGAGTATGATAAACAAGGTTTGGAAGCCCTTTTTTCTAAGCTTAAGTCATCTATCGAGAAGGGAATCAAGTTTCCACCACCGCATCGCACGGGTCTCACAGAAGCCTTTCTATTTCAGTTCCCGAATGCCTTAAGAAGGTTATTCGCAATCATCATGATGTTTTGCGAACCAGGAGATGCTCGAAAGTTATGGAACGACCACTTTGATTCACTATCAGAAGATCATCGGTTACATTGTCAAAGTGTCGAACGAGTTCGAAATATGTTTCTTACTGATATTGAGGTCTTTCTAAGATCTATGGGTAAAAATCTCCATGATTTTGACCTCCCAAACATAAATGTAGATGTTAACCCACAACATCTTACTCATCGTGAGGTGCAAGAAGAGTACGAGATAGTTGTGGATGCTGAATACTTACGTGCCAAAGATTTGCTTAATCCTGTCCAACGAAATGTGTTTGATGAAATCATGATGTATGTTGATAATGATTTATTAGGTGTGTTTTTTATAGATGGTCCAGGTGGAACGGGGAAAACATTTTTGTACAAAGCTTTGCTTGCAGAAGTTTGTTCACGTGGTTTATGTAATGGAACAAGATTGATTTGTAAAGGGTTTCAGCATAATGTTATTGATGCCGAAATTGCTATTGGTCAACACACTAGAAAATAGTATTTTTGCCAAGAATCCCTCTATGTCCTTCTAAAGACGACATGTTTCCATTCAAGCTTAAAAGAAAACAATTTCCGATTCAACTTAGCTTTTCAATGATAATCAATAAAGCACAAGGACAAACAATTCCACATGTTGGTGTTTATCTACCAAATTCTGTATTCTCACATGAACAACTTTATGTGGCATTGTCAAGAGGGATCTCACGCGAAAATACCAATGTGTTGGTGCATCCTGCAAAGGATTTTGGACGAGACGGTGTTTACACATCCAACGTTGTTTTTCGTGAAGTGTTGCACGATGAATAAAGTGCATGTGTTCTTAAAGGTAATTTAACAACAATTTTTGATATTAACATACCATTCATTTAAGAATATATTGACTCATTCATTTTTATTTTAAATAAATTAGGATTATGCTTTGGGTGGAATGAAGATAAATCAGAAAGACATGGCTTGTGTGTTCGGTAGTTTTTTTTACAATATCATATTTTCTATAACTATCTTTTATTTATATTTATTTGTGTATTTTAATTTAGTGTAGTTTTGTAAAAGTCATTATATAGATTATCCACACCTAACTTCATATGTAAAACACGAACACTATCTATTTCTCTAAAGTAGCGATAAATTAGTAAAATACGAACACCGTGTTGTATATTTTTGTTTCCGCCGCCGCATCGCGCGGGTTTTCGACTAGTATATATATATATATATATATAAGAAACGTCCATATTTCAAGGGAACACTATTTTTCATTTTGTTCAATTCAATGTTCTATAATCATTTGAACCATGTTAGTCTTCAATAACTCAAAATATTTTTGGTTATAATCCTAAATAAAGAGAATAACTTAGGACTATGGTTAAGGTTTATTAAAGATAACATCATAAAAGTAAATAGTTACAAACCTAGTAACTCATTTGAGGAGTTGTTAGGACACTTAGTCGACTCGCACAATTCTCGTCAAAACTTTTGAACATGTACTAATTTTAACAATGTTGAACACAAACAAATCAAACACAGGTTGAATGTGTTTCATCTACAAACAACGAGCGCAAACATTCTTGAAGTAAGTCAACAGTCAACACAACAGAATAAGTTCATATGCCCCTTTTTTCTAATATTTTGATTTTAAATGCGGATAGAGAAACATGCTAAACTCTTTTATTCATTTAAAAGCTTTAGTACATTATTTCAATTATGATGCTCTCTAGATAATAATGGTTTAATCTTTATTATCATATCATTATCATTATCATTATGTGTGTTTGTGTTTGTAATGACATTGAGGATAGAACAGGCATGATATCATGATAATATAATTTCATGAGATCATCAAATAAATTGCATGAGACAATGTATTAAACTAGGTTTCATATCACTGGGTTATAACACTGAGATGGCAACGAGATATCACTGAGACAATTACTAGAGATCACAAGAAAGATATTCATGAAAATATAATTTCATGATGACATCATTCACCACATTTATTAACATAGTTTAATTAGACAACATCTTATAAAACAATGTTAATGACTAAAAATCATAACACTTGTGTTCATTTCATTGAGATCACATCATTTGGTCTAGATGACAGCGATTCATTAACTAAGGGTGTAAATCATTACCTGAGTTATTTATATACTTTTCATATGTACAATAATTATATAACTCATTATCTGAGTATGGGTTGATTTCAATACAATTAATATAGGGATAGTTAATCTAACGGCATCATATCGGGCACAGAAGGTGCTATCATTCAAATTAATGACAGAGAACAATAGTTTAGGAATATATGCATATCTCATCCTTATAGATATTGTGGAGAGCATATCTTACAGGCCGAATATAACATCAGTGTCGGAAACGTTACAGGAACAGTGATCTGCATAGTAACATTAACATTAAATCAGGTACAAATTTCAGTTATTACTCATATATCATTATTATTTCATGTTTATCATAGCACAGTTTCAGATTCATTGCACGTAACTAAGAACCATGGTTCAACAGTCAGATATTTATCTGATGATACAGAACCATCATGTAACTGCTAGTAAGGATTCTATTATGTATAAACGTATGTGAGGATGTACTGAACAAAACAACAACGGATGTCGTTACGTGAATGCTACGGATTATTCATATAGGTGACGATCTGTACGAATACATCTGAAAGTTTAATGTTCTGAATGATGTCCAGTAATTAGAAAATCATATTGAAAAGTGTAGTTATCGTCGTATTCGTACGGTGACGATTCGAACGATGCGTGTGACGACTGTACGATTTGATTTAAACTGTAATTTGAATATTTCAGAAAATTGAAATAAACGGAAGATATTTAATTAATTTACTAGGAATTACCACCTAAATTAACTTTACAAACTTTAGTTTTAAAACCGAGACGTTCGTTACGAAAACAAAACGTAACCGACGCTTCTACGCGAAATCGAGTGAAACCGAGCGAAACCGAGCGAAACCGAACGAGACCGAACATACCCGGGTTATTTTGAAGCATTTAATGAGGCATTTATGGCCTCATCTCTCCCCACCTACCAGCCATCACCCCCAAATTCATGCTCTCTCTCAACTTTCTCTCTCTATAAGCCATCAACCTAAATCCTTCATTTCTCCACGAAATCAAGCCATCTTGGTGTCAAAACAAGCACTACGACTTGTAGAACATGAAAGTACATCCTATCTAAGCTTTGAACCAGCTGATTTGAGGTAGATTCGAGTTTTCTTTTCGGGTTTTAGTGCATTCAAACCCTTTTACAAACCATCTATTGAAGCCGGCTAGAACTCCTCAAAACCTTAGGGGAACACCACGAAAACACTAGAGGATGATTTAGGGACTTTCTATATAAGCTGGTGTGGTCAGGAGGCTCGAAGTTGAGGGGCTACTTATTGTTTCTTTCGAATAGGCCGAATGAGCATCAGGATGGCCGCATGGCCAACTGGTAGAGAGAGCCAAGTTTGAAAGAGCCAAGGCCGAAGGGCCAAGGCCGAACAAGCCTTTCGCACAACCACCCCATTCGGTCGGGTATGCCCTCATTCGCAGACAACTACATATGGCCAAGCTGCATTCGTTCGGCAGCCCTTCTTCGGCCAACATGCTCGCAGACCACACCCATTCAATCGGCCATCCTATTCGGCCAAGCATTTCATTCGGACAGTCTGAATCCAGTAGCATGGGCTGCTATTCAAGAAAGGGTTAACCACCTACACATATGTGTTGCACGAGTGGACCTTGAACGTGTGTTATTTACATGGTAAAAAGGATATTATGGGTTCATGATATGCGACCACCTTTGTGTATTTAAAGTTCAAACATAGAGTTTAACAAGATAGAGACTAATATGGTTTCGTTATGAGACAAAGAACTAAGGGTTTTCCTAAATGCCAATGGGGTTTAATCTTGGATATGGGTTGGTCTAAGATGCATTAATCGATTGAAGGAAATCATAATTAGGGTTTTCAATAACAAGAGTTATCATATCATCATCTAAACATGGTTGTCGACATCATTTGAGTTCAACACACTTGGGAATTTATTGAGAATCAAAGATCATAGTCTAAGGTCATGGTGTTGTTCTTACTTTAGCACCTAACACTTAGACATATCATGAGAACATACAACTACATTAGGTTGTTCCTTTGAACTACCTTGGATGGGTTACAAACATAAACGATCAAAGAACCATGGGACAATCAAGAACTAGTAATGGCCCCAAGGTTAATCGAATGAGATTAACCTAAGCCTAGCATGTGTAATTATATTCCTCTTAAATTAATTAATGTTTTAATAAAAGGAATTGACTTATTAACTTCTTTGAATTAAATTGAATACATTCTAACTTAATGATTTAACTGTAAATGTAATTAACATAAACCTTACCTAGCTAAAGTTTAGTAGTGATTATTGATTGGATAAGGGTTATAAATGGGCGATACATTAGACTAGTTAGAGGGAATCCTAGAAACACATTAGCGACATAGGACACTTTGTTGCACACCGAGACCAAAACCCTAGATACGACTGTCACACCCCGAGCTGCAGAAACAGAACGACTTTCCCGTCGGGCGGAAGGTTCTCAGGGCGCGATATCGTGAGTGATAATCCAGATGATCAGATTGTTTACATTGCACATGATAATAATGAGAAATACTAAATAAAATAGAATTACAAAGTTAAATTACATCTGTATCGTTCATAATTTAACAATGTAAATCAACCATAAACATTATAAGATAATCTATCTTCTATCTGCACAAGATATACACAATATACTGCGTAATGATGTTCCAAAAATATGCATGTCCAAAAATACTAAGTCTTCTATCTGAAGTCCTAGTCCAAAAGCAATAACTTCTTAATTGACCTATTCGTCACCTGAGAAGTCATGCAAAAAGATCAAGTCAACACATGGTTGGTGAGTTCATATAGTTTAGTAACTGAAAATGATTTGTAAACCCTTTTCCGGTAAAGACCCTAACCTCATTAACATCACATGTAATATCCACATCAGTGTCCTTATATATAGGGCATACCCCTGAGTCGAGCTACAACCCGCCCAGACGCCATCCCACCACATACTAATCCGTATATGACACTGTTGTTAATGATAATTAAGCATTTTACCCCTACCACTAATCAACTAGTTCTTCAGTTCTTTGTTCTTGTAAATACACTCATTTGAAATCCATATTGATTTCATATGTTCATCGTACAAATACGATGACCACAGTAATTGTAGAAACAATTATAAATGCTTAATTAAATAAACAAATAAACATTTAATAAAATCTAAGTCCTATTGATTTGGCCTAGGTCAACTCGAGTAGACTAGTATGACAATCAGGTACTTAGTAGTAAACGAGATCTGTAAACCTCATCAAACATGTGACCTATAATCAATCAGTCTAGCTAGGACATCTTTTGATATATAGGCTTTCATAGTTATTTAGACCGTCCATAGTTCGTATAGTTCTTTAGTTCTTTGGCACATGTTATCTTTGAGCATTTCCCAGATGTTCCTCATAAATAGATCGTTTGATTTAGTGGTTACTGTAAGTGACATCAAACATGCGGCCTATAATCAAACGGTCTAGCTAGGACTTCTTGAATTATGGGGCTTTTGTTTCGTTACTGGCACATGCTATCTTTGACACTTCCCAGATAAACACTATTCTTTGAAAATAGTTCTTTGACAAGCCACCCTTGTAATAGTTCTTTGAAATAGATCGTTAGTTCTTTGACAACATACACTTGTAATAGTTTCGTTGAAATAGATCGGTATTTCTTTGACAAGACATCCTTAAAATAGTTTTTGAAATAGATCGTTAGTTCTTTGAAGTAGAGCTTTGAAAATAGTTCTTTGTTTTAGATCTTTAGTTCTTTGAAAGATAGTTCTTTGTTTTGAAACTGTTATCTATTCATAATGAATAAACAACTTACTTTGAATTCCAGTGTATTGTATACCTAAATTTATTCTAGGATACAATTTCACATAATAAACATATGTTAAGTAAAAGAATTTAAGTAAATATAATCCAAGGAAAATAATTTACGTCTACTTCTCAGCCCCGCGTTTGTAAAAAAATATTTAGAAAAGGGGCAATGAACTCACATGTGTTGTTGTGCAAATGAATATCACAGAAGAAAATGCGCGCTCTTTGACTGTTTCTTATGTATCTTTAGCACCTGAGTTGTTTTAAGAGATTCGAATATGATAAGTACTTATAATAGACGTTGTGTCTAAGGTTTGGTCTCGGTGTGCAACTAAGTTTCCTATAATACTAATGTGTTTCTAGGATTCCTTCTATCTAGGCTAAACGTATTACCCATTAATAAACCCTTAACCCACGAGTAATCATTGCAAGTCTTTAATTAAAACGTTTTTCAATTCATTCAATTTAAGTTAAACATTTAGTTAAAGTCATTTGACTTAATTTAGTTAAGTTTACAATTTAATTTCTTTTATTAAAAACATGATTAATTTAATGAAGTGAAATTTACACATGATGGGCTTAGTATAAGCCCATTGGGCCTTCTCGACCCATTATATGACTTCGTGTGTTCAATAGTACCTGATCAACGTTTTGATTAACCAGGTCCAGGTAATTCAAGTGAATTACTTAGACGAATCACATGTTATGATAGATCATCTAAGCTTTAGGATTTAATCGTAAGAACAACACCATAACTTTAAACTTAATGTCTTTGTTTCCGAATGCATTCCCGAATATTTTGAAACCAGTAATTTTACCACCCATGTTCAGTTATGAAGCGATCTATGAAGACTTTTTCTTAGTGAAAACCCTAATCTAGGGTTTCCTTTGATTTAATGACTTGGGCCGACTGGGTGGGGGTCAAATGAAGGCATCCGATCGAATGGGGACTAGTCGACTGAGCCTCCTTGGACCGAATGGCTTTGAGCCGATCGAATGACATTTAGCCAATGGAAGATCTCCGACCGAATGAGACCATGCCGAAAAAGGTTGGCACATGACTACTTCGGCCGAAGGACATCTGGCGAATGGGATTCATACTCTACACACATTCGGCCGAATGTGGCCTGGCCTCCATTCGGAGAGCTGGGCACCTGGCCCTTCGGCCTGTCAACCCAACGAGGAAGGTAGCCATGGGTTTCTCACGAATCGGCTAGGTAAGATGAGAGTGGTTGTTCCTAAGTTATCCTAGCATGATCATGTGATGTTTTTCCATAAAGTTTGACATGGGTTTGACCGGTTTCTAGAGGAGACCGATTTTAGGGTTTTCAACCCTTAAAACCGAACCAAAAAGATGGATCTTACCTCAATCGGCTGGGATCTGTTGTACTTTCAGGTTCTACAAAATCATTAAGGAAATCATATCCGTGTGTGAATCAAAGAACTAATGAAATCATTAAGAACAAATGAAATTATTAACGATCAATTTAAGGTGGATGTCAGTTGTATTTAGATCGAGACCACGTGTTAACACACGGAAAGTCCTGTCATAAATAGTAGACTTTTATTGTCAAGCTATATGGGCATCAATCCAACGATCAAACAAATTCTAAAGAACAAACGTGATCAAAATCAAAGGATATCCTAAAGTCCTGACATGTACAATAGGCCTGAGGGTCAAGCTTATATGGGCACATCGTGAAAGTCCCGACATATATAGGTAGACTCATTTGGTTGATGCCTGATATGGGCCACGTGTGAGACGGTACAACATGGACACCACCAACAATTAAGACTAATTGATTGAGTCAAAGAAGGCCCAATCATCATGTCTTAGTTGTATTTAAATGATTTAATATCCATTTAATTAAGCATTTAATATCATGTTTCTACAAGTGCTATGGTTCATCATGAATACGTGATGAACTCAAGAAATCAGTAGTATTTCGATTTGTGGAAATCAAAATCTAATATGACGATGGATGGAATGAAACGGTTAATTATCATTAACAACAACACGTTAAGCAGTCCGGTATGTGGTGGGACGGTGGCTGCGCGGGCGGTAAGTTCGACCCTACATATGTCGTATATATAAGCATACTTGATTGGATAAGATAGGTGGTTGTTGATTAGGTTAAGGTTGTCATTTCAGGGGATCAATGTAAACAACTTTCAGGGTAATCAAATGTTGTGGTTCAATGGTATAGGATGAAATGCTTAATTATCACCAGGAACAATGTAACATCTGTGCTGGAACTGTTACCGGAACAGTAAGTTGCACTGTAGATTGCACAGTAACTCAGGTACACATTACGTGAAAGTATGTTTATACTATTGATACATTATACTTGATATACGATTTTCTGAAATCTGATTAAAACCTATGGTCTAATAGTCAGAAACATGTTAGGCAACACAGTGTTGAACACAGATACTTGATATGATGCTATTGAGTATAAACGCATGTGAGGTTAAACAAAACGAAACTATAACGGTTGTTGTTACGGAATGATAAACCGACGAGTTATTCGTATAGGTGACGATTTGTACGAATGATTATGAGAGTTTAACGTTCTGAAATAATGATTGAACAATAGAGAACAAGAATCAGAAAGCCAAACCATCGTCGTGTTCGTTCGAATGACGATTTGAACGAATACGCGCGTTGGCGACGCGTTCTAAAGAAACGAAAACGAACACGAAAACCAACACGAAAACGACACGAACGACAATAAATTTAAGGAAATATGATATTTCCTGTTTTAAAATTTTGAAACTCATCATAAATAAAATTAAAAGAAACTGTTTTAATAAATCGCGAACAAACAAACGAAACGAGTAAAATAATGAGTTTCGACAGATAAATTAATTAAACGAAATTTAAAATAATTATTAAAATTTAAAAACCACTCAAATAGTTAAGATAAACTCTTTTTATTTTAATTACGAATAACACGCGTAGAAATCCGGAAACACGACGAAAATACGAACCGAGCAACCGAAACGAACCCGAATACCCTCGGGGTATATAAACATCTGATGTGTAGTTATTTACACATCTTTTTAGTATTTATTTTATATTATTTTATTTTATTTTATTAGATTTTTAGTTAGTTTTATTAAATTTTAATGAATTTTTACTTATTTTTATTTTTAATGTCATTTTTATAGGTTTCGTGGAAATAAACGTTCGTAGGTGCGAAGGAACCGAAGCCGGAATAAATTTGATGAAGCTGGAAGCTAAAAATATTAATTTTAGAAGTTCCGGTGTTAAAAAGTTGCAATTCAGGAGGTTTCGGAGCTTAAAAATGGATTTCAGCAAGTGCAGGGGGGTATTATGCAAATCTGCCAAAGATGCATCTCAGGGGACACGTGGCAGCATACGGGAACGCCACATCAGCCCTAAAAGGCTCTTGACCCGCGTGGAAAACCGGTTGGAGGTCCTTGACCCGCGCGCGACCCGGATACTCTCACAGATGGCTCCGCGTGAAGACCCGGCTCCCGACCCGCCTACCCGCGCCCCACTTCCCCTTCATTGACCAGCTTCTGGCCGTTGACCCGCGTTGACTGCCCCTTTGTGGGCTGTTGACCGCGCCTATGGGCTCCCTTTTAAGCCCAATAAACCCATTTTTTCGGCCCAGGTCGAGAGAAAGTGATTAAATGCAGCAATTTAAATGATTTTTGAACCCTAATTCGCAACTTAATCACCAAGGACGGCTGGAAACGTGAGAAAAACATATTTTGAAGATTTTGAAGCTTGGGGATCGATTCGGAGGCTCGGGGAAGGCTCAGATCGCGTATACAAGTGCTCGGATTGCGTTTTCGGGTTTGTTTATGCTTCGGAGTTTTTCGTTTCAGTTTGTTCTTGAATTTTTTCTCATGTTTGGATCTGATTTAATGTTTATGAATGTTTGGATGATGATTCTAGGCTAAATCTTTAATTCTGCCTAGATTACGGATGATTATTGGATGTTTTTTCGGTTTTTCGGGTTTGTTTATTTGAATGAATTATTGCTTTTGATTTAAATCTGATTGTGGATGATTGTGAATGTTATTAAACTATTGTGAATGATCTGATTATATGTTTAAACTATTTTGTGAAAAAAGGTTTGATTCGGTTTCGATACAAACTTGATTTTTACATGATTTTAGGTTAAAAACTCGTTTTTAATCCTAATTGTGATTTGACTAATCCTAGTAAATCATAAGAATTTCATATAATCAGATTTTAATTAGTGGGATAACCATCTTTAAAGACTAATCAAGTAATAAAGGTGTTGGGATATCGTGGTTTAACGGGTTTTCGGGTAATTTTGCATGATCATTGGATTATTCGTTGATTGTTTATGCCATGCATTTCAAATTCATGCTTAATCTAGATTAGATTGATTGTGGTTGTTGAGATTGACCTAATTAGTCAACCATAGAAATCTTAAGTGTTGTCCGTTTGGAGAGACCGACTCGGTAATCCATCATTACATCCCGGTAAGCTTTACACGACTAGTAGTATCTTTTTAAGTGTTGGATTGTCTTAACTGGAGATCTAGCATTCCTTAAGTTCCTGAATTGGTTGTATCTTTAGATCCGGTGTCATTCAAGTAAGCATTTCTGATAACTGTTAGATTCCTTTAAGATTCCTAGTCTAGGTAGAATCTCTTTCGTATTCGGTTTTCTAGTTCTTGAGGTGTTGAGTTAATTTAGTTCGTTTTCGTTAATTCTTTATTGTTTAAAAATCATTTTCTTAAAACAAATTTTGTTTTCTAAATTTAGTAAGTTTCTTATTCGTTAGGTTTACAGTTAGGGTTTATTATTAGATTTCGTGTCCTTAGGTTCGATATCCGGACTTTCCTTAGCTATACTTCATACGTCAGGTACACTTGCCTGTAGTGTGTAGTTCGGTTTAGGTTATTTCGATTTATTACTCGATAGTGTTGAACTAGGATTTCTATATATAAACCGACACATCAAGTTTTTGGCGCCGTTGCCGGGGACACGGTAATCCTTAGATTTACCTTAGCTTTAGACTTAGCTTTCTTTTTTTTTAGTTTCGTAGTTTCGTGGTAAGTTCTAGTCGTAGGTACTTTCCAGATATAGTAATTTTCTATTTTTAGGAACTTTCCATTCTTAGTAAGTGTCTGTTTTCCGTTTTTAGCAGCCGCTATTTTTGGCAGGTTTCTATTTTTAGTAAGTTTTGTTTATAGGATTCCTTTTAGATTTCCTTTTAGTTCGTAGGTTCGTCTTTTGAGTCTTACTTCTGCTTGGTGATTGTTTCTTCTTTAGGTTAGTAATCTATTAGTTAGTTAGTATTAATTAGGTTAACTGTAGTAAGTAATCATTTTTCTTTTCTTTTATTTTTCTTATTTTGTTACAGTGCATGCACCGCAGTAGACGGCCGGAGTCACTTGAGTACACTGCTTTTGCCGAGCCAGAAAGAGAGTTTCACTCGAGGTTACGATCTCACCTTCTTTTACACTGCACACACAACACTGCTATAGGAGAGATGGCTGCACCTGCTAGGAGGATCGTTGCTGATTTTGCCAAGCCGACTGCTGCTGGCAATCGTTCTTCCATCACTCGACCAGTTGTCGCCGAGGACAACTGGTACATCCCGACTCAAATCATCAATCTGATCATTCACTCATCTAAATTTCATGGACTACCCGAGGAGGACCCCAATGCTCATCTGGGTCAGTTCCTTCGTATGTGTGACACCTTTAAGATCAAAGGTGTTTCTGATGATGCAGTCTTTCTGCGTCTCTTTCCATTTTCTCTTGAGGACAAAGCCATCACTTGGCTTGAGTCCCTTCCATCTGGATCGATCACTACTTGGGATGAGATGCAGGAACTGTTTCTGACCAAGTATTTCCCACCTGCCAAAAATGCACGACTTAGGAGTTTGATTCATTCATTTCAGCAGGAGGAGGGAGAGAGTTTCTTTGCTACTTGGGAGAGGTTTAAGGAAATGTTGAATAGGTGTCCACATCATGGGCTTGAGGATTGGGCATTGGTTGAGAAGTTTTATAACGGAGTTACTTTTGCTACAAGGCATACACTGGATTCCACTGCTGGGGGTAACTTGCTTACCAATATGACCCCCGATGAATGCCTGAAGTTGTTTGAGAACATGGCTATGAGTAGCTATCAATATCCCACCAGGGGAAAATCCACTGCCACTCAGAAAACTGGAGTCTTGCATGTTGATTCGAACACTACTTTAACAGCCCAAGTTGAAGCATTGACCAAACTAGTCAAGGACATGCAAGTGAAGAACAATGCAAGGTGTGAAGTGTGTAGGGGAGGACATGAGACCATTCAGTGTCCTCAGATGACTGATGGATCTCAAGAGCAGGTTGACTACGTGGGAAATCCTAACCGAGGACCTGGAAATGCCTTTGGCAATTCCAATAACTCGGGAGGGAGGATCCAACCAGGTTTCACCTGGAAGAGTGGTAACCCACCTGGGTTTAACTCTAGACCTCCGATGCAGAATCTGTTTAGAGAACCAGGTCAGAGTAGTGGTGAATATGGGGAGAAGAAGTTCACTTTGGAGGAGATGATGCAACAACAGGCCCAGCTGTTGACTCAATTCATTACTGAGAGTAAGGCTCAACACAAGGAGCATGATACTATGATTAAAAGTCAAGGGGCAGCGTTGCAGAATCTTGAGAAGCAAGTTAGTCAGATTGCTAGTCAGCTGGGTGAGAGACAGTCAGGTTCTCTACCTAGCAAGACAGAGGAGAACCCGAGGGGGTATGCTAAGGCAATCACCACGAGGAGTGGAATGAATACTGGGAATGAGAAATCGGTTGCTGAACCGGCTGAGGATGAGGAAGTGATGGACGAGGAGATAGAGATGGAGGCTCCAGGAGAGGTGCGACCCACTAGGCTAGTCCCAGCAAGTACAACACAACCTGAGAAGACTCCCGAGAAGAAGAAGGATCCGGAGATTGACCTTTCCAAGATACCATACCCTGCGAGAGTCCTTCAACAGAAATATGAGAAGGAGTATGGGAGATTTCTTGAGTTGTTCAAGCAACTTAAGGTGAATATCTCATTTGTTGAGGCACTTCAGCATATGCCTAAGTATGCGAAGTTTCTGAAGGATTTGTTGACAAACAAGAGGAAGATGGAGGAGTTGTCAACTGTTACACTGAGTGAGAAGTGTTCTGCAATTGTTCAGAACAAGCTGCCACAGAAGAAGACTGATCCGGGTAGTTTCACTATCCCGTGCACATTAGGCAGCTCATCTGTTAGCTATGCTTTAGCGGACCTTGGGGCGAGCATAAATCTGATGCCTTATTCGATTTTTGCTAAATTAGACTTAGGCGAGCCTGAGCCCACCCGCATGAGCATCCAGCTGGCTGACAGATCAGTCAAGTATCCCAGGGGCATTGTGGAGAATTTGCTAGTTAAGATAGATAAGTTTGTGTTCCCTGTGGATTTTGTGATTCTAGACATGGAGGAGGATGAGAAAGTTCCACTGATCTTAGGCCGTCCATTCTTAGCTACCGCCAAGGCATTGATTGATGTCTGTGATGGTAAGCTTACTCTTCGAGTTGCAGACGAGACAGTGACTTTCGAGATCCGTAGATCTTTGCAGCATACAGAGAGCCAGGATGATACCTTGTACTTCATTGACACGGTTATGTCACACATGGATCGTTGCTTGAGTGAGATTAGGATAGGTGATCCTGAGAGTGTTGAGGATAGTGAGGGAGGGATGTCTGTTCATTCCAGTGAGCAACATCCAGATGTTTTGATTGATGAGATCCCAGTCTCTCAAGAGGTGTGTGAGGTTTTAGATAGAGTAGAGCCAGCGGATAAGCCATCTGTCGAGGCACCCCCGTCCTTAGAGCTTAAAGAACTGCCATCTCACCTTGAGTATGCATTTCTGGACGAGGATTCCCGATTACCCGTCATTATTGCTGCTGAATTGACGGAGGAGGAGAAGAAGAGGTTGATTGAGGTGTTGAAGGCACATAAACAGGCAATTGCGTGGAAGCTGATGGACATTAAGGGTATTAACCCTTCTTTTTGCACGCATAGGATTCTTATGGAGGATGAATTTAAGCCTGTTGTGCTGAGCCAGAGGAGACTGAACCCGAACATGCAGGAGGTGGTTAAGAAAGAGGTGCTTAAGTTGTTAGATGCTGGTCTGATTTACCCGATCTCAGACTTTGCATGGGTCAGTCCGGTTCAGGTTGTCCCCAAGAAAGGAGGGATGACAGTGGTGACTAATGAGAAGAATGAGTTGATTCCGACACGGACAGTCACAGGTTGGAGAGTCTGTATTGACTACAGAAAGTTGAATGATGCCACGAGGAAAGATCACTTTCCCCTGCCCTTTATCGATCAGATGTTGGAGCGTCTGTCAGGACAACAGTTCTACTGTTTCCTTGATGGATTTTCTGGTTATTTTCAGATCCCCATTTCTGCAGAAGATCAAGAAAAGACCACGTTTACATGCCCTTATGGCACCTTTGCGTATCGCCGCATGCCATTTGGTTTGTGTAACGCTCCAGCCACTTTTCAGCGTTGTATGGTGGCGATATTCCATGATATGATCGAGGACTCCATGGAGGTGTTCATGGACGACTTTTCTGTGTTTGGGAGTTCCTTTGATCATTGCCTGAGGAACTTGGATAGGATGCTGGCACGTTGTGTTGAGACGAATTTGATGCTAAACTGGGAGAAATGCCATTTTATGGTAAAAGAGGGGATGGTGCTAGGGCATAAGATTTCACGTGCTGGGATAGAGGTTGATAAGGCTAAGATAGAGACCATAAGCAAACTTCCACCACCCACCAACGTGAAATCCATTAGAAGCTTTTTAGGCCACGCCGGCTTCTACCGGCGGTTCATTAAAGATTTTTCCAAAATTTCTAGGCCTATGACTCAGCTTCTGGAGAAGGATGCCCCATTTGTGTTTTCCGAGGAGTGTTTGAGGGCATTTGAGCTACTGAAGGAGAAGTTAGTGGATGCCCCGATCTTGATTGCCCCCGATTGGAGCTCGCCCTTCGAGCTTATGTGTGACGCGAGCGACTTCGCGGTTGGGGCGGTTTTAGGGCAGCGACGAGACAAGCACTTCCATCCCATCTACTATGCGAGTAAGACCTTGAACGACGCACAGGAGCATTACACGACTACCGAGAAAGAGCTCCTTGCGGTGGTCTTCGCATTCGACAAATTCAGATCCTACCTTGCGCTTTCCAAGACGATTGTGTACACCGATCACGCGGCATTGAGGTACTTGTTCAATAAGAAAGATGCGAAACCGCGTTTGATTCGATGGATTCTGTTGCTTCAGGAATTTGATATTGAGATACGGGACAAGAAGGGTGCAGAAAATGTGGCCGCTGATCATTTGTCGAGACTTGAGAATCCCGAGCGAGAGGAGTTGCGTGATACGGCCATTGGGGATACCTTTCCTCATGAGTTTCTGATGGTAGTAAAGGCCGAGCAGCAGGGGTTGCCATGGTTCGCTGACTTTGCGAACTATCTGGCTGATGGTGTGTTACTGAAGGGGATGACTCACCAGCAAAAGAAGAAGTTCTTTGCTGACGTGAAGCACTACTTGTGGGATGACCCATACTTGTTTAGAGTTGGAGCGGATCAGGTGATTCGACGTTGTGTGCATGGAGCTGAGGCAGCCGACATGCTGAGGCATTGCCACGAGGGACCGACTGGAGGACATCATGGAGCGACACTGACGGCGATGAAGGTTTTTGACTCTGGTTTCTTCTGGCCGACGATATATAAGGATGCACATGTGTTTGTGAAGAGTTGTGATAGTTGCCAAAGAGTCGGCAACATCTCATCCCGTAATGAGATGCCCCAGACTTCCATTCAGGTTTGTGAGATTTTTGACTTATGGGGTATTGATTTCATGGGACCGTTCCCGATGTCTCGAGGGAACCGTTACATCCTGGTTGCTGTTGACTATGTATCTAAGTGGGTAGAGGCCCAACCTTGCCCCACGAATGATGCCCGGGTTGTAGTGAGATTTCTGAAGAAGTTGTTTGCACGCTTTGGTACTCCCAAAGCCTTGATTAGTGATAGAGGCACCCACTTCTGCAATAAGCAGATGGAGAAAGCCTTGCAGCGATACGGTGTGACCCATCGTTTAGCTACGGCTTATCATCCACAGACGAGTGGGCAGGTTGAAGTTAGTAATCGGGGTATCAAGCGTATTTTGGAGAAGACTGTGAGTTGGAATAGGCTAGACTGGGCAGATAAGTTAGATGACGCACTGTGGGCTTTTCGCACGGCTTATAAGACACCGACCGGTTCTACACCGTTTCGGATGATATATGGGAAAGCCTGTCATCTACCAGTTGAGATGGAGCACCGAGCATACTGGGCACTGAAGACGATGAACCTAGACATGGCTACTGCGAAGGATTTGAGGTTTCATCAGTTGCACGAGTTGGAAGAGTTGCGCGATCATGCATACGAGCATTCTCATGACTACAAGGCACGCACGAAGGCATTGCATGATAGGAAGTTGAGGGGTGATAAAGACTTTAAGTGTGGGGATGCGGTGTTGTTATACAACTCGCGACTGAGATTGTTTCCGGGTAAGTTGAAATCCCGATGGTCTGGACCGTATAAGGTGAAGGAGGTTTTCCCGTATGGCACAGTCGAGATTGAAGATAAGGATGGGGCAGCGTTTAAGGTAAACGGGCATCGGTTGAAGCATTACATGAGTGGCCCGTTTGAGAAGAAAGTGGTTGAGGACGTCTACCTCGACCCACCGACTGAGTGATTGTGGGTCCGAGTCTGGCTGAAGACTCGTTAATAAACCAAGCGCTTTTGGGAGGCAACCCACATTTTGTATATTTTCGTTCTTGTTTTGTTTATTATTTTGCATTTTTAGTTTATTTTATGTTTTGTTTGTGTGCTAACCTGATTGTCGAGCCATGCAGTCACGCATGAACATTTGTTACAGGATCCTAGGTACTTTCATGGTTGTTTCTTTTACTTGGATCACAGCAGGTCACTTTGGAGCTTACGCGTTTGCATGGATTGCTTGTCAGGGAAGTATCTCGTTTTTCTTTCTTGTTACTATCGTTTATTATTTTGTTTCTATTTTATTTTAGTTTTTCCCTGTTTTTAGACACATTAGGGACAATGTGTGTTTCAAGTGTGGGGATGGGGAAATTCCTTTCTTTTTCTTTCTTTATTTTGAGTCTAGTTAGCTTGAGCTTTTGTAAGTCCTGGGTAACCTTTTGCTTATGCTTAACAAGTCTATTTCATTATAATTCGTTAACAAAAGGCAGGTCAGCATGGGTTATTGAGTTTGTTATACGGTTAATCTTTAAGTTGCGTGATAAAGTTTTCCCAATTGGACTTGTTTTCAAAACTTATGGGTTGGGATTCTTATGATAGTGAAACTTGTTTGATAGTTGAAAACTGTTTATGTTCATATCGTTAACCCTAGTACACACGTTTCCTGTGAGATTTTGAGCCTTAACAGTCTATAATTATCCACTGATTCGTTTGTGTGTGATTTGACCTACCTGTTGCATTGCTTTAGAACTTGTGCTTGTATACAAATTGAGACTTTGATTGAGATCTGACACAGAGATGATTAAGGCATTAGGTTCACCCATTTCTTAGCCTTTCTTATTTCTTTTGTTTGAAACCCTTAAATACACCAATTAGACACCCTGTTGAGCTTAAACCCTTTTCATTTGATCACCCAGTTTAATTTCAAGACATCCGGTTAGTTAGTCAGTTACGTGTTTATGTTGATTAATTCTAAAAAAAAAAAAAACAAAACAAAAGATGCAAAAGAAAATGAAAAAAAAAGAAGAAAAATGTGTGAATAAAAGGTCAAAAAGACCTAGTGTTGGTAGCTTGCGTCGTTTAAATGTTTGTTTGTGAATAAAGTCAACTACCGGATTTTTCGCTTGTGTTTTAGCCACTTTAAAACCCTACGTGACCTACCCTTAACCTAAGCCCACCCTTTTAAAGTCCTTTTGATCTATGTTAATCTTGATATTATGTGGAGATTTGATTATAGCACAAGCTTATGTTAGCATTGTTGCAGTGTTAGGTTATGAGAGTTCACTCGAAAAAACATGCATATATTTAACCGAGTGTTGAGTGAAAATTGTGAGGGTGTGAACGTAATTGGTTGAATTCTTGAAAAACAAGTGAATCTTGATTGGGAAATCCCATTTTTGCGAAAAATTGCTTCATTCATGTCCGGTTGGGTTGTAAATCTATTGACCATTGTAAGTCTTGTGATTAATTGCGTAATTAATTCGTAAACCCATGTTCGGTTTTGTTTGATGTGAAACGTTTGTGAATTAGATTTCGTTTTGCGTTGTTTAAGGTTTGCTTAGGGACAAGCAAAATTCAAGTGTGGGGATTTTTGATGTGTAGTTATTTACACATCTTTTTAGTATTTATTTTATATTATTTTATTTTATTTTATTAGATTTTTAGTTAGTTTTATTAAATTTTAATGAATTTTTACTTATTTTTATTTTTAATGTCATTTTTATAGGTTTCGCGGAAATAAACGTTCGTAGTTGCGAAGGAACCGAAGCCGGAATAAATTTGATGAAGTTGGAAGCTAAAAATATTAATTTTAGAAGTTCCGGTGTTAAAAAGTTGCAATTCAGGAGGTTTCGGAGCTTAAAAATGGATTTCAGCAAGTGCAGGGGGTATTATGCAAATCTGCCAAAGATGCATCTCAGGGGACACGTGGCAGCATACGGGAGCGCCACATCAGCCCTAAAAGGCTCTTGACCCGCGTGGAAAACCGGTTGGAGGTCCTTGACCCGCGCGCGACCCGGATACTCTCACAGATGGCTCCGCGTGAAGACCCGGCTCCCGACCCGCCTACCCGCGCCCCACTTCCCCTTCATTGACCAGCTTCTGGCCGTTGACCCGCGTTGACTGCCCCTTTGTGGGCTGTTGACCGCGCCTATGGGCTCCCTTTTAAGCCCAATAAACCCATTTTTTCGGCCCAGGTCGAGATAAAGTGATTAAATGCAGCAATTTAAATGATTTTTGAACCCTAATTCGCAACTTAATCACCAAGGACGGCTAGAAACGTGAGAAAAACATATTTTTGAAGATTTTGAAGCTTGGGGATCGATTCGGAGGCTCGGGGAAGGCTCAGATCGCGTATACAAGTGCTCGGATTGCGTTTTCGCGTTTGTTTATGCTTCGGAGTTTTTCGTTTCAGTTTGTTCTTGAATTTTTTCTCATGTTTGGATCTGATTTAATGTTTATGAATGTTTGGATGATGATTCTAGGCTAAATCTTTAATTCTGCCTAGATTACGGATGATTATTGGATGTTTTTTCGGTTTTTCGGGTTTGTTCATTTGAATGAATTATTGCTTTTGATTTAAATCTGATTGTGGATGATTGTGAATGTTATTAAACTATTGTGAATGATCTGATTATATGTTTAAACTATTTTGTGATAAAAGGTTTGATTCGGTTTCGATAAAAAATTGATTTTTACATGATTTTAGGCTAAAAACTTGTTTTTAATCCTAATTGTGATTTGACTAATCCTAGTAAATCATAAGAATTTCATATAATCAGATTGTAATTAGTGGGATAACCATCTTTAAAGACTAATCAAGTAATAAAGGTGTTGGGATATCGTGGTTTAACGGGTTTTCGGGTAATTTTGCATGATCATTGGATTATTCGTTGATTGTTTATGCCATGTATTTCAAATTCATGCTTAATCTAGATTAGATTGATTGTGGTTGTTGAGATTGACCTAATTAGTCAACCATAGAAATCTTAAGTGTTGTCCGTTTCGAGAGACCGACTCGGTAATCCATCATTACATCCCGGTAAGCTTTACACGACTAGTAGGATCTTTTTAAGTGTTGGATTGTCTGAACTGGAGATCTAGCATTCCTTAAGTTCCTGAATTGGTTGTATCTTTAGATCCGGTGTCATTCAAGTAAGCATTTCCGATAACTGTTAGATTCCTTTAAGATTCCTAGTCTAGGTAGAATCTCTTTCGTATTCGGTTTTCTAGTTCTTGAGGTGTTGAGTTAATTTAGTTCGTTTTCGTTAATTCTTTATTGTTTAAAAATCATTTTCTTAAAACAAATTTCGTTTTCTAAATTTAGTAAGTTTCTTATTCGTTAGGTTTACAGTTAGGGTTTATTATTAGATTCCGTGTCCTTAGGTTCGATATCCGGAATTTCCTTAGCTTACTTCATACGTCAGGTACACTTGCCTGTAGTGTGTAGTTCGGTTTAGGTTATTTCGATTTATTACTCGATAGTGTTGAACTAGGATTTCTATATATAAACCGACACATCAACATCAAATGACTCACTTCTTTCATTTTTATCACCATCTGTCTCTCTCTCTAGATCCTTAAACTCGTCACTCTCTCTCTCACTAAGATTTCAACATTCAAATCCTCATAACTTCTTCAAATCATTATGAAATTGCGTGTTCTTGGAGCCTAAACGACCATCTTGAAACCCTCTACAAGGAAGTACAACAGATTTGAAGATATAACCACGAAATCTCGAGGTAATTAGCCTTGAAGTTCACGAAAATTAGGGTTTTCAGCCCTCACTTAGGAACATCATCTTGGTCGGCTAACCCCTCTCTCTCCCGAGTCACATGATCTCGAAACACCTTCATAGCACAACACCACCCTGTTAAAACGTCTTGCAATGGCTAGAAGCAGAAAGAAAGATGAGCAGGGTTCGTGGAATTCTTGCTGGCAACCCAAACAGTTGATGGCCGAACCTTGTAACCGGCAAGCGTTGGCCGAACCCTGCATGCCCTGTTGAACGAACCCTACTAGAAGTAACGAACCTTCATTTCCTGAACGAACCCTAACCTCTACTCACGAACCTGCTAAGCCACATGGTGGTCGAACCCTTGTCTCACGAACCCTACGAGCTAAGCATGGTAAGCCACGAACACTTGCACATGGAGACGAACCAGATGATCTTGGCGAACACATGCAAGCCGCCGAACGTTTCTGGGAACGGACCTTGTAGGATCCATTGGCGGAACCCTATTCCCAAATGGCGAACCCAGGAACGAACCCATGTAGGTACACGAACCCTTGAAGTCGGAGCCACAGCGACGAACCTGAGGATCGTACGCGAACCATAGGCGAACCCTAAGGGGTGCCGAACCCTTGCTAACATGGGCGAACCTGCCAGGACTACCGAACCTATGATACTTGAGCGAATCTGCATCTGTTACTTGACCGAACCTTGACTACAGGAGCCGAACCTTTGATGTCTCGCCCTCATCTGTGAACCTCAGAACATCAGCCTTAGCCAAACCATGTGTTGATAGGTTCGCTGGTCCATCGGCCCAAATTCAACGAGCCCAATCCATTAAACTATGACCATGTGTGTAGCCCAATTCGATCCATGTAACTCAAATGGGTTAACATGGCCCAAACTTGTTCGGCTCAATCCTTTTTCAGCCATAGAGTAATTCGGCCATAGCCCATTTCATCGGCCCAATATCTTGAACTAAACCAACATAAACCTTTCGGCCCATCCTAGACACACCGGCCCACCTCAATCAAGTGTGGCCAAGTTTGTTTGCCTTGTCCCAATACATGTTCTTTCTCGGCCCGAGGGATTATCGAATTGGCCCATTATGATAGATAAGCCCAAACCCTTTGGTTTACGGCCCATACACAAATTCTAGGCCCAATCTTACAATAAATGGAACAATGGGTTATCCGGCCCAATTGATTATGAATAAATGAAAAACATATGAATGAACGTTGGAAACGATGAAAACAAAGGACAAACACTTTTATGAACGTGAAAATAAGTTTTAAACGAACTACATAAAGGTTTAGAAGCCCGATGTGCAAATGATAATTTGTGATTATAAAACAAGTATGAAAACTTGAACAATGACGGAAATCCGATACTTCATGACACATATATGAATTTGGGCCGGATAACGAACAAGACTCGCAAGTGTTAGTCAACTTTAGACTAACACATACCCGCACAACAATTCCATACAAACTTATACTTATAAACTACAAAACTATGAAATCAATACATGATCGTGAACATCATAAACAGTGCAAACAAATAGTGCGTGCATCCTTATTCTACTTAGTCAATCACTACGGATACAAGGTGAGTTCATTTGTCCCTTTTTAAACTTATTTGTTTTACTTCGGGACTGAGAAGCATGTTAAACATTTTAAGAAATTATTGAAATGTTATTTAATGCTCTTAAACATAATCATGAGGTTTACAATAAAACTTATGCTTGGAAACTATTATTTTTGAAAAGCTATATACTTGATGCTTAAAATGTGATGCTTATACTACAAACAATATGCTTAAACTTGATGCTAAATGCTATATGAAATTGCTTAATGCTATATACGAGTGCTAATGCTACACGCGAATGCTTAACACTAAAGCTACATGCTAATGCTAAACACTAATGCTACACGCTAATGCTAAACACCAATGCTACACGCTAAAGCTTAACTCTAATGCTACATGCTAATGTTTAACACCAATGCTATACGCTAAAGCTTAATACTAATGCTACATGTTAATGCTTAATACTAATGCTACATGCCAATGCTAAACACTAATGCTACATGCTAATGCTAAACACTAATGCTATATGCTAATGCTAAGTTCTAATGCTACAATGCAAATACTATATGCTTATTATGCTTAAATGCTCGAAATGCTTGAAGTGCTCAAAATGCTATAAACTTGTATGCTAAAACTATCGACTATGGTAGAACATACTGTGACAATCCGACTTTTTGAAACTAACCTCGTTAACTCTCGTAGGCCCAATTGAATAGAAGCCGGCCCAAGTAGGCCCAATAAGGCCAAGGTAGGCCCAAGTAGGCCCAATGAGCCCAAGATAGGCCAAATGTATATATGAGGCCCAATTGGATTAATCAAGCCGATAGTATTCCAATTGGCCGATTAGTGATGATTCGGTATTCCGAATTAACTCCGTTAACCCCAGAACTAACCGAAACAATACGAAATCAAGCAAAATTTAGCTAGAAAGTATATAATTAATCTAATTGAGTTTAGGAACACCTAATTTATAATAATTACGTTTGAAATTGACCAAATTGGGGGATTTTGACTTGAAAAAGTCAAAATTCGGTCAAATGGAACAATTGAAATTGAAATTTATGATTTTCGGTTGTAATGAACCGAATTAAACATCTCATTAACTCGTGTTAATGATAATTGGCAGTTATCATCATAATTATTACCATAATTAAAGAATTAAGTCGAGTAAATGTCGAGTTATATTGAAACCGTAGACTTCAATATCAAAACCATATATCTCGACCATAATTCACCAAATTGAGTTCACAAAATCCTTAATCGGCACTCTTAGGAGGTTTTACATCGATTAATTTGATTCCAGAAGCCTTGGGTTGAAGATTCGATTGAAGCATAGGCCGAACTCCACCTTCTAATCGAACTACATCGAATCGACATCAAATAAGGTAAAAATTTATCCCCACACAACCTAAACATGCCGATTTAGACTAATCCTATGTCAATTTCGGCTTTTAATATCGAATCATATGAATTCGATTTCTAGGGTTCTTGATAAGGAATGAATTGGGGGTTTTGATTCAAACGTGTTTTAGAATCAAATTAAATTATGTAGAAAGTTTCATAAACCTCCGATCAAACTAAATCATATTCCAATTTCATATAACAGTCACGAATTGACCAAGTTCAAGTTCTAGGGTTCATTACTTTAAACGATTTGGGGATTTCGATCGAAATAGCTTTAAAATCAAAATCAAATTGTACTACAAGCTTCAGAGAGTTCCGATTTAGCTAAACCATAAACCTATTGCGGGTTGTAATATCGAATTATTGGATGTCGAATTCTAGGGTTTATGAATAAAAACAATTTAGCGATTTTAAATAGAATGAATTTGGTTTTCAAATTAATTGATACTGATAGTTTCGAAATAACTAGAGTAATGTAAACCCTATGATTTTTCGGATAATCAATAACGAAATTTATGAATTTGAATTGGAGATTAGGATTTTGGTTTGAATTCGGTCAAAGTATAAAAATCGTATGGTTTTGAATGATATAGATCAATTAACTGCTCATATAGACTCGATTGGACTGGATGGACAATAACCCCATGGTTTCAGGTCATATCGGGTTCGAATCTGGGCTCAATTGGGAGTCCTTTGATTCGGTTAAAGAAAACAAAGGGAACCCGATCAGTTATTGGTTAAAACCATTTAGAAAGGATAATGTTAACGAAAGATGAACTAGATGAGTTGGTAAGGAGAGTGTGGGGTGAAGGGGAGGTCGTGGGTTCGAACCACGCCTCTCCCATTTTGTACAAAAAAAATTCATATTTTTACAATTTTAATCGTAACTTATTCATTTTAACTCCGAATTAACCCGTCCAAGTTTCGTTAGAATCGTAACGGAGTTTCGATTCATATTAAATGATAAAAATTATATTTTTATCGAAAATTACGGTCGCCTATATTTACGTGCCTATAAACATAATCGTATATGTTTATACAATCTAATCAAACGATCACAAATTTGCTTATCCTTACGTATGTACACTTCTAACACTCTAACATGCGTGTGTTGACACGTATGTGATTTCAATCACAAAACGACATCCCGAATAACACAACGATTATTGTTGAAACACAGATTTTTCGTAGAAGAAAGTTTACGCGATTTCTTGTGTGTTTGATCATTCCATTGCTATCAAAGGTGCGTACACGGCCCCTTTCTTATTTTAACTGTTTTGGGGGAGAAAACATGTGCAACAAACTCTTTTTAGATACATATCACTTGCATGAGTTAGCTGTTTACATTAAGTGCAAACATAGCATTACAACGCCTTCTATTTCGAACCGTTTAATTTGCCGTAGTGCAAAGCGTGGTAGTTGAAGATAGATCTATTGGGTTTGACAAACCTCACTTGGTAGATGGGATCTACGCAGGTGTTTGACTGACCAAACACACACATTGCTATTGTTCGTGCTAGACAATAGTGTTAAGGCAAAAACATGCTATAGCATGGCAACTCGTCAGCTTCGGTGTCGACCACTTGTGTAAATAGTTTATATGACTAGCTATCATGACTGTGCATGTGCGATTATGTTATCTACAAACTTGATATTCAAACTGCTGTTTTGAACATTGTGAATACTTAAAACCTGTGTTATGCACCAACCTTTGTGTTGACTTGATTTACATGTTTTCTCAGGACACTAAGACACAAGCAAGGACAAGCAGGGACTAGGATGTTGAGTCTCATGCATGCATTTCAGTTCAAGTGTTTTAGCTTTGATAAATTAAGACATTGAATGTTATTGGATTTGTATTTTACATTTTCAAACTGTTACATTTTGTTATTGGTTTTAAAACGCTTCCGCAAACTTTGAAAATCTTGATGTTACAGTTTTAGACCAACATATGTTTTGAAATTCATATAGAGGTCCTCGTTATGTCTAATGATCTGAGATCCTGGTTTGTCACGTTCCCAAACGGTATGATTCCGTTATTGAAAATTGGGGGTGTGACAGATTGGTATCAGAGCCCTTTGGTTATAGCGAACTAGGTTTGCATTTTGTAGACTTAGACTATAACTGTTAGACATTAGACACTTGCTTACACGATAGTTTGTATGCACTTACATGTGGCATTATGTAACAGATATCGCATCATAGTCTAAGCGTATTCTTGATGAGGAGTCACATGTGGAAATTGAAGCGGCTAAGAAGAGGAAACTGGAGCCAGTGGATGATACCATTCACTATGGCGAGGATATTCACATTAGACCCAGAGGAAGCAGCCATTATTGGCAATGGTTCCCTGATCTCATCCGTAGCTGGGTACGCGAGGAGAGAGTGCCTCCTCCATCCGCTACTTCATCTACTACTGGCATATGGACATTACCGGCTCTAGGGTATCCGCTAGAGCAAGCATTTGCTGCATTCGTGGCACGTATGGATCGAGAGATCCGTAACATGCGCGAGGCGGCTGGGGCAATCACAGGATTGTTGGAAAGTAACAATTGGATTATGGATAAATGGAGGAGTCTTAAGGAGGAACTGACTCGTACGGACGAGTTACATGAGAATCTGGTGGAAGATGTAGAAATGATGCGAAATGCTATCATTGAACTCAACGACCGACTTCAAGATGCTGAATTTCGTGCAATTATGGCCGAGGCACGACAACAAGAAACGGAACTACGCGCAGCTCTGGCAGAGGCAAGGGCCGAAGAGGCCATTGCACTATCTAATACGGCTATAGATGGAACTAATGTAGTAGGGGATTTGGCCGAGCAAGCATTGATACTTGTCACCGAACATATATAGCATGATCATGGTGCAGAGGGTGGTCCACCAGAACAGGCTGATTCATCTCCTAGTGTTGCACCACCAAATACTGGAGTTTAGCTATTTTATGTTAATTATCTTTCATTAACAGACTTATATGAGTGGGTTGTACTCATAAAAGTAGATTTCGTGTTTAGTTGTTTTACATCTCTTTGACAAACAATTATAAGCACTAGTTTATCATAAATGATTAAGAATTTTTATCTTAACGGCTATGGTAGTGTGTTACATTTACTTTGTGCATGAGTGATGATTATGTGATGGGTGTAGTCTCATTATGTATATTTGTAAATAGGAAGATCATGGTTGGAGGAAACATTAACATGACCGCAACGGAAGTTGAGGCACTTATTAACACACGAATTACCGAAGCAATCGCAAACTATACGCAAACATACCAAACAGGATCACACAATCCAACGGGGGAACTGGTAAACCCACAAATGTGCACGTTCAAGACATTCTTGAACTGTAAACCACATAATTTCAAAGGATCGGAAGGAGCCATTGGACTTCTTCGATGGATTGAACAGGTAGAATCGGTATTCGAGACGTGCAATTGTCCGGAAGAAAACAAGGTCAGATACGCTATTGGTACTTTGGAGGGTTCAGCTTTGACATGGTGGAACTCTATCGTACAGGCACTCGGTTTGAATACAATCAATGCCCTTACTTGGAAAGGATTCAAAATCCTGTTGCAAGAGGAGTATTGTCCCTGTAATGAAATGCAAAGACTTGAGGTTGAATACAGACAACTCAAGATGAAAGGTTCTAATATTGAGGAATACACTACACGATTCCAGCAATTAGCAAGACTCTTACCGCACAGGGCAACCTCATCTAGCAAATGGATCAAGAGATACATTGGAGGGCTGGTAGCTCAGGTTCGAAAATTGATCATATCTGCAAATCCTACTACCATACAGCAAGCTGTTCGACTGGCACACCAATTTACTGATCAAACGATGCAACGGGGAACATTACCCAAACGAACAGTAACAGCTAAGGCAGGAGATCACAAAAGAAAATGGGATAGCATTGATTCCATGAATTTTACTCAGCAGTCATTCCAGGAGAATCGCAAGCAGGAATCCAACAAGACTCATCACAATCCAAGCAATAACCAACAGTCATCAGGAGGGTATAATGGTAAATACCCAAAGTGCAACAAATGTGGATTCCATCACTTTGGGAATCAATGTGACAAATACCGATGTCAGCGATGCAGAAAGATAGGTCATGTAGCAAAAGACTGTCGAGGGGAACTGCAATCAAGCTCATTCAACCGGAACAACACACAGAAAGGATGTTTTGAGTGTGGATTATCAGGACATTTCAAGAAGGAGTGCCCACAACTCAAGAAAAGAAGGGCTGATGATTTAACTACAAAAGGAAACAGCAATAACAACACAAATGTTGCTAGGACAGAGCTGTTGTGATTGGAGGACGTCAGGCATGGGAGGATCCCAACTTCGTTACGGGTACGTTCTCTTGAATTATCACTCTGCCTCCATGCTATTTGACACCGGTGCAGATCGGGGTTTTGTATCTAGCAAATCTTGTGAATTGTTAAGTATTAGTCCTACTGCTTTAGAAAACCCATACACTAAAGAACTAGCTAATGATAAGTTAGTTGTTGTAAACCATAATTCTAAAGGATGTGTTCTTGACTTGATGGGTCAAACACATGACATTGACTTTGTGCCTACCTCTTTAGGCAGTTCTGATGTAGGCATTGGCATGGACTGGTTGTCCAAACACCAGGCTAAAATAGTATGCCATCAAAAGATAGTTCGAATACCTCTTTCGCATGGAGAGACATGGTATGTACAAGGCGAGAAGAGCAGTACGCCACTGTGTCTCATATCTTGTATGAAAGCACACAAATGTCTGCGGAAAGGTCATACGGCAGTTATAGCACTTATAACTGAAAAGCCGGTAGCTGAGGAGAAGATTGAAGATATACCAGTAGTTTGTGAATTTCCGGAGGTATTTCCAGAAGACTTGCCGGGATTACCGCCTATCAGATAGGTGGAATTCCGAATCGACCTTACACCAGATGCAGCACCGATAGCTAGGATGCCTTATCGACTTGCATCGTCAGAGATGCAAGAGTTATCCACACAATTACAAGAGTTGTTGGATAAGGGTTTCATACGACCTAGTTTTTCACCATAGGGAGCTCCAGTATTGTTTGTTAAGAAGAAGGACGGAACTTTCCGTATGTGTATCGATTACCAGGAATTGAACAAGGTCACTACCAAGAACCGGTATCCGTTAACCAGAATTGATGATCTGTTCGATCAGTTGCAAGGTTCGAGTTACTATTCGAAGATTGATCTCAGGTCTGGTTATCATCAACTAAGAGTCCAGGTGGAGGATATCCCAAAGACAACATTCAGGACGCGCTATGGCCATTATGAGTTCTTGGTCATGCCATTTGGGTTGACAAACGCTCCAGCTGTATTCATAGATCTCATGGATTGTGTTTGTAAACCTTATCTTGATAAGTTTGTCATTGTTTTCATCGATGACATTCTCATCTATTCGCAGTCTGAAGAAGAACACGCTAAACATCTTCGATTACTATTGGAATTATTGAAACAGGAACAACTGTACGCTAAGTTCTCGAAATGTGACTTTTGGGATGCGAGAAGTTCAATTCCTGGGTCACATAGTCAATGAAAAGTGGTATACATGTTGATTCAGCAAAGAATGAAGCGATTAAGAATTGAGAAGCACCAAAGTCCCTTACCGGGGTACGAAAATTCTTTAGTTTGTCGGGTTATTATCGACAATTCATTGAGGGATTCCCAAAGATCGCTCAACCACTTACAACCCTTACGCACAAGGGAACAAAGTATAACTGGACGGATAAACAGGAAGCTGCATTCCAGTTATTGAAACAGAAACTCTACAGTGCACCGATTCTGTCCTTACCGGAAGGAACAGAAGACTTTGTGGTGTATTGTGACGCATCTGCACAGGGTTTGGGATGTGTATTGATGCAACGTGATAAAGTGATTGCTTATGTTTCAAGGCAACTACGGTCACATGAAAAGAATTACACTACTCACGACTTGGAGTTAGGAGCAGTGGTTTTTGCTTTGAAGATTTGGAGGCATTACTTGTATAGAACTAAGTGTATCATTTACACTAATCATAAGAGTTTGCAACATATTTTGATCAGAAGGAACTCAATATGAGACAGCGACGATGGGTTAAATTGTTGAACGATTACGAATGCGCGATTAAGTATCACCCGGAAAAAGCTAATGTAGTAGCTGATGCTCTAAGCAGAAAAGACCCTTCAACAAGACGGGTTCGTGCACTTATGATGACGATACATACTGACTTACCTGACAAGGTACGCAGTGCTCTAATCGAGGCTTTGAAAAAGGAAAACTTGGTACAGGAATCTTTACAAGGAGTGGAAGAACAACTGGATGTTAAGTCTGATGAAATTCGTTATTTCACTAATCGACTTTGGATATCTTTGTATGGAGGTTTAAGGAAACTCGTGATGGATGAAGCACACAAGTCTAGATATTCAGTGCATCCGGGATCAGACAAGATGTATCATGACTTGAAGGCACTGTATTGGTGGCCTCACATGAAAGCTGATATTGCTAAGTACGTTATAAATGTTTGACTTACTCGAAAGTCAAAGTTGAATACAAGAAGCCATCTGGTTCACTGCAACAACCAGAGATACCGATGTAGAAGTGGGAACAGATTTCAATGGATTTCATTACTAAGTTACCCCGTACACCGAGTGGTTGTGAAGCGATATGGGTAATTGTCGATCGATTAATGAAATCTGCACACTTCTTAGCAATCAAGGAAACTGATAAGATGGAAAAATGGACTCGAATTTACATCAAGGAAGTGGTAGCACGGCATGGCGTGCCAATCTCTATCATATCAGATCGGGATGCCTGATTTACTTCCAACTTTTGGAAATCATCTCATAAGTCATTGTGGACTCGTTTGGATATGAATACCGCCTATTATCCACAGACCGACGGTCAAAGTGAACGTACGATTCAACTCAAATTACTGGATGAACTCAGTGGAGTTCATGATGTTTTTCCCGTATCGAATTTAAAGAAATGTCTTTCTGATGAGACATTGATTGTACCACTGGAGGAAATACAAGTGGATGAACAGTTACGATTTATTGAAGAACCAGCAGAAATTATGGACCGAGAGGTCAAACAACTTAAACAAAGCAAGATTTTGATAGTCAAAGTTCGGTGGAATTCAAGACGTAGTTCTGAATTCACATAAGAAAAGGAAGACAAATGATGAAAAAGTATCCCCACTTATTCAAAACAACAACAAACATTAAGAATGCACATTAAATTTCGGGACGAAATTTCCTTCAACAAGGGGATGATGTGATATTTCACACTCTAACTGTAAGCACAAACAAGCACAAACACCTTATACTATTGATTTTAGTATAAACAACTGGGCTGAACACTAGTTTTGCAGAATGCAAACACAAACATTTCATGGTGGTACAATCATGAGCGATTAAACAATAGTAGTGCTACAAATAGAAGGAACCAGAATAATTGTTTAAGGTAAATTGACGAGTACAGGGGCCCATGTAATCGTGAATTTACAGGTACGCATGAATTTTGGAAGTTTCTATATTTTTGACTACATTCAAACATTTGCTATGTGTGAGATTACATAGTACAGTATACAAACACTTTATTCAATTGATTTTTTTTTTTACAAACATTGGTGCTACATTACATTCTATATATTTTATGTGCTACATTTCATATGTTACATGTTATGGTAATACATACATGATTAGTTACACACATTTTGCTATGTGCAGGGTTGCATAGTACAAACGGTTACAGACACTCACTATGTGAGAGGTTACACAGCACAGTATGATCAAACATAAACAGTCACAGTTAGGTGAACTAACTAGTGTACACGCAAACAGTCACATTGAACGATCACATTTAGTTGTGATGTTGTAAGCATTAGACATTGTGTGTGAGTACACACAAGCACACAGAATGATCAAATCACACTAACATGTACGATTTAAACTCGTAAGTAGTTTCCTAACTACTCCTAACATTTACTAATTTTCGGGACGAAAATTCCTTCAACAGGGGGATGATGTGACAATCCGACTTTTTGAAACTAACCTCGTTAACTCTCGTAGGCCCAATTGAATAGAAGCCGGCCCAAGTAGGCCCAATAAGGCCAAGGTAGGCCCAAGTAGGCCCAATGAGCCCAAGATAGGCCAAATGTATATATGAGGCCCAATTGGATTAATCAAGCCGATAGTATTCCAATTGGCCGATTAGTAATGATTCGGTATTCCGAATTAACTCCGTTAACCCCAGAACTAACCGAAACAATACGAAATCAAGCAAAATTTAGCTAGAAAGTATATAATTAATCTAATTGAGTTTAGGAACACCTAATTTATAATAATTACGTTTGAAATTGACCAAATTGGGGGATTTTGACTTGAAAAAGTCAAAATTCGGTCAAATGGAACAATTGAAATTGAAATTTATGATTTTCGGTTGTAATGAACCGAATTAAACATCTCATTAACTCGTGTTAATGATAATTGGCAGTTATCATCATAATTATTACCATAATTAAAGAATTAAGTCGAGTAAATGTCGAGTTATATTGAAACCGTAGACTTCAATATCAAAACCATATATCTCGACCATAATTCACCAAATTGAGTTCACAAAATCCTTAATCGGCACTCTTAGGAGGTTTTACATCGATTAATTTGATTCCAGAAGCCTTGGGTTGAAGATTCGATTGAAGCATAGGCCGAACTCCACCTTCTAATCGAACTACATCGAATCGACATCAAATAAGGTAAAAATTTATCCCCACACAACCTAAACATGCCGATTTAGACTAATCCTATGTCAATTTCGGCTTTTAATATCGAATCGTATGAATTCGATTTCTAGGGTTCTTGATAAGGAATGAATTGGGGGTTTTGATTCAAACGTGTTTTAGAATCAAATTAAATTATGTAGAAAGTTTCATAAACCTCCGATCAAACTAAATCATATTCCAATTTCATATAACAGTCACGAATTGACCAAGTTCAAGTTCTAGGGTTCATTACTTTAAACGATTTGGGGATTTCGATCGAAATAGCTTTAAAATCAAAATCAAATTGTACTACAAGCTTCAGAGAGTTCCGATTTAGCTAAACCATAAACCTATTGCGGGTTGTAATATCGAATTATTGGATGTCGAATTCTAGGGTTTATGAATAAAAACAATTTAGGGATTTTAAATAGAATGAATTTGGTTTTCAAATTAATTGATACTGATAGTTTCGAAATAACTAGAGTAATGTAAACCCTATGATTTTTCGGATAATCAATAACGAAATTTATGAATTTGAATTGGAGATTAGGATTTTGGTTTGAATTCGGTCAAAGTATAAAAATCGTATGGTTTTGAATGATATAGATCAATTAACTGCTCATATAGACTCGATTGGACTGGATGGACAATAACCCCATGGTTTCAGGTCATATCGGGTTCGAATCTGGGCTCAATTGGGAGTCCTTTGATTCGGTTAAAGAAAACAAAGGGAACCCGATCAGTTATTGGTTAAAACCATTTAGAAAGGATAATGTTAACGAAAGATGAACTAGATGAGTTGGTAAGGAGAGTGTGGGGTGAAGGGGAGGTCGTGGGTTCGAACCACGCCTCTCCCATTTTGTACAAAAAAAATACATATTTTTACAATTTTAATCGTAACTTATTCATTTTAACTCCGAATTAACCCGTCCAAGTTTCGTTAGAATCGTAACGGAGTTTCGATTCATATTAAATGATAAAAATTATATTTTTATCGAAAATTACGGTCGCGTATATTTACGTGCCTATAAACATAATCGTATATGTTTATACAATCTAATCAAACGATCACAAATTTGCTTATCCTTACGTATGTACACTTCTAACACTCTAACATGCGTGTGTTGACACGTATGTGATTTCAATCACAAAACGACATCCCGAATAACACAACGATTATTGTTGAAACACAGATTTTTCGTAGAAGACAGTTTACGCGATTTCTTGTGTGTTTGATCATTCCATTGCTATCAAAGGTGCGTACACGGCCCCTTTCTTATTTTAACTGTTTTGGGGGAGAAAACATGTGCAACAAACTCTTTTTAGATACATATCACTTGCATGAGTTAGCTGTTTACATTAAGTGCAAACATAGCATTACAACGCCTTCTATTTCGAACCGTTTAATTTGCCGTAGTGCAAAGCGTGGTAGTTGAAGATAGATCTATTGGGTTTGACAAACCTCACTTGGTAGATGGGATCTACGCAGGTGTTTGACTGACCAAACACACACATTGCTATTGTTCGTGCTAGGCAATAGTGTTAAGGCAAAAACATGCTATAGCATGGCAACTCGTCAGCTTCGGTGTCGACCACTTGTGTAAATAGTTTATATGACTAGCTATCATGACTGTGCATGTGCGATTATGTTATCTACAAACTTGATATTCAAACTGCTGTTTTGAACATTGTGAATACTTAAAACCTGTGTTATGCACCAACCTTTGTGTTGACTTGATTTACATGTTTTCTCAGGACACTAAGACACAAGCAAGGACAAGCAGGGACTAGGATGTTGAGTCTCATGCATGCATTTCAGTTCAAGTGTTTTAGCTTTGATAAATTAAGACATTGAATGTTATTGGATTTGTATTTTACATTTTCAAACTGTTACATTTTGTTATTGGTTTTAAAACGCTTCCGCAAACTTTGAAAATCTTGATGTTACAGTTTTAGACCAACATATGTTTTGAAATTCATATAGAGGTCCTCGTTATGTCTAATGATCTGAGATCCTGGTTTGTCACGTTCCCAAACGGTATGATTCCGTTATTGAAAATTGGGGGTGTGACACATACCAAATTGGCCTCTCAGTGCTTGCCATGGGTGTTCTTCATAGTCGGAACTTGAAGGAACAGACCTTTGACCTATCAGTGCTTTTCATAGGGTGACCTTCATAGTCAGGACTTAGAGGAGTAGACGGTTGGTCTCTCAGTGCTTGCCATCCAGTGATTCCTCAATGCCCACTCATGCTATAAATTTAAACATAATGCTAAAGATACAGGCTATTATAGAATGAATCAACTGGCCTCTCAGTGCTTGCCAGGGGGTGTTCTATGTAGCTAGGACTATTGTAGATCAGATCTTTTGGCCTCTCAGTGCTTGCCAAGAAGGGTGTTCTCCATGGTAAGGATTTTGAGGAACAGACTGTTGGTCTCTCAGTGCTTGTCATACAGTGATTTCTCATTTTCCACAAATGTGTAAACTTAATCTAAATGCTAAAGCAATGGATACAAGGGATGGTAGGTAAGACGCTTAATTATCATTAATAGCAATGTCCTATGTGACTTAGTATGTGGTGGGACGGCGTCTGGGCGGGTCGTAGGCTCGACTCAGGGGTATGCCCTATATATAAGCATACCGAGTTGCATGATACAGGTGTTGTTAATGAGATTAAGGTTGTTACCGGGGGAACGCAAGAATGCTTTTGGGTCAATATCATAAACCTTCAAACACGATGCTTGTTAAACCTATATTGAAGCTAATACATATGAAGGCTATAGACTTGTAAACTTTGAAACAGTAAACTAAAGCTATGATGAAGAATGACTCGAATGGTAGGTAAAATGCTTAATTATCATTAATAGCAATGTCCTATGTGATTTAGTATGTGGTGGGACGGAGTCTGGGCAGGTTGTAGGCTCGACTCAGGGGTATGCCCTATATATAAGCATATCGAGTTGGATGATACATGTGTTGTTAACGAGGTTATGGTTTTACGGAAAGAGGTTTGCTAAAGCTATTTTTTTACTTATAAACTCTATTAACTCACCAACCATTATGTTGACCCTGTCTTTTTACATGTGTTTCTCAGGTGATGCACAGAAATACGCTTAAGCTTTTGGATTGCATACTAGGATGCCAGTTAGCAGACCTAGTAGACTTTTGGAGAAGCACATATTTTGCTATGGATGCGAATCACTTTTGATATCTTGTACAGATACAAAATAGGAAACATATGATTCTTTTGTTAGGTTTACCGGGTTAAATTACTGAACATTGATATTGCAATTTAACTTTGTAATCCTACTTTAATGATTGATTGCGCTTTAGTTATTCTTAACATTGATGCTATGTAAACAATCTGATCATCACGATTATCACTCACGATATCGCGCCCCAAAAAACCTTCTGCCCGACGGGGACTACGATCCTACCCCGCCGGCTAGGGGTGTGACAAACAATATATCATGTGGTTTAGTATGTGGTGGGACGGTGGCTGGGCCGGGCGGTAAGTTCGACCCTACATATGCCCTATATACAAGGATATTGAACTAGATGGCATAGGTGGTTAATGGTGAGGTTAAGGTTGCCATTCTAACCTTAAACTAATAAAAATAAACTAAAAATAATATGTATTAGGACTTACAGTGTAAAAAGATTTAAGTTGAACTATTTTTATAAAACTATACGCAATTAACGAGTCCGATCAAAATCAAACACGCAGGTAAACACCCATGGTATAAAACCCCATTTTTCTCCTCCTCCTCCTTCATTTTCAGTAGATTTCACTCTCTCTCTCTACATGAAAATCGTCCTCTCTCTCTCTACTCTCTCTCTAGCTTCATCAACACTCCACCATAACAAACCATTACCAAATTTCGAGCTCTTGGTGCCTAAATGATCCTTTCAACGAGTAGAATACAGAAGTACAATGTATCTAGACCAAAACAAGCATAATCGGAAGATAATCTAGAGAGAAGTTTCAGAGTTTTGAGGGTTTTCATTCCCTTTGAGCTACTCGAACTGGGTAACCAGACTTCAACCATCAAAACACTTTATTTCTGCACTAAAGTGAGTTAGGATCTGAGGAAACATGTGAGACTAGAGCTGGGATGTTCGAAATGTGGGTCTTAAAAGGCTGAACCTCAATATAGATGCAAGAACATCAGTGATATTTAGTATCGATGGTTCCAATTTGTGCAGTAACCTCAGCACTGAAACTGATAAGTTCGATGGCCCCAACCACCTTCACCATCGTTAATTCTGGTAGTGTTGACCCCTCCAAGAAATTGAGGGGTAGATTCTATAGATATTCACTATTACACTGCTCATACCATAGACATTGTACCTTGGTAGATACTGCTAGTATCGACAGGGAGGGGTTGTTCTTATTTCTCATCGATACTAGATGATCTAGAACGTGTCGATACTATATGATAACCTCATCCAAGCATTTTTAGGCCAAAGATCTAAGATGTTAATCGAATAGGAGGTTCTAAACATGGACTGAATGTGGTAATATCAGCAAGAAAGTCCCATGACTTGGCCTATACTCACCATCTTAAACATTAGTTTTGTTGGAACTAATACCATCGATATTAGGCCTCGTTATTATCCAGGAGTTGTTCGATATTAATGCTCAAGTTATATTCAAGTAAATCTAACTTTCAAACATAATTGTGTTAATCGGAAAATGAAATAAACAAATGGGTACAAGCTGGGATCTTTGATATCAGTACAAAATTACTGGCTTTAAAATTAAAACTATTTATATTTGAATACAAATTATCAAAGGCATGTAAATAAAACGTAATTTCAAAGCATGGGGTTTCGAGCTAAAGCGTGTTTGACAATTTAAAACAAGATAGTATGGATGGGATCATATTAAGGTTTTCTAGAGGTTAACCTTATGATGGAACCATCAATAGAATCTCGGATCTTTATAAACACATATAAAACTACTAAATCATATGTTTTTATTAACTAAACATGATTTAAAACAATAACATATAGATAACATTAAGGTGATTAAGGGGATTCAAACAAGTTAAGAAATTTTAAGACTTGTTAAGTGTTAAAAGAAATTTTATACTTTTTGCTTAGCTTTCTATAAACTAAATATAATCATAAAAGTGCTTTAACTAATAATATATCAATAAGGTTAATCCTTTTTTTCAAGTTTATAAGATTAAGGAGTTTTTATAATAGAACTTGAAATTATATATATATATATATATATATATATATATATATATAAAAAAAAGAAACGTCCATATTTCAAGGGAACACTATTTTTCATTATGTTCAACTCAATGTTCTACATTTGAACCATGTTAGTCTTCAACAACTCAAAATATTTTTGGTTATAATCCTAAATAAAGAGAATAACTTAGGACTATGGTTAAGGTTTATTAAAGATAACATCATAAAACAAAATAGTTACAAAGCTAGTAACTCATTTGAGGAGTTCTTAGGACACTTAGTCGACTCACACAATCCTCGTCAAAACTTTTGAACATGTACTAATTTTAACAATGTTGAACACAAACAAATCAAACACAGGTTGAATGTGTTTCATCTACAAACAACGAGCGCGAACATTCTTGAAGTAAGTCAACAGTCAACACAACACAGGTGAGTTCATATGCCCTTTTTTCTAATATTTTGATTTTAAATGCGGGCTGAGAAACATGCTAAACTCTTCTATTCATTTAAAAGCTTTAGTACGTTATTTCAATTATGAGGCTTTCTAGATAATAATGGTTTAATCCTTATTATCATATCATTATCATTACGTGTGTTTGTGTTTGTAATGACATTGAGGATAGAACAGGCATGATATCATGATAATATAATTTCATGAGATCATCAAATAAATTGCAAGAGACAATGTATTAAACTAGGTTGCATATCACTGGGTTATAACACTAAGATGGCAACGAGATATCAGTAAGACAATTACTAGAGATCACAAGAAAGATATTCATGAAAATATAATTTCATGATGACATCATTCACCACATTTATTAACATAGTGTAATAAGACAACATCTTATAAAACAATGTTAATGATTAAAAATCATAACACTTGTGTTCATTTCACTAAGATCACATCATTCGGTCAAGATGACAGTGATTCATTAACTAAGGTTGTAAATCATTACCTGAGTTATTTATATACTTTTCATATGTACGATAATTATAAAACTCATTATCTCAGTATGGGTAGATTTCAATACAATTGCTATGGGGATAGTTAATCTAACGGGATCATACCGGGCACAGAAGGTCCTATCATTCAAATTAATGACAGAGAACAATAGTTTAGAAATATATGCATATCTCATCCTTATGGATATTATGGAGAGGATATCTTGCAGGCCTGATGTAACATCAGTGCCGGAAACGTTACCAGAACAGTGATCTGCACAGTAACATAAACAGTAAATCAGGTACAAATTTCAGTTGTTACTCATATATCATTATTATTTCATGTTTATCATAGCACAATTTCAGATTCATTGCAGAAACGTAACTCAGAACCATGTTTCAACAGTCAGATATTTATTTGACGATACAGAACCATCATGTAATTGCTAGTAAGGATTCTATTATGTATAAACGTATGTGAGGATGTACTGAAGAAAACAACAACGGATGTCGTTACGTGAATGCTATATTGACGGATTATTCGTATAGGTGACGATCTGTACGAATACATCTGAAAGTTTAATGTTTGGAATGATGTCCAATAATTAGAAAACCATATTGAAAAGTGTAGTTATCGTCGTATTCGTACGGTGACGATTCGAACGAATACGCGCAACGACTGTACGATTCGATTTAAACTGTAATTTGAATATTTTCAGAAAATTAAAATAAACGGAAGATATTTAGTTAATTTTACTAGGAATTACCACCTAAATTAAATTTACAAACTTTATTTTTAAAACCGAGACATTCGTTACGAAAACAAAACGAAACCGACGCTTCTACGCGGAATCGAGCGAAACAGAACAAGACCGAACATACCCGTGTTATTTTGAAGCCTTTAATGAGGCATTTATGGCCTCATCTCTCCCCACCTACCAGCCATCACCCCCCAAATGATTGCTCTCTCTCTATTTTCTCTCTCTAGAAGCCATCAACCTAAATCCTTCATTTTTCCACGAAATCAAGCCAACTTGGTGTCAAAACAACCCCTACGACTTGTAGAACTCGAAAGTACAACCGATCTAAGCTTTGAACCTGCTGATTTGAGGTAGATTCGAGTTTTCTTTTTGGTTTTTAGGGTATTCAAACCCTTGTACGAACCACCTCTTGAAACCAGGTAGAACTCCTCAAAACCTTAGGGGAACACCACGAAAACACTAGAGGATGATTTAGGGACTTTCTATATCAGCTGGTGTGGTCAAGAGGCTCGAAATTGAGGGGCTGCATATTGTTTCTTTCAAACAGGCCGAATGAGCATCAGGCTGGCCGCATGGCTAAGCGGCCGAGAGAGCCGAGTCCGAAAGAGCCAAGGCCGACAAACCCAAGGCCAAAGGTCCAAGGCCGAACAAGACTTTTGCACAACCACCCCATTCGTTCAGGTATGCCCTCATTCGCATACAACTTCAAACAGCCAAGCTCCATTCATTCGGCATCCCTTCTTAGGACAACATGCTCGCAGACCACACCCATTGGATCGTCCATCCTATTCGGCCATGCATTTCACTCGGACAGTTTGAATCCAGTAGCATGGGCTTCTATTCGGAAAAGGGTTAACCACCTACACATATGTGTTGCATGCGGGGACCTTGAACGTGTGTTACTTACATGGTAAAAAGGATATTAGGGTTTCATGATATGTAACCACCTTTGTGTATTTTAAGTTCAAACATAGTGTTTAACAAGATAGAGGCTAATATGGTTTCGTTATGAGACAACGAAATAAGGTTTTTCCTAAATGACAATGGGGTTTAGTCTTGGATATGGGTTGGTCTAAGATGCATAAATCCATTTAAGGAAATCATAATTAGGGTTTTTAATAACAAGAGTTTTCATATTATCATCTAAACATGGTTGTCGACATCATTTGAGTTCAACACACTTGGGAATTTATTGAGAATCAAAGATCATAGTCTAAGGTCATGGTGTTGTTCTTACTTTAGCACCTAACACTTAGACATATCATGAGAACATACAACTACATTAGGTTGTTCCTTTGAACTACCTTGGATGGGTTACAAACATAAACGATCAAAGAACCATGGGACAATCAAGAACTAGTAATGGCCCCAAGGTTAATCGAATGAGATTAACCTAAGCCTAGCATGTGTAATTATATTCCTCTTAAATTAATTAATGTTTTAATAAAAGGAATTGACTTATTAACTTCTTTGAATTAAATTGAATACATTCTAACTTAATGATTAAACTAAAATGAATTATTTAAAATGTTTTAATTAAGGACTGTAAATTTAATTAACATAAACCTTACCTAGCTAAAGTTTAGTAGTGATTATTGATGGGATAAGGGTTATAAATGGGTGATACATTAGACTAGTTAGAGGGAATCCTAAAAACGCATTAGCGACATAGGACGCTTAGTTGCACACTGAGACCAAAACCCTAGATACGACTATTATAAATACTTATAGTATTCGAATCCTCTTAAAACAACTCAGGTACTGAAGAAACATAGTCTACAAGTAACGAGCGCACATTTTGTTGTAAATCAATACAGAGCAACACAGGTGAGTTCATTGTCCATTTTCTAAACACTTTTGTTTTCAAACGCGGGGCTGAGAAGCGTGCGTAAACCTTTTTATATAAATATGTTTTAAGTAAATGCTTTTACTTATTGTATGTTTTATATACATGTTGTATTCCTAGACTCCTGCCTAGGTAAATTATATGCAGGTTTAACTAACGAATTAATTAATTACTCTTATGAGTAAGATAATAATTCTAAATCAAACAATTAACTTAACAAAGTTCTAATTCAAAGAATCCAAACTCAGTGTAGAATCCAAAGAGCTAAAACTAAAGATCAAATTCTAGGAAATCTAATTCAGTGTGTGTTCAATAAAAATAAGGATTACACTCAAGAATCTGAACTCAGTGTGGAAGCCATGGAATTCTAAGGATCAAAATCAAGGAAATCATATCCGTGTGTGAGTCAAAGAACTAATGAAATCATTAAGAACTAGTGAAATCATTAACGATCAATTGAAGGTAGATGTCAGTTGTATTCAGATCGAGACCACGTGTTAACACATGGAAAGTCCCGTCATAAATAGTAGACTTTTATAGTCAAGCTATATGGGCATAAATCAAACGATCAAACGAATTCTAAAGAAGAAACGCGATCAAAATCAAAGGATATCCTAAAGTCCTGACATGTACAGTAGGTATGTGGTGGGACGGTGGTTGGGCGGGCGGTAAGGTTGTCATTTCAGGGGATCAATGTAAACAGTTTTCTGGGAAATCAAACGTTGTGGATCAATGGTATGGGATGAAATGCTTAATTATCACCAAGAACAATATATCATGTGGTTTGGTATGTGGTGGGACAGTGGCTGAGTCGGGCGATAAGCATATTGAACTCGATGGTATATGTGGTTAATGGTGAGGTTAAGGTTATCATTCGAATGATTATTCAAATTTATTTTTAAATAAAACTACATGAACTCACCAACCATGTGTTGACTTGATCTTTTTGCATGACTTTTCAGGTGACGAACAGGTCTGAGTAGAAGTTATTGTTTTTGGACTAGGATGCCAGATAGAGGACCTAGTATTTTGGATCTGCATATTTTTGAAACATCATTTTATAGATTATTTTTTATATCTTGTGCAGATACAAGATAGAAGAATTATGATGTTGAAAGTAGATTTACATTGTTAAACTATGAACAAAACTGATGTAATTTAACTTTGTAATTCTATTCTATTTAGTATTTTCTCGTTATATATCATGTGCAATGTAAAAAATCTGATCATCACGATTATCATTCCCGATATCACGACCCGGGGCCTTTCCGCCCGACGGGACACACGTCATGGAGAGGATATCTTACAAGCCGGACTGGTCAGAAATGACAATCATTGAGACTCTTAAGTCTCATCCTTTTAGATATCATGGAGAGGATATCTTACAGGTCTAGATGGTCAGAAATGACAGTCCTCGAGACTCTTAAGTCATATCATACTAGACATCATGGAGAGGATATCTCGCGTTTCAGATTTATCATTAAGGATAGGCATACAGAAAAAGAAGTCTCACTTTTATAGATATTATGGAGAGGATCTCTTACAAGCCGAACTGGTCAATCTGACAGTCATAGGGACTATTAAGTCTTGCTCTAGATATCGGTGTGGGATATCTTACACTTCGGGCTAATCAGTAATGATCAACTAACAGAGACTATTAAGTCCCTATCTCATAGGTATCGTTGGGGATATCTACAGGCCGGGCTACTCCGTAAGGAATGGCTAACAGTGACAATCATGTCTCTATTCTAAATATTGGGGAAAATCGAATTGGGGAATTATGTGAGAGATGAAATGGGTATCCATAGTTACAATACAGGTGGTATGGAGTTTAGTTAAGCATGTGGCGGGCTGGCGGCTTCATTCGTGATACGTATGACCTATATATAAGCACGCTTAGCTGGACAATATACTATCTGCAGGTGTAACTATGAAGAGAACATTGGTGTGTGATAAAGCAAATAAATTTAAAACCAGACTTGTGTGTGTGATATCATGAATTGGGAGTAATCAAATTTCAATTGTTTTCATTACTAAAACTTATGAACTCACCAACCTAGTGTTGACTGCTTGTTTTAAATGCATGTTTTCTCAGGTGACAGACATGTTTAGTCATCAAATCATTAGGGTTTAAGCTAGAGGACTTATTAGAGGACCTAGCTTACTTTTGGTTGCACATACTTTTGATGGTATTTTGAATCTCTTTTGTATATCTTGTGCAGATACAAGACAGAAACTATATGATTGTTTTGAGTAGATTTACTTAGTTAAATTATGAACACGTACTGTGTAATTTAACTTTGTAATTCTATGTATTTAATGTCATGTTAGCATTTCTCATTATATATCATGTGCCACGTAAAAAATCTAATCATTTCGATTATCACAAGATATCACGCCTCGAAAACCTTCCGCCTGACGGAAAAGTCGATCCAGCCCGCCGGCTCGGGACGTGACATGAAATCCTTTAAGTTCGATGAAAGACAAACCGGTTTAACATACATAACACCCTATTGAACCACACCCGGCTAACCTATGTTCAAACAGTCCTTGTGTGCTCGATTCTTGATTGTTTAAGATGGTTCCAAGTTTAGATTACTTGGATTAAGCTAAGGTACCAGTATCGACACACTAATGGCTAGTATCGATGACCATCACAGCTTAATATCGACTAGAATATTGTTGCCACCTTCGAGATTTCAGAATCGACCAACTTAAGTTCACAGCCCTTGAGGCCATCAATTCTATAGTTTTGATGGCACCTTTTGTGTTCTGAAATTAGATGACATTGACATTACAAGCTCAAAAGGCTTGCCATCGATTTTAACGTCATCGAGATTACCTAATCTCGACATATGGACCTGGTCATGAACTGCATCCATCAACATTAGAGTTAGCAACTTTTTCTTGCATCACTATTGTTCCTACCCAGAATTTCAGCCACATTCTAATTTTCTAATGCTTGAATCAACACAATACCAGGGTTCCTAAGTTGTTTTTGTGCATAACCTAACTGATTTAAAGTGATAAAAACGGGTTTGAAAATTACCTCGTCGGATTAGTAGAAAACCCTTAAAATCAGAAACTTCTAATTAAAACTGCGGTTGATCCAGCTCATTTCAGCTCTGATCGTTTGTATTACTGTTGTAACACCCCGAACCTGATTAGGGCTGACGTGTCACTTATACGGAGATCAGAATTATTGCAACAATCCCATAATAGTTAAAATGTAAAAAAAAAGTCTTACATCAGTCACCCAAAACCATAAATCAAAGTCTTATGATAAAGTTTGTTGCATTATTTGTAAAATAAATCCTTGATAATCTCTAATCTCTCGTTCCTCAATTCCCAGCTTGGTTTCCTAAGTTACCTATACAATACATATAAACACAACAAAAACAGATACGCCTGAGCCAAAGAATGCTCAGTAACGGATAAACAACAGTAATTAACAGAAATTCAGAAGGTGGTGAAAGTAATGAAAATAATATTAAGGAACAGATACCAGAAACAAGGCAGTTACAGAAATAGAACTGTAACATGGTCTGACTTGAATAAAATATAACCTTTCAAAACAAAAATATAAGTTATAAATTAAGTCAGAAATAATGGGAAATCCCAGAATATAACACGAGCCGACTGTACATAAAATAGGGTAAGGTCCACAGGTAGCTACTCCCATTTACCAGACACATGAGATAGTTAGTGTTGGCATACACGTCACTATCCCCCAGAAATCAATAGTAAAGTTAAAAATTATCCTAGGACCAGTCCATACGCCTCTCCAGATTTCAGTATGTGCACAACTGTACTATCAGAGTACTAAATAGAGACCCCGTGAACTCAACTAACCGCCATGAGTGGTTCCACATCATGGTTGCCGCTATGAAGGGCATGTAGTCATCCTTATAGGTAGGGGCATGCTCGGGTAATAGATCAGAAGTTCATTAGGTTCAGTAGGGTAGTTAATCTACCAAATAACGTATTGAATTTATAGGTATCTATCTCATATATTATTCTTGTTTTTATTAATCAATACAATTTTTTTTCAGTTATTATAATTATATCCCACTTAAAAAAATTTCATCCTCGAAATTTCAAATTTTATAGAACGTTTAATTCCAGATTTACAGAATTACTAGCCTGATTTAGTGATTCGTAGATTAGAATTTTCGTTTGTTTTATTACAAAATTTTGTATAAGTTTTTTAACACAAGTAATAATTTCAGATAAATAGTAAAAGAACAGTAAATATAAATACCTTTTAGTTAATCAAACAGTCAAGACTCAAACAAATTCAGATATTGAGAACGGATCGAATCCTCCAATTCCCAAGTCGCTTCACGTTTAGAATGGTTCTTCCATAAAATCTTAACAAACGAAATCTTTTTTCTTCGCATAACACGTTCTTGACGGTCGAGAATCGCTTCCGGTGTCTCCTCATACGTTAAATCCTCCTGAGTTTCCTTAATCGGATAGTTAACTACGTGAAGCAGGTGATAATTATAACCTCACAGTAATGACACATGAAATACGTTGTGCACGTGTGAAAGTTGAGGTGGTAATGCTAAACGATAAGAAACTTCACCAACTCGTTCCAAAATTTCAAACGATCCGATAAATCTCGGACTAAGTTTCCCTTTCAAACCAAATCGACGTATACCTTTACATGGAGAAACTTTAAGAAACACTTTATCACCCACATTAAACTCTAAAGTTAGACGATGTTTATCCGCATAACACTTTTGACGACTTTGGGCTTCTTTTAAGTGTTCACGAGCAACCGCAATTTTCTCATTAGTAATCTGAACCAGCTCCGGTCCCTCAATCGTTCTCTCCTCGACTTCATCCAAACATATGGGTGCTCGGAATTTACGGCCATATAATAGTTAAAAGGGTGCCATGCCGATACTAGCTTGCCGACTGTTATAGTAGGCAAACTCAATTAAACAAAAGTACTTGTCCCAGTTCCCAGTCCACTCTAAGGCACATGCCCGTAGCATGTCCTCAAGTGTCTGAATAGTACATTCCGATTGACCGTTGGTGTGAGGATGAAAAGTAGTACTAAATCTCAATCTGATACAATAGAAGTGTGAAGTAAACCTTGGATCTCGATCCGATACAATAGAAGCATGAGTATCGTGTAATCTGATGATTTCCTGTGTAAATATTTCTGATAACTTGCTAACTGAATGCCCTTGTTGAATTGGGTGAAAATGAGATGATTTGGACAATCTGTATACAATAACCCAAATAGCATCATTCTTCTTGAATGAGTTCGGTAATCCAGTAACAAAATCCATAAAAATGTCATCCCATTTCCACAATGGAATATCAAGTGGCTAAAGTAACCCACTTGCACGCTGATGTTCAATTTTTACTTGCTGACATGTAAGACAATGACCGATGACTTTGCTACATCTTCTTTCATTCCATTCCACCAGAAGTGTTGACAAAGATCCCGGTACATCTTTGTGGATCCTGGATGAATAGAGAATGGTGAGCTATGTGCCTCAGAGGAATTGATGCGTCATTCAGAACACATAATCATTTGACACACCATACAACTCCATGTTCATCAATTCGAAATTCAGACTGTTTACCAACTTCTAGATTTTCGGTCACCGCCCATAACTCTCCATCTTCTTTCTGAGCTTCTATAATTCGAGAAATCAAGTCAGGTTCAATCTGAAACTTTCCAAGATACCTATCTGGGCTACCAACTTGAAAGCCAATATTCAATCTTTTGAAGTCAGCAATGATCTCTCGTTGCAATTGCAAAGATGATAACATTCCTAAATTTTTCCGACTTAGAGCATCAGCTACAACATTAGCTTTTCCTAAATGATACTGAATGTTTGCATCATAATCTTTCAATAATTTCAGCCAACATCTCTGACGCATATTCAAATCTTTTTGCGTGAAGATGCATTTAAAGCTCTTGTGATCGGTAAATATGTCACAAGTCTCCTCGTAAAGATAATGCCTCCAGATTTACAATGCAAAAACAACAGCTGCAAGCTCGAGATCACGTGTCGGATAATTAATTTTGTATGGTTTTAATTGCCGTAAAGCATAAGCAATAACCTTACCATGTTGCATCAATACACAACCAAGTCCCTTCTTTGAAGCATCACTATAAATTTGATAACCGCCCGTGCCGGATGGTAAACTCAAAATAGGAGCAAAAACCAATCGCATTTTCAATTCTTGAAAACTCTTTTCCCGTTCATCATTCCAAGAATACTTAACCCCTTTCCTTAATAATTGCATAAGACGTAGAGCAATCTTAGATAATCCCTCCACAAATCGACTGTAATAACCAGCTAGACCAAGAAAACTACGAACCTCTGTAGCAGAAGTAGGTGTAGGCCATTGGGTGATAGATTCAATCTTATCAGGATCCATCATAACACCATCTACTGAAACTACATGTCCCAAAAATGAAACTTTCTCAAGCCAAAAGTCACATTTTGAGAACTTTGCATAAAGTTTCTTTTTTTGTAAGATTCCAAGTATTGTTCGAAGGTGTTCTTCATGTTCTTCCTTACTTCTGGAGTATACAAGAATATCGTCAATAAATACGATTACAAACTCGACAAGACAATCATGGAACACTCTGTTCATTAGATCCATGAACACAGTCGGAGCGTTAGTTAATCCAAATGGCATCACAACAAACTCATAGTGGCCATAGCAAGTGCGGAAAGCAGATTTAGAGATGTCTGAATCCTTGATCTTCAACTGATGATAACCAGACCTCAGATCAATTTTTGAGAAACATTTTGCACCCTGAAGTTGATCAAACAGATCATCGATGCGTGGTAACGGATGACGATTTCGAATAGTGATTTTGTTGAGTTCCCGATAATCAATGCATAATCTCATTGTTCTGTCTTTCTTCTTAACAAACAGTACATGTGCACCCCAAGGTGAAACACTAGGTCTGATAAACCCTAGTTCCAATAACTCTTGCAATTGTTCCTTCAGTTCCTTAAGTTCCAGTGGTGCCATACGATAAAGTGCTTTTGAAATCAGTTCAGCACCAGGAATAAGATCAATTGTGAATTATACTTCACGATCAGTGGAATACCAGGTAATTTTTCTGGAAACACATCAAGAAATTCATTAACAAGTGGTTGATCTAAAAGACTTAGTTCATTTTCAGACACAACTTTCACCAACGCCATGGAATCCGGCACAACCATGTGATAAGAATTTCAGAGCTTTAAGAGATGAGATTTTCTTCAAAGACTTGCTAGGTTGAATCCCCTAATAAATATGTAAAGGATTGTTGGATCATCAAAGAGTACACGACGTGTTTGACATTCGATGGTGACTCGGTGTTTCGATAACCAATCCATATCGAGAATCATATCAAAACCATTCATCTGCATCGGGAATAAGTCAGCCTTCTTGATGATGGATTCAATCTAAATCAGACAGTCACGATACATTTGCGAAATTGAAATCGATTCCCCAACAGGGGAATTCATGACAAGTGCAGGTTCCATAATAGTTGGTGGAATCATGAGATACTTGCTCCCGTATCGAATAAAAAAGATATATCACGGACACCATAACGAAGCATACCAGAAATGATTAATACTTACTAGATCAGACACACTCAATTTCAGATAATTATAATTAACTAACACACATATATTACAGAAATTTATATTTACAGAAACTTATATATACAGAAATACACACCTGGTGTTTGAGCAGTATCCTGAGCACTCAACGCAAAAACTCTTCCACCTGCAGTAGTTTTTTCTTGATTTCCTGCTGTAATCATCTATGTGTCTCGTTAAGGGCAATCTTTGACCAAGTGACCAGTTTGACCGCATGTAAAGCATAAACCTTTAGTAAAACGACACACCCCTCGGTGCGGTTTACCACAAGTGGCATATGGTGGAGGTGGGTTTGGATTTGGGTATTGGTTCAATGACTGGGCACGAGTATTGACATGAGGCACCAATGTTCGGTTCTGGTTTGGTTTGTTTAGAGTTGGCTTAGCATTTCATGCACGAAATGGTTGAGAGTTGTTTTGTTGAAACTGGTTACGGTTATTCCCCGAATACATGTTATGATTGAATTTTTGTTTATTGTTTCTCATATATGAATTTTGTGATGATTATTGCCCCGAGTATGGAATACGATCATTCTCACGATATCTTTTCTTACTTTCATAAGATGTTTTAACATTTTCAGTCTATTCTAAAGTTTGAACCGCATCCGCCACTTCAGTGATATTACTGAACTTCATTATTACAATCATTTTTTAAACCTGTCACAAACAACCCACTTCAATTTATTTGCTTGCACTTGTTGACTTCCAACAGCTTCACCCAGAAAACTAGCTAATCGAGTAAATCGAGCCATGAACTCTCTTATCGGCTCATCATCCCTCTTAGCAATGGTGGCATACTCTCGATAATACTTCTCCTGATGTGAAGTGGAAAAGTATTGCTGATAAAAGACTTCCTTGAGTTCTTCCCATGTCAAAGTAGCAACATACACGTCTCCACCTTGAGTATTTTGATTCCCCTCCACCAAGACTGTGCATCATCCTCCGATTTATATGCAGCTAACCTTGCTTTATACTGATCTTCAACACCCAAGACCTCAAAGATCTTTTCAATATGCATAATCCAGTTGCATGCATCCATCGGATCAGGTGCAGAAATGAACGACAATGGCTTCTGTTTCTGAAATCTAGCCAGCCACACATGAATGCCTGATGCAGTGTTATTTGTGTGAATCTCATAACCATAAGTTGGTGGATCAGGAATAGGAAGAGGTGGATAATTTGGAGGAGGAGGAGGTGGCGGATTGTTCCTCGTAGGATTCAACAGGTGCACAATTGTTTCCATTATATCTAGAAGTTGTTCATTAAAGGCTCGATTGATTGCGTATGTGATCGCAGGGTTTGTTTGCGTCTTCTCATACGACATCTGAAACATATTACATGATTTAGGAAATAGTGTTTTACTAATTAAAACTTTTGAATCCTAACCCAATACCTACCCATTAATCTCCCTCGTTTTAATTCGTTTAAGTTTTCTACAGAAAAGAGCCTTAGCTCTAATACCATAACTGTAACACCCCAACCTGATTAGGGCTGACGTGTCACTTATACGGAGATCAGAATTAATGCAACAATGCCAAAATAGTTAAAATGTAATAAAAGTCTTACATAAATCACCCAAAAACATAAATCAAAGTCTTATGATAAAGTTTATTACATTATTTGTAAAATAAATCATTGATAATCTCTAATCTCTCGTTCCTCAATTCTCAGCCTGGTTTCCTGGATTACCTATACAATACATATAAACACCACAAAAATAGATACGCCTGAGCCAAAGAATGCTCAGTGCGGATAAACAACAATAATTAACAGAAATTCAGAAGGTGATGAAAGTAATGAAAATAATATTCAGAAAAGATACCACAAACAAAGCGGTAACAGAAAGAGAACGGTAACATGGTCTGACTTGAATAAAATATAACCTTTCAAAACAACAATATATGTTATCAATTAAGTCAGAAATAATGGGAAATCCTAGAATATAACACGAGCCGACTGTGCATAATATAGTGTAAGGTTCACGGGTAGCTACTCATGTTTACCAAACACATGAGATAGTTAGTGTTGGCATACACGTCACTATCCCCCTGAAATCAGAAGTACAACTAAAAATTATCCTAGGACCAGATCATACGCCTCTCCAGATTTCAGTAGGTGAACAACTATACTATCAGAGTAATAATAGAGACGCCGTGAGCTCAACTAACTGCCATCGGTGGTTCCACATCATGGTTGCCACCATGAAGGGCCTGTAATCATCCTTACAGGTAGGGGCATGCTCGGGTAATATATCAAAAGTTCAGTAGATTCAGTAGGTTCAGTAGGGTAGTTAATCTACCAAATAACGTCATAGTCAGATCATGCAATAATGAGTACGATATAATCTAGATATATTGCATGATAAACAAAATAGAGAAACACGATATCATATCGTGTGAATAATCAGATACAACATAGAAACAGGAAATAAACAATTACAGAAACAGAAATACTAAGGTTTAAATAAACAGGATCTGTATGATAACGAGACATAACAGAAATACTATGAGGTGAAAGTATAAAATTCGTACCTTAATAGTCAGATGAATTAGCACATGCAACTCTTAAGCTTTATTCAAGTGTTGTGAAAACATATAGAATCCTCATGTGCACATTTATACCCTATTAGGTGTCTGGTTTGTTACCTAGATTTCTCACAAGTGGAATTTGATTTGAGAGTCACAAATAATTACATGAAATCCGAATTCATTTTATTTATTTCACATATATACACACACACAAACACACACACACACACATATATATATATATATATATATATATATATATATATATAACCTTTATGTACAGGTTAGTATTTGCATGATTCGTTTGGTAAGTTATTTTTAGACTAAAAGAATTGTTGGTGTTAGAAATATTTACGAACACATTAATAGTTATATCTTTATAAACAAATAGATATATAGTTGAAAGCATCAGACTCATATTCGAGTCCATCTGCATAAGATATAAAAAAATTTTAACTTAACCAAAATTGCACATGTTCTTCACGAATTCATAGAATATTGATCAAGTTAACCAAATTTCTAAAATTAACATATGTGAATAAATACATGTACATGTTTTGCACAGGTTAAAAAATATCCAAAATAAGTTTAAGATCAACAAAATAAATAGCTATTTACAATTATCATGTTTATATAGGTAGTAAAATAAAAATCCTTCATCAATCAAAAAAAATAAATTCTATTTGTTGAATGTCAATAATAACAATTACAGTTTGAAGGTTAATCTTCAAATAGGATTGAAGTCCACAAATAATTAAATGAGTCTTCAAATTCGTGTCCATATTCTTCTCATTTAGCTAATATAAATAGACACACCTAAATTTAGCTTTAGCATCATGATTTCAAATTTCGGCTATTAATTAATATTGTTTGAATAATCCAAAGACGAGTTCAGTTACCTTGGTTTTCGATATCTCCGTTGAGGTGACGATTGAACCGGACTAGTGAGGGCGAGAAACATGGCCAAAATGAAGTAACATTTGCAAAAGACAGCCCATCCAACCACTGCGTGATCACATGCAGTGGATGTTTGGTGGCCAGCTGCGTTTTTTTTTTCTTTTGTCGTGAAGGTTCTTTGTTGAGAGGGGTATAGAAATGATAAACAAGAATGAAAATCGCAGGGGAGATTGATGCATAATAGAAGATATGAAGGTGGATGAGTTTTGTAACTCCCAAAACCTCCATCCTTTTAATTAATTAAACTTTTATTTCCCTTAAATTTTATATTTACTATATCTCGTTTCATTAGCATTTGATTAAATTGTTTATAAACTCCACTTAAATTTTTAGACAAGTGTATTTTAATATCGTAATATTATTTATTTATTTTAACAAATAGGGACCAAACTTACTAAAATATCTAAAGATTATTTCTAGAGTTTCCGATCATTATATTATAGTTATTATCTAAAAATTTACACATATTGAATTTATAGGTATCCATCTCATATATAATTCTTGTTTTTATTAATCAATACAATTTTTTTTCGGTTATTATAATTGTGTTCCTCTCGTTCTCACGGTTGTTTTGACTACTATATCATCAAATTTGGTGGAGAAATGACAGAGATATGAAGGTTTGAAGTTGTGAAAATGGAGAGATATGGTGTGGCCGGAAATCTTGAATCAAGAAGAGGGTGTGGGCTGCAAGTGGGGAGAAAAGGAAAAGATAAGGGCATTTATAGCCCGGGTATGTTCAGATGCGTTCGGTTTCGTTCGATGTCAGTTTCACGCATTGTTTTCTTCGTTTTTCGTAGTATTGCGTAACTTTACAATGATAGAAATTTTTTAAACTTTTTAAAGTGGTAATTCCTAATAAATTAACTAAATATCTTTTATTTATTTTTAAAATTTCAAAAACGTTTATTTTTATTGTTTCACCGGATCGTATCGTTTTCGCGCGTATTCGTTGACCGACGTCGAAGTACCGATCAAATAAGAGTTAATGAGTGTGTTCCTAGCTACCTTAACTAGTAGGGTAAGTAGGGTGTCGAACCACGAAGAGTTTAGGTGGATGGTGTATTGTTATTTGATTTGACCTAACTTAACTAGACAAGATTTTGTAAAATTGAATTGAAGGTTGTTTGAACTTTTAGTAAAAAAAAACGATCTTGAACAAAGTAACAATGAAAGCAAATGGATATAAACTTAATTATGAAAACGAATCACACCCGGGTTTTGAATTAGATGAGAAATTAAGCACCTTTATGATTTATATTCTTAGGGAAGCTACATAGACATAACTTGCCCACAATCCACATGAACGAGCAATTACAATTCAAAGAATTGATTTTGTTAATTAATTGATAAGAACCAATCAATGTTAAACCTAATTCTTCAATTACAAAAGCCAACTTGAAAGAAATACTTAACCTAAAGTTCAATGTTTTACAATAATAACTGAAAAATGATGAAACCCTAGATTAACCATAAGATTCAAATTGTTCAATCTCATGCGAATCAAACATACAAACATTCAAAGATTATTAAACCAAACAAAGTTTGCATCCCAATACAATGAAAATCATAAAGATACTTAACCCTAACGAATAGTTCACCCGGGCATGATCTCATGAAACTAGCCTTGCATCTTCATTCGGTTGTGTGCTAATATCAATTCGGGAATCTCCGAGGTGTTTAGAATGGTTGATTTTTGAATTCCTAGGCCTTAGAAACCCCTTAGAACCTCCAAAGGTCGTCAAAATCAAAGATATCCTGAAACCCTAGGTTCTTAGGCTTAAATAGGTGGCAAAACGTAAAGATTCCGCAATCCTAGCTGCACCCGGCGTATGATACGCAAGTATGGGCGTATCATACGCCAGTATGGGGCGTATCATACGCCCCCTTTGCTTCCCTGGGTGGTTTGTCTCTGTAATACGCCCCAGATACGCCATGTTGATACGCCATGTTGATACGCCACTTCATGAAAACCTTCAGTTTTGGATGTTTTTGCCTCCCAAGCACCATTCCTTAACCACCCTTTGATTCTTGAACATCAACCACTCATTTTCTTCACCCGAAAGCCTGCAAATCATCAAAATACACAACCAATCACCATATTCCATGGATTTAAAGCATAAAAACGCATCATTACACACCTAAATCACATGAAATTACCCAAACCATCACATCCCCACATTTGCCCTTTGCTTGCCCCAAGCAAAGTCTCATGCACACTTCAACCATGATTATTCTACTAATGGATTGTCCATAACCTCCCCAATAACCAAGAAATTCAAAAATCATGATCAATCCCCAAGACTTACAACGTGCAATAGATTTGCATCTACCAAACAATCGCTAAGTGCCAACACCCTACACAACTACATTTATTTCATTTCGAATGAATCATTACATGCGTTCACATTTCTCACAATTCGCACTCCACTTGGTTTAATATATGGACTAGTAGTTTTGAACTAGTATGTTTACGACACTCATTCTTATAGTGAAACACCTTTAGCATAAGCTTGCAAGGCAATCAACTCTCCATCACTAATTACTAAGTCATTCACAAATCAAGAGGACTTTCCGGGTTGGCTTTGGCGAGGGTAGGTATGTTTGGTGTTATTACTGGTGACAATGGGTGAATCCACAAGATAGTCCACACTTTGATAAGCTTAACTCGTGCACATGTTTTGTATTGAGCTTGCTTTTCTTGTTAGTCTTTCTTTTGCACAATCTTTATTTCTTTTGTTTCTTTTTCTCTCTCTTTTTTTTTTCTTTTTAATGTGAAAACATGAATACTTCCTACTTTGGATCCACCACATGGGTTGAAATTTTAAATGGCTAACAAGGCTAATTGTGGCTCATTTCATGGGTTAACAAACGAATAGGTATTTGGCTCAACGGGGCGACAAAGGGGTTTTGTTGTGGGTAAGTGAAACAAACAACACGAGATAAAACAATGGGTTTTCCCAATGCCTCTATCATTTTCATGCATATCTTAGATTGTGATCTTAAATTGCATTGACAATGCAAGTTCTACCTTAGGCGTTCACTATAGTCATCACACATCAAAGAAACTGAGCATTTATTCCTATTACCATATTTGCTCGACATAGGCTCAATATCTCACAAAAAAGATGGTTAAAGGTTAAAATGTGACACATCTAACAATTCATTCTCCACTTCCTATCCTTAGTCATGTAATACTATTGACACTTACGGCTTGCTTGTCAAGAATACTTTATTTCGCAACTTAAAAGATTAATCACAATTTAGGAATTTGCTTTGTTATTTGGTTTCCTCATGTTTTCCCCATTTAGTTTTCAAATCTTGTTTTCATGCACATATCAACTTGCATTGTAAAAAGTTTGCAAAATTTTGAAAATTACCCATATTCTCCCCATCCCCACATTTAATCTTACGTTACCCCCAATGTAATCATTTGTTTCATCACGGTATAAGATAGTAGCTATGCATTAATACCCAATTCCATTACCCTAAATCAACCAACCAAACATACTAGAAGTTATCAAGTTTAAGACCCCAACACATCATAGTTCAATTGGTCAATCATCAAGACAAGTTTAAAGGAACAAGCACATGGACCTGATCACATGCGATCAGTGAGTGCTATGGAAATCATCGTCGTATGGTGGTCTAGGCATTGGTGGCCCGAACCATCTCCCCATTAAGCTTTCCTGAAGCGATTGCATGTTGAAGGGATCTGAGCCCCCTGAAGTACTAGATCCTTGGTCTCCAGGGTGTTGGTATGGGACCCATGGAGATGGGCTGAACATCTTTGGATACCTTGGGGGTTGATCTCCATGAACATACGGCGGCAGGCTTGGATAGTCCCCTTGCATAGGCCGAACTTGGGAAGTGTTGTCACACCCCGAGCCGGCGGGGTTGGATCGAAGTCCCCGTCGGGCTGAAGGTTTCCGGGGCGCGATATCGTGAGTGATAATCAAAGTGATCAGATTTTTTACATTGCACATGATATAAATGAGAAATGTTAAATGGATTAGAATTACAAATTTAAATTACATCCGTATCGTTCATAATTTAACAATGTAAATCCAATCATAAACATAATAAAATATCTATCTTGTAACTGCACAAGATATACAAAATAATTGTATGATGATGTTCCAAAAATATGCAGGTCCAAAAATACTAAGTCTTCTATCTTAAGTCCTAGTCCAAAAGCATAAGCTTCCTAGTTGACCTGTTCGTCACCTGAGAAGTCATGCAAAAATAAAATCAACACATGGTTGGTGAGTTCATACAGTTTTAGTAATTGAAAATGATTTGAAAATCTCCTTTGGTAAAGACCCTAACCTCATTAACACCACATGTAATATCCACATCGGTATGCTTATATATAGGGCATATGTAAGGGACAAGCCCTAGCCAACATCCCACCACATACTAATATGCATATGACACTGTTGTTAATGATAATTAAGCATTTTTACCCTTAACACAATCCCATAAGTTCTTCTGGTGCTGTCCCTGTATTTACAATCAATTGAAATCCATGTTGATTTCATAAGTTCATCACACAATATGATCAACCACAGTAATTGTATAAACAGTTATAAATGCTTAATTAAATAAATTAATAAACATTTAATAAAATCTAAGTCCTAATGATTAGGGCATTTGGTCATACTCGAGTAGACTAGTCTGTCAATCTAGGTACTTAGTAGTTAGGGAATCTGTAAGTATCATCAAACATATGACCTACAAGTCAAACGGTCTAGCTAGGACTTCTTGAAATGTAGGGTTTTTGTTTCGTCTGTTTTGGCATATGTTATCTCTGATATTTCCCAGGCTTTCCCTTGAAAATGATTTATTGTTCCGTCTGTTTCTGTTACAAGATGTACATGATTCATTGATCATAGAATACTAGATTCATTGATCAATTGTACACTTGATTCGTTGTTCAACAAACACTTGATTTGTTGAACATTGAATATTAACTTTGCAAAGATAGTTTCGTTAGATTCGTTGAAGTCCCACACCTGTTTCGTCAAAATGTTTCGCTTGATCCGTTGAACCCACACACTTGATTCGTCAAAATGTTTCATTTGATTCGTTGAACTCACCCACTTGATTTGTTAAAAAGTTTCATTTTGTTCGTTTGAAATGTTTTGTTTTGTTTGAAAGGTTTAGTTAACTCGATTATTCACTTAATTTATAAGGAAGAACTTAATAAAACCTGCATAAAATCTTCCCAGACATGGTCTAGAATAACCTTTATATATGTATAACATATAAATTTAAAAGCATTTAAGTAACCAATTTAAATAACATTTTACGCATGCTTCTCAGCCCCGCGTTTTAAAACAAAAATGTTAGAAAAGGGGCAATGAACTCACCTGTGCTGCTATGTAAATAATCTAACACAAAATGCGAGCTCTTGTTGTAGCTTAGGTCTCTTCGGTTCCAGAGTTATTTTTTAAGAATTCGAATATAATAAGTACGCGTAGTAGTCGTTGTGCCTAAGTATTTTTCTGGGTGTTTGCAACTAAGTGTCCTAATTCACTAAGTGTATCTATGATCTAATCTAGCTTAGTTACCCTTCTAATGATCCCAATTCCCATGGTTAGTCATAATAATTTGCTTTTAAATTTTTCAAAAATTTGGGCAAAGTCTCCTTTGTTTTTAAAGCAATTTTAGACAATTATATTGTCTATTTTACAACAAAATCCCAATCAATGATATTACAATTAACTTTTATAACTAAATAAATTTAAAAGAAACCAATAACAATTATAAATTACATTTCAAATTAAACGAGATTTTAATTGAAAACATTCACACATTCCCAATTCGATATTAAAAACATCATTATTTAAATGTAATTAAACGTTTAACATTTGATGTACTTAATCAAGTCCCATTGGGCCCATTTAAGCCCAATAACAAACTCTTGATTCTTCCATGATCATAATCACAAATGTTTGAACCATATGACATAGATGTCTAAGTTATTCATGTTAAAAACTCATTTTAAGTTGTTAACATGTGTTAATGATCTTAGTTATAGAGATTCTACTTTCCCACCATTAGTTTAATTATTATCTCTACTACTTGTCTTGATCCCATGCACTCACGTCTTCCATGCACACATATATTTAAATATCCCATGCATGTCCATTATGGGATTAACTTCTCATCCTACTTAGGTTTTTTTTATGACCAACTAACCTTCCCTAGATCGTTTACACTAGTCTTGTTGATCATAGATCCATATTTGTCCAATTAAACAACTTTTAGGTTCGGTATGGTATCTAGGGCAGCGAACCTTATGGAGTTAGTCACCATAGGTTCGGCTAACTCTTCTAATCCCAACGAACTCTCAAAGTTCGGCCCTTGTGTAGAACTTGATCCTAGGTTCGTGTAAAAGAAGGGTTCGTTGGCCCATGGTTCGTCTCTCTAAGGTTCGGTTAGGATTCTTGGGTCCGCCATGCATGCAGGTTCGGCCTCTAGGGTTCGTCTCATGAGGGCTCGTGGCTAATAGGGTTCATCATGCAAAGGCTCGTGAGTCCTAGGTTCGTGACCACCTAAGGCTCGGCTGAAGAGGCTTCGGTCTGTACGGAGGGTTCGGCCCAAAGATTCCAGGTTCGTGGGACAGAAGGTTCGGCCACCTTCTGTCCAGCTGCATCGAAGGTTCGCCCCTCTTTTAGTCACGAACTTGTAGCCATTTCTTCTTGCTTTCGGCTCCAATCTGTTACAATCACATTCCTAACGATACCTAAACATGTATACACCTTCGTCTAAGTGTTCTAAGTGCTACAATTCGGTCATAATAACAAAACCATATGAATTCAAGAAAACCCTCTAAAACCGAATTTGAAGTGAATATGTACCTTAGATTTCGTGGATGAAAACTCAAATAAGTTGTACTTCCGTGATCTACAAGATGAGAGGATCAAGATGACACCAAATTTGATCGAATCCAACTTGAAATGAGCTTCCAATCTTAGAGAGATGGTTAACTTTTTAGTGAGAGAGGGCTAGAGAGAGAAAGTGACAAGATTGGGTCAAGAATGTGAGTTGGTGTGGGTTGGTGAGGCATTAAATGTTCTCATAAAAAGGTCGGATCGTGAGGTTTTCGCGATGAAATGACACGGTTATAAAAATAGAATTTGTAAAATTATTCCAAGTTGTGATTCCTAATAAATTAACTAATATCTTTTATTTATTTAATTTAAAATATAAATTAACTGTTTAAATTGAACTGTACGGTCGTCGCGTGTATTTGTTCGAATCGTCACCCGTACGAACACGAAGATAACTATACTTTTCAATATTGTTTTCTAATTATAGAATATCATTCAGAACATTAAACTTTCAGATTTATTCGTACAGATCGTCACCTATACGAACAACCCGTCAATTTAGCATTCACGTAATGATATTCGTGTGTTTTATTCGGTAAGGCCTCCCATACGTTTATACATAATAAAATCCTAACAAATAATCACATGGTAGTTATGTATTGTCAAATAATTATCTAACTCAAGAACTATTGTTCTTAACTGTGTTTCTGTTAAATGTTTCTGAATTTGTTCTATAACAACACAAAATGATAATGATAATTGATATGAATCTGAAACGTACTTAAATGTATATGATTCGTACATGTTTACTGTTCATGATACTGTTTAAGATCACTGTTCCGGTGACGGTTCCGACACTGATGTTACAGTCTCTCCTTGTTAGAGAAATTTCGTCCCGAAATTTAAAAGTTGTTATCAGGTGCAGCTTCCTCTTCAAACAGTTGGGGATACTTTGACTTCATGTGATTTTCACGTTCCCAAGTAAACTCGGGTCCGCGCCTTGAATTCCATCAAACCTTTACAATTGAAATACTGCTTCGCCTCAGTTGTTTAACCTTACGATCCATAATCTCCAAAGGTTCTTCAATGAAGTGTAACTGTTCATTCACTTGAATTTCTTCAATTGGAATGACGAGAGACTCGTCAGCAAGGCATTTTTTAAGTTCGAGACATGAAATACGTCATGCACACCACTGAGTTCATCAGGTAATCTCAGTCTATACGCCACAGGACCAATACGCTCGATGATTTCGAACGGTCCCACGTATCTTGGTGCTAATTTGCCTTTCTTCCCAAAACGTACTACGCCCTTCCACGGGGATACCTTCAACATAACACGGTCTCCCACCTGAAATTCCAACGGCTTGCGTCGTTTGTCGGCGTAGCTCTTTTGTCTGCTCCTTATTGCTTGTAGTCTTCTTTGAATCTGGGCAATCTTGTCAGTGGTTTCCTGAATTAGTTCTGGCCCAATTATTTGATTGTCTCCAACTTCAGTCCAACAGATCGGTGATCGACATTTCCGGCCATAAAGAGCCTCGAATGGTGCACATCCGATGCTGCTGTGGTAATTGTTATTGTAAGAGAACTCGATCAGTGGCAAATGGGAATCCCAATTCCCACCAAAGTCAAATACACAGGTTCTCAACATGTCCTCAAGGGTTTGAATAGTACGTTCGCTTTGTCCATCCGTTTGTGGGTGGTAAGTTGTACTCAGATTTAACTGTGTCCCTAGAGATTTCTGTAGTGATTTCCAGAACCTTGATGTAAATCTGCTATCTCTATCAGAAATAATAGACAATGGCACACGTGGCATGCCACTATCTCATTGATGTACAACCTTGCCAGTTTATCCATCGTGAAGGTCTCACGCATAGGAAAGAAGTGAGCAGATTTTGTTAAACAGTCAATGATTACCCAAATCGTATCATGACCACTGGAAGTGCGGGGTAGCTTGGTAATGAAATCCATAGCTATTTGTTCCCACTTCCATAGCGGAATCTCAGGGTCTTCCAGTACCCCAGATGGTCTCTGGTGTTCCGCCTTTACCTTCGCACACGTTAGACATTAACCGACATATTCGGATATGTCTTTCTTCATTCTAGGCCACCAATCAAATCCACGCAAGTCTTGGTACATTTTATCGGCGCCTGGATGAACAGAGTATTTAGTCTTGTGTGCTTCATCTAAGATAAGTCTTCTTAATTAATCTATCGCCGGTATCCATATACGTTCCCGGTAGTAGATTATTCCATCAGGTTTAGTCTCGAAGTGTTTCTCTGCTCCGCAGTCAAGTTCTTTCTTCAGATTTCCTCTATCAACTGATTCTTGTTGTGCTTGAATAATCTTTTCTTGTAAGCTGGTCTGCACAGTCATTCCCATTGCTCTAACCCTCAGGGGTTTGACCCGTTCCTTCCGGCTCAAAGCATCAGCTACAACATTCACCTTTCCTGGATGGTTTTTGATCACACAATCGTAATCATTCAGAAGTTCAACCCAACGGATTTGTCGCATGTTGAGCTCCTTCTGGTCAAAGATGTGCTGCAGACTTTTGTGATCAGTGAACATGGTACACTTGGTGCCATATAAGTAATGTCTCCATATCTTCAACGCGAAGATTACAGCTCCCAGTTCAAGATCATGAGTAGTGTAGTTCTTCTCATGAACCTTTAACTGTCTTGAGGCATAAGCAATAACTTTGTCCCGTTGCATTAAGACACAACCCAGTCCCTGATGGGATGCGTCACAGTAAACAACAAAGTCATCGCATCCTTCTGGGAGAGATAGAATTGGAGCATTACATATTTCTGTTTCAAGGTCTAGAAAGCATCTTCTCGTTTCTGTTCCCAGACAAACGGTTCACTCTTCTGGGTTAACTTAGTGAGAGGCAAAGCTATCTTAGCAAAGTTCGAGATGAACCTTCTATAATAACCTGCCAATCCCAGAAAAGACCGTATCTACGTCGGTGTCTTCGGAGTGTCCCAATTCTTTATCGCCTCGATCTTGGTAGGATCCACGTGTATTCCCTCGCTGTTGACAACATGTCCCAGAAATTGAACTTCTCTTAGCCAAAATTCACATTTAGAGAATTTGGCATAGAGTTTCTTTTCTCTTAACAGCTCCAAGATCTTCCTGAGGTGTTGTTCATGCTCCGTCTTGGTCTTGGAATAAATCAGTATGTCATCAATAAAGACAATGACAAACTGATCCAAGTACGGCTTGCACACTCGGTTCATGAGGTCCATGAAAACCGCTGGTGCATTTGTCAACCCGAAAGGCATCACCATGAATTCGTAATGCCCGTATCTGGTTCGGAAGGCCGTCTTCGGTATGTATTCATCTTGAACTCTAAGCTGATGGTATCCAGACCGCAAGTCAATATTTGAGAAGTATTGAGCTCCTTGCAGTTGGTCAAACAGATCATCAATCCTCGGCAAAGGATACCGATTCTTAATGGTCAGTTTGTTCAGCTCCCTGTAATCTATGCACATTCTGAATGATCCGTCTTTCTTCTTCACAAACAAGACTGGAGCTCCCCAAGGTGAGTAGCTCGGTCTGATGAAGCCTTTATCCAACAGCTCCTGTAGCTGATTAGATAACTCCTGCATCTCTGAAGGTGCTAACCTGTAAGGAGATTTAGCAACAGGATTTGCTCCAGGAATTAAATCAATACGAAACTCTACCGGTCGCACAGGTGGCAAACCTGGTAGGTCTTCAGGAAACACTTCAGGATATTCCTTTACTATCGGTACGTCTTGAATCTTTTTCTTATCCTTCTCCTTTTCCACCACATGAGCCAAAAATGCCACGCACTACTTCTATAGACACTTACGCGCCTTTATGCAAGAAATGATTTTGACACTTCGTTTTGCTTGATCCCCTGTAACTTCCAATACACGATCACTCGGCAATGGAATTCGAAGAAGCTTATCAGAACAGATGACTTCCACTCGATTAGAAGAAAGCCAATCCATTCCAACAATGATGTCAAAACTACCCAACTCCATCTGTTTCCCGTTAGCTACTTCTATAATGTAAGGGGAGTCTAACTGTTCCTCTATGAAATCTAATTGGCATGCAAAGTTGGTAGAGATAAAACTCTGATCTGCACCAGTATCAAATAGAACAGATGCATAAAAGTCATGTAAGAGAAACGTACCAGTGACCACATTTGGGTCCAGGCGTGCAGCTGGTGCTCCTATGGCAAAGGCTCGCCCACGGGGTGCTTGAACTGCTGGTTGTGCCTTCTTAGGGCAGTTCTTTGCAAAGTGGCCTTGTTCGCCACAGTTATAGCATCCACCATTGTTCTGATTAGCTGGTCGAGGGAGAGCTAGAGCAGCATTGTTGACTGCTTGATTAGGACTCAACCTGCAGTATTGGACCCAATGGCCCTTCCGTCCACATCCCGTGCAATGCTTGCAAGGAGTGTCAGCATTATGATGATACTAGCACTTGACACACAGAGGAAACGTGCCAGTGTAGGGTCTTTTGTTGGGGTTTTGTGGTGCTGTTGCTACTTGTTGAAGAGGTGTGGCCACTGTGTAGTTCTTGATGGTCTTCAGTTTCTTCTTCTGATGGTGGTGGGGTTTCTTTGACGACTAAGCTCTGTTCTTGCCGGGGTCAGCCTCTTTTTTCAAAGCTCCAGAGGCTACCATAAGGTCAGTGAGTTTCCCAGACAATCTCACTACAGACTCGTCGGTAGTAGGGTTGGCTGAAACAACCATGCCCTGAATGCAGGCGGGGAGTCCACCTACATATCTGTCTATTCTCTTCTCCAGAGTCGGTACCATGTCTGGCACCAAAGCAACTAACTCATGGTAACGAGTAGTGTATCCAATGTGATCAGCCCCCTTCATCACATGGTTGGATAATTCAACCTCCAATTTCTGCAGCTCATTCTTGGGGCATAATTCTTTTCTCAGCAGTGTCTTGAAGTCTTTCCATGGCGTGCCCATAGCTTCATCCCTTCCTCGGGCGTTGATCTGACCGTTCCACCAAGTCAGAGCCCATTTGTTGAATGTTCCAGCTGAATAACGGACCTTGTGGTGTTCGGGGCAGCTGCAGAGATCCAAGGTTGTCTCAATCTTCTCAATCCATTGGATTAATCTAATGGCTCCTTCAGGCCCACTAAAGCCGGGTGGTTTACATCCTACAAATGACTTGTAGGAATAATGGGATGTCCCTCCAAAATTTCCACTAGCTTCTCCTGATGAGTTGCCAATGTTGTAGATTTCATTGCGAAGACGAAGGAACATCTCCGGAATTGCTTCTTTCATCTGAGAGGTCATCTGGCTACTCAGTAACGTCACCAGAGCAATAGTGGCAGGGTCTAACACCGGATTTGTGCTCGGGCCTGCAAGTGTAGTGTGAGGAGGTGGAGAAGGCAATGGAGGAGGTAGCGGTGGAGGAGAGTCAGCAGGTGAAGGTGTAGAGGAATGTGGTGCCAAATCTTGTGGTGGTGGAGGTAACAAAGGAGTCTGTCTTCTCGACGGCATTCTAATCATAACCAATAAAGGTATTGGTTAGTGTAATGGTCGAATACAGAAGACATAATGCAATATAGTCTTAAATCCTATGTTCTCTACATGCAGGGTCCCTAGATTATAGTCTAGGCCAAACCATTTATATAAGTGACCTATATTTCTCTATAACCATGGCTCTGATACCAATCTATCACACCCCGAGCCGGCGTGGTTGGATCGAAGTCCCCGTCGGGCGGAAGGTTCCCGGGGCGCGATATCGTGAGTGATAATCAAAGTGATCAGATTGTTTACATTGAACATGATATAAATGAGAAATGTTAAATAAATTAGAATTACAAAGTTAAATTACATCCGTATCGTTCATAATTTAACAATGTAAATCCAATCATAAACATCATGAAATATCTATCTTGTAACTGCACAACATATACAAAATAATTGTATGATGATGTTCCAAAAATATGCAGGTCCAAAAATATTAAGTCTTCTATCTTAAGTCCTAGTCCAAAAGCATAAGCTTCCTAGTTGACCTGTTCGTCACCTGAGAAGTCATGCAAAAATAAAATCAACACATGGTTGGTGAGTTCATATAGTTTTAGTAATTGAAAATGATTTGAAAATCTCCTTTGGTAAAGACCCTAACCTCATTAACACCACATGTAATATCCACATCGGTATGCTTATATATAGGGCATATGTAAGGGACAAGCCCTAGCCAACATCCCACCACATACTAATATGCATATATGATAATTAAGCATTTTTACCCTTGACACAATCCCATAAGTTCTTCTGTTGCTGTCCCTTTATTTACAATCAATTGAAATCCATGTTGATTTCATAAGTTCATCACACAATATGATCAACCACAGTAATTGTATAAACAGTTATAAATGCTTATTAAATAAATTAATAAACATTTAATAAAATCTAAGTCCTAATGATTGGGGCCTTTGGTCATACTCGAGTAGACTAGTCTGTCAATCTAGGTACTTAGTAGTTAGGGAATCTATAAGTATCATCAAACATACGACCTACAAGTCAAACGGTCTAGCTAGGACTTCTTGAAATGTAGGGTTTTTGTTTCGTCTGTTTTGGCATATGTTATCTCTGATATTTCCCAGGCTTTCCCTTGAAAATGACTTATTGTTACGTCTGTTTCTGTTACAAGATGTACATGATTCGTTGATCATAAAATACTAGATTCATTGATCAATTGTACACTTGATTCGTTGCTCCACAAACACTTGATTTGTTGAACATTGAATATTAACTTTGCAAAGATAGTTTCGTTAGATTCGTTGAAATCCCACACTTGTTTCATCAAAATGTTTCGCTTGATCCGTTGAACCCACACACTTGATTTGTCAAAATGTTTCATTTCATTCGTTGAACTCACCCACTTGATTTGTTAAAATGTTTCATTTTGTTCGTTTGAAATGTTTTGTTTTGTTTGAAAGGTTTAGTTAACTCGATTATTCACTTAATTTATAAGGAATAACTAAATAAAACCTGCATAAAATCTTCCCAGACATGGTCTAGAATAAGATTTATATATGTAAAACATATAAATTTAAAAGCATTTAAGTAAACAATTTAAATAACATTTTACGCATGCTTCTCAGCCCCGCGTTTTAAAACAAAAATGTTAGAAAAGGGGCAATGAACTCACCTGTGCTGCTATGTAAATGATATAACACAAAATGCGCGCTCTTGTTGTAGCTTAGGTCTCTTCGGTTCCTGAGTTATTTTATAAGAATTCGAATATAATAAGTACGCGTAGTAGTCGTTGTGCCTAAGTCTTTGTCTGGGTGTGTGCAACTAAGTGTCCTAATTCACTAAGTGTATCTATGAACTAATCTAGCTTAGTTACCCTTCTTATGATCCCAATTCCCATGGCTAGTCATAATAATTTGCTTTTAAATTTTACAAAAATTTGGGCAGAGTCTCCTTTGTTTTTAAAGCAATTTCAGCAATTATATTGTCTATTTTACAACAAAATCCTAATCAATGATATTACAATTAACTTTTATAACTAAATAAATTTAAAAGAAACCAATGACAATTATAAATTACATTTCAAATTAAACGAGATTTTAATTGAAAACATTCACACATTCCCAATTCGATATTAAAAACATCATTATTTAAATTTAATTAAACGTTTAACATTTGATGGACTTAATCAAGTCCCATTGGGCCCATTTAAGCCCAATAACAAACTCTTGATTCTTCAATGATCATAATCATAAATGTTTGAACCATATGACATAGATGTCTAAGTTATTCATGTTAACAACTCATTTTAAGTTGTTAACATGTGTTAATGATCTTAGTTATAGAGATTCTACTTTCCCACCATTAGTTTAATTATTATCTCTACTACTTTTCTTGATCCCATGCACTCACGTCTTCCATGCACACATATATTTAAATATCCCATGCATGTCCATTATGGGCTTAACTTCTCATGCTACTTAGGTTTTTTTTTGACCAACTAACCATCCCTAGATCGTTTACACTAGTCTTGTTGATCATAGATCCACATTTGTCCAATTAAACAACTTTTAGGTTCGGTATGGTATCTAGGACAGCGAACCTTATGGAGTTAGTCACCATAGGTTCGGCTAACTCTTCTAATCCCAACGAACCCTCAAGGTTCGGCCCTTGTGTAGCACTTGATCCTAGGTTCGTGTAAAAGAAGGGTTCGTTGGCCCATGGTTCGTCTCTCTAAGGTTCGGTTAGGATTCTTGGGTCCGCCATGCATGCAGGTTCGGCCTCTAGGGTTCGTCTCATGAGGGCTCGTGGCTAATAGGGTTCGTTATGCAAAGGATCGTGAGTCCTAAGTTCGTGACCACCTAAGGCTTGGCTGAAGAGGCTTCGGTCTGTATGGAGGGTTCGGCCCAAAGATTCCAGGTTCGTGGGACAGAAGGCTTCCTTATCTGGCTTCCAGTCTACTAAGGACAGCTGTTCGGCCACCTTCTGTCCAGCTGCATCGAAAGTTCGCCCCTCCCTTAGTCACGAACCTGTAGGCATTTCTTCTTGCTTTCGGCTCCAATATGTTACAATCACATTCCTAAAGATACCTAAACATGTATACACCTTCATCTAAGTGTTCTAAGTGCTACAATTCGGTCATAATAACAAAACCATATGAATTCAAGAAAACCCTCTTAAACCGAATTTGAAGTGAATATGTGCCTTAGATTTCGTGGATGAAAACTCAAATAAGTTTTACTTCCATGATCTACAAGATGAGAGGATCAAGATGACACAAAATTTGATCGAATCCAACTTGAAACGAGCTTCCAATCTTAGAGAGAAGTTTAACTTTTTAGTGAGAGAGGGCTAGAGAGAGAAAGTGACGAGATTGGGTCAAGAATGTAAGTTGGTGTTGGTTGGTGAGGCATTAAATGTTCTCATTTAATGTATCACCGATACCCAATGTTCGGTCTTGATCGGTTTCACGTAAAAAGGCCGGATAGCGAGGTTTTCGCGATGAAAAGACACGGTTATAAAAATAGAATTTATAAAATTATTCCAATTTGTGATTCCTAATAAATTAACTAATATTTTCAATATTGTTTTCTAATTATAGAATATCATTTAGAACGTTAAACTTTCATATTTACTCGTACAGATCGTCACCTATACGAACAACCCGTCAATTTAGCATCCACGTAACGATATTCGTGTGTTTTATTCGATAAGGCCTCCCATACGTTTATACATAATAAAATCCTAACAAATAATCACATGGTAGTTTTGTATTGTCAGATAATTATCTAACTCAAGAACTACTGTTTTGAACTGTGTTTATGTTAAATGTTTCTGAATTTGTTCTATAAGAACACAAAATGATAATGATAATTGATATGAATATGAAACGTGCTGAAATGTATATGATTTGTATATGTTTACTGTTCATGCTACTGTTTAAGATCACTGTTCCGGTGACGGTTCCGGCACTGATGTTACAAGTGTATCCAGCTAGATAGTCGATATGTTGTCGCACGGCTTCTTCCTGCAAAAAATAATCGTTACAGAATTCATCTAACCTGTAAGCCGCGGCTCTGGCATATAGTTCTGCCTGCTCCGCCTGATCCCTCCTTTCCCTCCTTACCTCTTCTTCATACTGTCTTTTGTTGTCTCTATGCTGGATGTCTTCGTTCCTCCATGCGGTCATCCTATCCCAATTGGCCCAAGCATCTTCAGGCCACCTTGTAAAACCTGTAGGCCTCCCCTGTAGAATGGACTCAATGAAAGGGGTTGGTTCAAAAGTTAACAGATGGGGTTGATGAGAACCCTCTGTTTCTGCAGGTCCCCGCTGCTCGGCCTCTTCTTCATCTAGTGGGACGGCTCCTTCTTTAGGCACAACCAGCTGCCTCTGGGTCTTATCATCAATGAGTACATGTTCGGTTGGCCTTTCCCTGTAAATCCAACCGAAAGCAGCGAACCGATCAAATCTTAAGTAACGTTGTGTCATTTTCTCGAATGGGGTGCTGGCAGTGACCACCTTCTGTTTAACCAGCAAGCTTGACAACAACCTACAATGGGGCAACAAACAGCGTGCCTTGCTAACCCTGCTCTCCCAAACATTCAAGAGTACCAATTGCCGAAAAGAAAACTTAGGGTGTCCGGTGACCAGGGCATGCAGTACCCTAACCTCAAAGTTCATAATAAACAGCTTGTCCCCGAGTCTTGGTATTACATGAAGGCAAAAATAAGTGACAGGAGCTTTGGGAGAACCTTCAAATCGCTTCTCAACAATTTCTTTGGCATGTCATCTGGTAATTTAGCGAATAGGTGCTGAACCATTGCATTCCATTCATCATCATTTGTGGCTTCACCTAAAATTTGCATCTTGTCGGGATACACATACTCTCTCTGTGGCTTTGTATCGAACTTGACAATCTTGTTCATTGTTTCGAATGAAAGCACCATTTCCTTTCCGTTTACTGTTCTAATTAATCTTGTGGTCTTGGGTGGGTTATTTCCTTCGTCTTTCCTTAGAGTGGCCATCCACTCTACAATCTCTTTCATATAGACGTTATACAAGTTGTCGTTGTTGAATTTAAGAGCATTTTCCCACCCAAGGATTTCAAAACATTGAACAACACCAAAAATACTAAATTGGTCGAGTTGCACGGCTCACTCGCAAACGAGGACTTTCTTGATGCTTGAGACCGCTTGCATCTTTTGTCTGTATAGCACAGGTTGCCAAATAGGATCGAAGGTGTTCAGTGGGGCATTCCCAGTCCATTGAGGTTGATCTCCCACCACAATGTCTTCATCTTCATCGTACATGTTCATGTCTTCCATCTCAAAGTCGGAATCCGACTCTAACACGGTTAGCCTTTGTCTTTTGGATTGGTTGGATGATGAAGCAACCTCTTTGCCTTTTGAGCCGGTAGCTTTCGTGCGACCCATATCCTACAAAGATACCCACACATAGTTAGTAAGTTGGAAAATAAATGGAATCAACAAGTATAACACTTACAACTATGTTAAGTAACACCAATCACAAATAATGCACAACACAAAACAATAGTTCATCAAAGTGTGTTACTTCCATCTTGGTATTCAAGCACCCATTACTATCCCTCCATCCCCACCTTTGTTCCTTACTCATTTTAGAATGTGATTCTTCCACCCGAGTCAAAATTAGCCTTTAACACATGCATGTCCATACTTCTCTTCATAAAGATGGTGATGCCTTATTTAGTTTCCTATTGGCATCATTACATTCGTAAAACAAAACCCATTCATGATTGAGCCTAATCTTTGTAACCTACCACTAATTGCAAGCAAAGTCTATGTTTCAAGTTCAATCAATAATCAAGCATACCATGTTTCACTATGAAAGCAACAAAATGCGAAGATAAGCATGCACCTTTCAAATTAACATTATTTTTGCTTAAATAGAAGTGGGGTAACATACCTTGACCTTGTAGAAACAAAGAATTGAAAGTGGAAGAAGTGAGAGACTTTGAGAAAAACCCAAAAAATTTGTCACCTTTATGCTACCCGATCTCACAAACGGGAGGGAATCCCAAAAATCTGGTGGATGGTTGTGTTCCCCTCGAAAAGTTACTCAAAATGCATATAAAGTGGCGTGTCAAAGTGGGGTGAAAAAACGCGGGTCAAAGTGGTCAAAACGGGTCAAAATCGAGTTGAGGGGGTGCCCGGCGTATGATACGCCCCCTAGGCGTATCATACGCCTACTGGGCTTAAAGTGGCGTATTGGGGCATCGAAATGTGGCGTAACACAGAAAGTTGGGGGCCCCCGGCGTATCATACGCCCCTACCCGGCGTATGATACGCCTGGACCCAAAAAAAAAATTTTTTTTTTTGAAAAACTTTTATCAAGAAAGATAAAATTAAAAAAAAAAACTTTACTTAATCACCCTAAAAAAATAAAAATAAATTATAAAAAGAAAATTACTAAAAATAATGAAACATTACTAAAAAGAATTAAAAAGAAAGTTTACAAAAACTAATAATAATAAACATTTAACTTAATCATTATCCTAGACACGCCATCATTAACCAATCCGCCAACACCCCGAATTTCAGTGCCTCGCCCCGAGGTGCGATGTATCTCTTAGAATGCCCAAAATCTAGCATCTCGAGTCACTTAATTGTGTGTGTACGTGCATGAAATAACCCGAGGTGGATGATTAACCTAAACCTCACTTTCGTAGGGTACACGATTGCATTTAGCGTATGCAACAAGCCTTTTAAACCTTCCGGTAGCCCGGTTGGACGAGTGGAGTCTCGTGAGGGTTTCTAGTGAACATACCCACAAAGTTCTCGGGTTGCCTCCCGCAAGCGCTAAGTTTAATGACGTTAGCTCGACATGGACGTGCCTGGTTCATTCCTTTGCATATGTTGGTGACTCTACAAGAAAGTTCACCGAATCCATTTGTACCTTGTCGATGACACTTGCTTCCAAATACGGCTTGAGACGATGTCCATTAACCACACGACTATTTTTCTCTTTCACATCTTCAATTTGAATGTCACCGAAGATTCCAACGCGTGTAACAACGTATGGTCCCGATCATTTGCTTTTCAACTTTCCTGGAAAGAATTTCAGTTTAGGATTATAAAGCCATACCTTTTGATTGAGTTCAAAGACTTTGTTCCGGATTTTGGCATCATGCACTTTCTTCATCTTGTCCTTGTCTGCCGATGCACATTCGTATGCTTCATTCCTTAATTCCTCCAACTCGCACAGTTGCAATTTCCTCTCTTTACCTACATCATCAAAGTCCATGTTAACGGCTTTCACCGCCCATAAAGCACGATGAGCAACTTCCACCGGTAAGTGACATCCTTTCCATAAACTAATCGTTAAGGTGTGGTTCCAATAGGTGTCTTAAAAGCAGTTCGGTAGGCCCACAATGAATCATTCAATCGCAAGGACCAGTCCTTACGATCCGAACGAACCGTTTTTGAAGAATTTCCTTAATTTGTCTATTGGAAACCTCAACTTGCCCACTAGTTTGCGGGTGATAAGGAGTAGCTATACGGTGATTGACACCATACCGTTTGAGCAATTTACCAAAGTTAAAGTTTTTGAAATGAGATCCCCCATCACTTATGATCACACGGGGAATACCAAACCTTGAAAATATGTTGAATTGAACAAATTTGCACACAACGGTATGGTCATTCGTTTTGGTGGCAATGGCTTCAATCCATTTAGACACGTAATCGACTGCCACCAAAACATAGTAATTACCATGCGAGTTTGGGAAGGGTCCCATGAAGTCAATTCCCCATACGTCGAAGATATACCGAACACAAGGATTGGTTTCATGGGCATCTCATCCCGTCTTGAGATGCTACCAAGTTGTTGGCATCTCAAACACTGTTTAGCATATACAGATGCATCTCTAAATATAGTAGGCCAAAATAAACCACAAGATAAAATCCGATGGCCCGTCTTTTGACCACTGAAGTGTCCTCCGCATGCAGATGCGTGCGTCAGTGACAGAACCTCCTGTACTTCCTCTCCAGGGATACATCTTCTGATTATCTGATCCGAGCCAACCTTGAACAGGTCAGGTTTGGGATACCTTACCTGGGCGAGAAACTGTTGCCTCTTCCGCTTGGTCCAGTGATCCGGTAATACACCTGCAGCCAAATAATTTACAATGTCAGCAAACCATGGTAAGTGAGAAACAGTAAGCAAATATTCATCAGGGAAGGATTCATTGATATCATTAGATTCTTCATCACTGTTGACTCCAATCCTTGAAAGATGGTCTGCAACAACATTGTCACTCCCTTTCTTATCCCGAATTTCCAAATCAAACTCTTGTAACAAGAGTATCCACCGAATGAGCCTCGGTTTAGCATCCTTCTTCTCCATAAGGTATCTCAACGCACTATGATCCGAATAGATCACCACTTTGCTTCCCAAAATATAAGACCTGAACTTATCAAGAGCATAAATTACAACAAGCAATTCTTTTTCAGTAGTAGTATAATTAAGTTGAGCATCAGATAGAGTCTTACTTGCATAATAAATAGCTACTGGTTTCTTATCAATCCTCTGACCCAAAACAGCCCCAACTGCGTAGTCACTAGAATCACACATGATTTCAAATGGTAGTGACCAAATGTGTGCTTGTAAGATAGGGGCCTCAACTAACTTGTCTCTCAAAGTGTTAAAAGCAGTTAGGCATTCATTATCGAAAACAAATGGAACATCTTTTAACAACAAATTACATAAAGGTTTAGTGATTGTACTAAATCCTTTAATGAACCGTCTATAAAAACCTGCATGTCCCAAAAACGATCTTATCCCTTTTACATTTGTGGGTAGTGGCAAAATAGAAATAACTTTGATTTTAGCATGATCTACCTCCATCCCACATTTAGAAACCACATGACCTAAAACAATACCCTCTTGTACCATAAAGTGACTCTTTTCCCAACTTAACACTAAATTTGTTTCAACACATCTTTTTAACACTTTAGTTAGTTGAGTAAGGCAAGAATAAAAAGAATGACCAAAGATTGAAAAGTCATCCATGAAAATTTCTAGGGATTCCACAACCATATCTGAAAAGATACTCATCATGCACCTTTCAAAAGTGGCTGGGGCATTACACAACCCAAATGGCATTCACCTGAATGCGAAAGTACCATACAGGCATGTGAATGTGGTATTTTGTTGGTCATCTGGATGAATTGCAATCTGATTGTAACCAGAATAGCCATCTAGGAAACAATAAAATTCCTAACCTGACAGCTTCTCAATTATTTGATCAATGAAGGGTAAAGGAAAGTGATCCTTAGAGGTAGCAATGTTTAGCCTCCTGTAATCAATACATACCCTCCATCCAGTGACAGGTCGTGTTGTTACCTGTTCCCCATGCTCATCAGTGACTATTTGGATTCCTGCCTTTTTGGGTACCGTTTGTGTTGGACTCACCCATGTGCTGTCTGATATGGGATAGATGATCCCGGCATCCAACCACTTCAAAACTTCTTTCTTGACTACTTCCCGCATATTAGGGTTCAACCTCCTTTGAGTGTCCCTCACCGGCTTGACATCTTGATCAGTTATAATATTGTGCATCACAATAGCCGGGCTAATTCCTTTCAGATCTGCTATGGTCCAACCGATAGCTGCTTTATTTTCCTTTAACACTTTCATCAACTCTTCTTCTTGACTCTCAGTTAGATTTGCTGCAATGATCACCGGTAATGTGCTATCTTCACCCAAGAAAGCATACTTCAAGTGCTTGGGTAGCTCTTTCAACTCCACCTTTGGTGGGATTTCCAATGAGGGCTTCAACTGAGTATCTATGTGTTCCGGTAAACTTTCAATTTGATGTGTCCACATTGGTTTGCCCTCTTGAAATGCCAACACTTCACATTTCTTTTCACCTTCAAGTAGCTTTTGAGAACACTTAACTTCAATCCCGTCACAAAGAACACACAACTCTGTGGTGTCGTTCACATTTTCATGAGAATGACACCCGTCAATGATGTCAGCCATGAAGCATTCATCATTGACCAGAGGATTAGATGTATGGGAAAAAACATTCAACCTTAATCTTCTATTCCCAAAAGCCATATCCACCGTCTTGGTCATGCAATTTATCAAACATTGAGCAATTTTCAAAAAATGGTCTACTTAATATAACATTAGGTTGTGTGAAGCTAGTAGGAGCTGCATAATCCAGTACCAAGAAATCAACTGGATAGTAAAAACCTTCCACTTTTACAATAACATCAGTTAATATACCACGAGGAAGTTTAAGTGTCAAATCAGCCAAAACCACGGTGGTTTCGGCCTTTTGCAAAGGTCCAAACTCGTATTGATGATATAAGCTTCCCGGTAATATACTAACACTTGCTCCAAGATCAAGGAGTGCCTTATTAATTTTAAAATCTCCAATTTGAATTGAAATCAAAGGAGCTCCAGGATCTTGAAGTTTTGGTGGAAGGGCACCCGATAAAACGGCAGTAACATTATCAGTCAAATCAAGTTTTTTAGGAATTTTGTGGTGTCGTTTTTGGGTACATATGTCTTTCAAATACCAAGCATATGCAGGAAATTGTTTGATTGCATCAATTAAGGGTAGATTGATTTTAACTTGTTTAAAGATTTCCCACATCTCATCTTGTTGTGGGCCCCTTTTGTTTGTATTTGCATTAGGTGAATTCAAAGCAGATGGGTAAGGAATGGTGGTTTTATCCTCCACATCCTTTCCCTTGATGTTTTTACATCCGGTTTCAAAACATTTTCAATGGGTTCTTTAAAAGATACTTTCTTTTTGGGTTCAGATGGAACAAGTTCCTGTTCAGTATCACTCTCCTCACTTTCATTCACATCTTCCACCACTTCTTCGATCAAGTGTGGTGGAAGGACAACCTTGTTGTCATAAGATTTACCACTTCTTAAAGTTGTTACATAACTTACCTGAGCATTCTTGCTCTTTGACCCCGATGGTTGATGTTGAGGATTGAGTGTGGTGTCACTTGGCAATTTTCCTTTGTCTTTAGCAGCTAGTTGTTCAGCTAATTGTCCCAATTGCTTTGCATGGGACTCATTTGTCTTTTGTTGAAGCTCTTGTTTCTGTACCACTCCAGTTAGCATTAGCCTCAGCTCATTGATTTGATTTGCATTGTATTCCATTGAGATGTTGTTCCCTTGTTGGCTTCCCTGGAACTGATTCTGACTTCCTTGACTTTTTTGGAAGTTCCTTGATTGTCCTTGATTGTAGCCACCTTGTCCACCTTGGTTGTAGTTACTTCTTTGGTAGTTACCTTGGTTGTAATTTTGTTGTCGGCTTTGGTATGAAGACCCTTGATTTCCACCTTGTTGGTTGCTACCCTGAAAATTAGGATTCAATTGATTAGATGAATTACCATATCTAAAATTAGGGTGATTACGCAAACCCGGGTGATATGTGTTGGAGTTCATGTCATTATTCCTCTTGTCATTCTGGAACGATCCTTGGACTTGGTTCACCTCCTCATTCCTGTTCATGTTAATCATACATTCTGACTCCAACTGACCTATATCACCACAAACATTGCAAACATCATAAATGTTAGACACATTAGAATTGTTCTTACCTAAATTTCTCTTGAAGTTTGCAATTTGTCTTTCGAGGGCTTCAAATCTTTCTTTTGTCACATACTCCCCTCCTGGTTTCCCAATAACATGCTTGCCCTTCCTGCTTGCTGAAGCTTGTGTCTTTGAACCTTTACTTAACCTTTCAAGCAATTCCCAATCATCATCCTCTGAGTTGGTTAAGAATGTTCCATTGCTACTGGAACTGACAAACTTCAGGTCTTCTGGTGTTAAACCATCATAAAAGGCTTTGATTAGCTCCCACTTAGGAATCTGGTGGTGTGTGCAAAATCTGAGCAACTCCTTCAACCGTGTGAAGGCTTCATGTAGCAACTCGCCCGGTTGTTGTTGGAATGTTCTGATGGCGTTTCTAGCCTCACTTGTCTTGCTCATGGGATAGTACTCATCCAAAAATAACTATTGCATATCCTCCCATGTGTAGATACTACCAGATGGTAGTGTGTGAAACCATTGCTTGGCCCTTTCCTTTAATGAGAATTGGAATAAGTTCAGCTTAACTTCATCTAGGGTAAATCCTTGGCCACCAATGGTGCTAAAATGGCACCAAACTCAGAGAGATGGACATATGGTTCTTCAATTGTAGTCCCTCTGAAGTTAGGAATAATTGATAAGTACTGTGGCCTGATCTCAAAAGATCGTACTCTCAACAATGAAGGTACAATAGGTGAAGGATTTTGAGTCTGTTGGTCTGAAGTGAATGTCAACTCCTTGAACAGGAGCTCTGTGGTGCCATCCTTGACCAGGGTTATTGTAACCCCATCTACCATTGTAATTCTTCATGGGTGGTTGCCTATTCCACCCTCGTTGTCCATTCCATCCACCATGCCCATAGTTGTTGTGAACTGGATGATTCGGTGGGCCTAGTGGTTGCCAATTCTCTTCATTATATTCCCCATGAGGTGGGTAGTTGTTATTGTCTTCTTCTTCATGTAATTCTTCATGCCAGGATCCGTGTTCCCCCGAATTACTACCGCCACCTGAAATATGATCTTCTTCATGCAAGTTGGTTCCCTGATTAACCACATGGTTTGGGTAGTTGAATAATGGGTTTTGTGCCATTCTAAGATTAGGCATGGCATCAGGTGGTACGTTTGGTGGTGGGTTGTTTGGTTGAACGGATTTGGTGGGATGATTGGGTTTGGGTTTGGTGGTGGCATGTGAGCATATTGGTTAAACGGTGGAATTGGTGGTGGTGGTGGTGGGTTTTGATTGTTTTGATCAGCCATAGGAACAAACTGATTCGAACTCTCTCCGGTTTGATTAGTGTTTTTCGAACCCGGAGTGACAATTTTGTCCAGCCTTTGTAAGGTTCGGTTGATTCTAGCAGTTTTCTCAATCTCTGGATCAAATTCCAATGGCGAGTCACGACCTAAAAACCGGGTATGCATGCAATCAACCTGTTACCTGCACACTAACAAACCTCGCGTAACAAGGAAAAAACAAGAAATAAACAAAATAGAATAAAGCCTAATAAATCGATTAACGAACACCAAGCGCACAAACTCCCCGGCAACGGCGCCAAAATTTGACCAACGTCGAAGTACCGATAAAATAAGAGTTAATGAGTGTGTTCCTAGCTACCTTAACTAGTAGGGTAAGTAGGGTGTCGAACCACGAAGATTTTAGGTGGATGGTGTATTGTTATTTGATTTGACCTAACTTAACTAGACAAGAAATTGTAAAATTGAATTGAAGGTTGTTTGAACTTTTAGTAAAAAAACGATCTTGAACAAAGTAACAATGAAAGCAAATGGATTTAAACTTAATTATGAAAACAAATCACACCCGGGTTTTGAATTGGATGAGAAATTAAGCACCTTTATGATTTATATTCTTAGGGAAGCTACAGAGACATAACTTGCCCACAATCCACATGAACGAGCAATTACAATTCAAAGAATTGATTTTGTTAATTAATTGATAAGAACCAATCAATGTTAAACCTAATGCTTCAATTGCAAAAGCCAACTTGAAAGAAATACTTAACCTAAAGTTCAATGTTTTACAATAATAACTGAAAAATGATGAAACCCTAGATTAACCATAAGATTCAAATTGTTCAATCTCATGCGAATCAAACATACAAACATTCAAAGATTATTAAACCAAACAAAGTTGGCATCCCAATACAATGAAAATCATATAGATACTTAACCCTAACTAATAGCTCACCCGGGCATGATCTCAAGAAACTAGCCTTACATCTTCATTCAGTTGTGTGCTAATATCAATTCGGGAATCTCCGAGGTGTTTAGAATGGTTGATTGTTGAATTCCTAGGCCTTAGAAACCCCTTAGAACCTCCAAAGGTCGTCAAAATCAAAGATATCCCGAAACCTAGGTTCTTAGGCTTAAATAGGTGGCAAAACATAAAAATTCCGCAATCCTAGCTGCACCCGGCGTATGATACGCCAGTATGGGGCGTATCATACGCCCCCTTTGCTTCCCTGGATGGTTTGTCTCTGTAATACGCCCCAGATACGCCATGTTGATACGCCACTTCATGAAAACCTTCATTTTTGGATGTTTAGGCCTCCCAAGCACCTTTCCTTAACCACCCTTTGATTCTTGAACATCAACCACTCATTTTCTTCACTCGAAATCCTGCAAATCATGAAAATACACAACCAATCACCATATTCCATGGATTTAAAGCATAAAAACGCATCATTACACACCTAAATCACATAAATTACCCAAACCATCATTCGTACGAATCGTCACCCGTTCGAACATGACGACAACGTTACTTTCCAATATGGTTTTCTAATTATTAGACATCATTCAGAACGTTAAACTTACAAGTATGTTAATGCGAATCGTCACCCACACGAATAAATCGTACGTTTAATATTCATTTAACGACATCCGTTATGGTTTTAGTTTGGATTTCCTCAAGTACATTTATACACAATAAGGTCCTAACTAACTTTCGTACATACTATCATGTCATAGTTTAACATGTTTAGACATATCTGTATTGTGTCTGTGTATGTTGTTTGTTCGTTTTTGAGTTTTTGCACTGTTAACATCAATCGTTTCATATAATATTAACATAGAATATTATACGAACACCTTCCGTACCAGTATCTACAGTCCTTACTACCGTCGCAAACTACTGTTCCGACACTGATGTTACTACTAGTATGTGTGTATATATGCGTGTGTATATATAATATAATATAATATAATATAATATAATATAATATAATATAATATAATATAATATAATATAATATAATATAATATAATATAATATAATATAATATAATATAATATAATATAATATAATATAATATAATATAATATAATATAAGTATTTAATTAAAAATAATAATAAAATATTAAATAAAGGTTATGATTAAAATGAAGTGATGAGTGAGTGATGATAACATATAGAGGTGAGCATACAAAACCGATAATCGAAAAAAACTAAAACCGAACTGAAAACAGAACCGAAATTAACCAAAACCGATTAAATTTTTAGACAAGTGTATTTTAATTGTAGGTCCGAAAACTGATCAAGATCCAAGCTTTTTGTTTCCAAACATCATCAATCACCTCTATAGTGTGCGGAATCCATAATAGAGTGAAATAAGAAGCAAGATGAAGCAAGATGAACAAGAAAGATCAAAACTTTGAATATATTCAGTAAGTATACGAAAATGTGCCTCAATACGTCTAGAGAGCACACCTCGAGATTCGTGTTACAATCTGTACAAAAATACGTCTATTTATACTAGATCAGTGAGTAAACGAAGTTCAGGTTCGTGTACACGAACCAGGTTCGTGTACACGAACCTGAGTACACGAAATTTGTCTGAAGTCTTCCAAAATCTCAGTGTTGACTCTTCCGTGTAGACTTTGTCTGTCTTCATCGTTGATTGGGCTCTACAAACTCCCCCTAGACTGGCGAAGTCATCCAATCGGAAGAGTAACTTTGTGCGGTCCTGCTCCAGCGTATAACTTCAGCTTTATGGTAAATGCAACAGCTCTCGTGAATGGCTTGGCAAGCTCATCATTGCCAGAGTATACTCGTATAGGAGAGTTGTGCAGCTTCATCATGTCATCTTTTCCATAGTTCAGAATATCCATAGGGTCAAGAATGATGTCCATGTCATCAACATCATCAATGTTCCTAAGAATAACTGCAGCAAGATTCAGCTCATCAAAGTACCATGATAGAAACTTAGCCAAAGAGTTATCAGGAACTCTTGGCGAGACGGGCACTGCCTGCACTACGTGAGGAGGAGGGTACTTGTAGTACACCCAAGGCTTCCTCGTCTTAGGATCTATGATGCATGAAGAAACAAAGCGTCGCCCCTTAGCTGTGCGCATCACAGGAAAGTTCTTCTCACACTGATCTTTGACAAACTTCGCGAACAAATCAGCCTGTGAGTCCTTAGACGGGTTAAAGAACATAGCCTTGTCCATACTTCTGATGTCTACTTTAGGCAGTGAACAAAAATCTCTTGGCCTTTTGTAGAACTCGACTTTTCCGCTCAACCGTTTCACCAAGTAGACATCTCTCGGTTTGTCGTACATCCAGCAGCATATATTTGATCTATCATTGCGAACTGCAAAAAGGTTTCTGTCATCATAAATGAATGTATGCTCTGGATGTTGATCTCCCATTTCTTTAAACCAAGCCTCTTTGTCTACAGGAGGAGCCGGAGTCCAGTCTTTCTTGCGATCAAACCAGCTATCTATCACTTCATTTAGCGAAGTGATCTCATTTCCCAAGGCATCAATGTATTTGTGGGCATACAAATAGTCAATATAAGGATCTGATGATACGTTGCCAAGGATGATGTTTTCTGGTTCTTCTTCTACAGATGCCCCTGCAGAAGATTTGGCTTGATCATTCTTCATATCGCTCGGAGATCCAAAATCAAAATTATCTGGAAGATCATCAAAAATGCTATCAAGTCTGGCTCCAGTCTTGTCAGGCTGTACACAATCGCCAAAAAGGATGTCATCTGGAATATCTCCAAATAGATCATCATATAGACCCGACGGCTTCCCAGAAGATGATGGATTCCCAGAATCTCCTCCTAGGTCTTTGTCATCTGGAGGACCTTTGTCTTTATCTTTATCATCTCCATCTTTATCAGGTTTGTCGTCTTGATCTTCTTTATCGTCCTTTTCATCTTTGTTCTCCTTTTGACCCTGATCATCATCTCCATCATCAGCATCATCATCATCATCACTGTCATCACTGTCATCACTAACGTCCATAGCTTCATCTTCAGACTCAGATACTTCTTCTCCTTTGAGTCACTTTATTTCTCTTTGCATCTTGTGGTTCTCCAGTAGAAGAATCCTGATAGCCTTCTCATGAGCCTTCAGCTTTCCTTTACATTTGTTGAGATGTGAGCATATCTTTATCTTTCCTTCTCGTAAGTTCATGATCATCCTGTCTTTTCTCTCCGCATCTTTCTCCAGCTGATAGACTCGCTCATGAAGTCCGATCAGATCAACAGGCACCTGTGGAGGCTCATAGGGTGAATCGGAACGCAAAGGAGATTTTCCTTTACCGCTTCCGGATTGTGGTGTAGGTGATTTGGGTTTGGTTTTGGTTTGAGGTTCAATGGTGATGGAATGACGTGAGGAGGGAACTCTGATGATGAGTTTGGTTTTTGAAGGTTTAGGTGTTGGTTTACGTAGTTTTGGCTTAATGGGTTGAGAAGGTTGAGGTGGCGGAGGTGGTTGAGTGACAGGTGAGGGTGATGGCGGTTTTGTGACGTGAGGGGGTGATGGAGGTAATGAGATGTGAGGTGGTGATGGTGGTAAGGAGATGTGAGGTGGTGATGGTGGTAAGGAGACATGAGATGGTGATAGTGGTTTGGAGATGTGAGGTGGTGATGGTGGTTTGGTGATATGAGGTGGAGATGGTGGTTTGGTGATGGGAGTGGGTTTAACGGGTGCCTGTGTCATGACAGCAGCAGCAGAAGAGAAGGATAGGCTGGAGAGAACAGACTGAAGTCTTGGGTCTCTGGCCTTTCGCGCCATCATCTTTTGCCGTTTCTTCTTTGGCGGAGACTCGGGAGTAGGAACGTAGTCAACATCTTGAGCCTCTTCCTTTTCTTCTCGTGTGGGAGGTGGCTTTTCTGGGACAAAATCTTCAGTGGATAATGAAGAGGAGACATCAGACGCAATCTTTGAAGATTTACTCACTTTTGCCTTAGAGCTTGCAACCTGAGTGTCATGCTCCTCTGCTACAATAGCAACTGGGGTTCCAGGCATATCCTCATCCACCCCATCTCCCACAAATCTCCCAAACTTGATCAAAGGTCTCTGACCAATGTACTGCTTCTTTCCCCTTTTGCTCATCTTCATGTAGCCGAAGATGTCGTCTCGCATCCTTTTAACCTCCAGCGAACCAAATGTGCGTTGTAGGTTCGGATATCGTTTATCCAGGATGATCTGAATGAATCTTGGAAAGGACAGGAATCTCTCCTTCCTCCTGCCTTTTATGTTCGCGTGCATATCTTGAAAAATCATCCTTGAGAAGTTAAAGTCTTCTCCAAGTGCCAGGGCCACCATGCATGAACTCAGTGTCTGATTAAGCACATCATATCCGCCCTTACGTCCAGATAAACATTGAGTCACCACATGTGCCAGATACCTCCAGTACGGGTGTAACAATTTCTTCTCAAGTGGAGGGTAGGCTCCTTCATGTCCCATCTGGTAAACTGTTCTGTTTACCAGACCCTGATCTAGTTCCACGGGATCAGAATCCTTGTCTCCGAATTGCAGACACTCCCTGATGATTTGCTCTGTAATAACAATAGAGTGACCCTGTATCTTTCCCACGATGCTCAGGTTTCCATCTGCATCTGTACTCTCCTCAACCGATCCCCGAAACTCTCGAATGAAGGAAGTAGTGATCAAGGGATACTCCATGATGGCGTAGTTGACTGGTGAAAGAATCAGCCCATCTATCATGCTTTTGAACTCGGAGTGTTTGGCAGGCGGTTCCCCGAGAAATGCGATCATGTTGTGATCGTGCACGAACTTTAAGTCAGACATCTGAAAAGGAAAATAATCAAGTTAGTTTTAAATGTTCAAACAGAAACCATACTCGAAAATTTTCAAAAATTTTTCGAAAATTTTCTAAGTGTTGAAGGAGTGTCCTCGGTGCAACTGGTGTACACGAAGTGGACTGAGTATACGAAAGACAATGAGTACACGAACTGACTTGAGTATGCGAAACTGGTTGAGTACACGAACTCTTTTGAGTATACAAAGTTATTCGAGTATACGAACTCAACTGAGTGTGCGAAGTCATTCGAGTATACGAAGTCTTGAAAATTTTCGTGTACTCAAAATTTTTAGAAAAATTTACCATTTTGGCTCCTTAGAATTTGTAGATCGATTCAATATACTCGAAATTGTGAGGCTATCAACATATTCAAGAATTGCCTTCCAATTTCAAGTATTTCTATTTTAATTTGACTAAACACCTATCAGTACACGAACTTGCGTATACGAAGATTGTTTTGGTCCATAACTTTCAAATTTGCGGTTAAAATTTAACAAAAATCTATACCTAAGGTCGCCTAATGATAATCTATAAGATGGCCGGAGTAGAATTTTGAAACTTGGTCTAGAACTCAAGATCGCCTCAGAGAGTACACGAAGTGCAGAAATTAGTATACGAAATTTTGGTACACGAACTGACCGGTCTTGTGGTATTTATAGAGTCAACTTCGTGTACTCGATTTCGTGTACTCACTTTCGTATACTCGATTTCGAGTATGTTCCCTTTATTAAATTTAAACTTAATTTAATTTAATTTTCTTATCTCGAGTAAAAATTCTAACCTTCCTAAAATAAAATAAAATAAAATAAAATAAAATAAAATAAAATAAAATAAAATTTTGAACAAGGTTTTTAAAGTTTAGTCGTTTCAAATTTTGTGTGATCAAATCTGTTATCAAAATTTAACTGTCTTAGTTAAATTTCCTAATGAAATACAACCCTTAAATAATTTTCTTAACCAAATGATCTCCATTTGTTATTTCATAAAGATAATTTGATCAAGTTTTTCTGAAAAAATATTTGTAGAAAACTTATGTTCACTAGATAATATCAACTAGATTAACATGCAACCTATCAATCTTGTTAAATTCTTGGTTTCAAACTTTGACTGTGTTTCAACGAACTTAAAATTATTTTTGACAGAGTTTTAAGGTAAGAAAAGAGAAGAACATATCTTATCAGATTAGAATCAAGAACAAGAAGGAGTTCTCTCATCTTGTGCTCATTGGCATCTTTTATTAACTGATCTGCAGACACATTGGTCTTAACTTCACACATCCAGATCTTTGCTTACGCAAAACATAGGATGCTTCAGTAAGTATTTCCCGCTCTTTGTTTGCACAAAACATAGGAAATACCCGAGTTTTTCAAAAATGTAATTTCAAGTATATTGAAACACAATCTTGTTTTGATTCTAGAATTTTAAACATGAAGTCAAATAGTTGTCACACATTTCTAGTTATCTAATGATCACTGTTTCTTACTTATTTAATTGGTAAGTAAATTTGTTTTGATCAAATAAACTTTTAAACAACTTATTTCAATCTTTTGGTTATAGAATAGTGTTTACAGTTGTTATTCATTAAGAGTTTTAACTTAAGGCATTGAAATTTTAATCCTTAGAGATTTCACTTCCCAATTTGATCAATTCACTTTGCTTGTTCAAATAAAATCTTTTTGTATTTTCTTGATTTTAAAGTGTAAAGTTAAAAATCTTTTTGTAATTTTCTTTGAATAGCTAGAGACAAAATCTCCTCTTCTTCAGATTTCAAAACTGTACTCCCCCTAAACTTATAGATTATCTTAGATTGACTCAAAACACAATGAAAAATCTTATTGTTGTTTTTGTTCATTTTTGACTCAAATAATGAAAAATCTTTTTGTTGTTTCTGTAAATTTTCTCCCCCTAAATTTGTGACCAAGGTAGGACACAAATTTTAGTGTATTTACAAGATAGCTTTTAATCAAAGCTTATTAATTTGAGAGAGGCAAGCAAGTGATGGAAACGTGTTGTATCGAACGCTTTTGTGAAAAGGTCCGCTAGATTGTCATCAGTATGGACCTTTTCAAGATGAATCAGCTTTCGTTCGAAACAGTCACGAATGAAGTGAATCCGGATGTCAATATGTTTAGTTTTGGAGTGTTGTACCGGATTCTTGACGATCTGTAGGGCTGCTTCGTTGTCACAATAAATAGGGAAGTCGAGAAAGTTCAAACCATAATCGAGAAGTTGTTGTTGCATCCAGATAACTTGAGAGCAGCAACTGGAAGCAGCAACATATTCGGCTTCTGCAGTGGATGTGGATACAGTTGTCTGCTTCTTGCATTGCCATGAAACAAGACGATCTCCCAAATACTGACACCCACCGGTGGTTGACTTCCTATCCAGGTTACATCCACCAAAGTCACTGTCTGAGTATGCAAACAATTGAAACTCAGAGTTCTTTGGATACCAAAGACCGAGCTTAGGTTTCCCCACTAGGTACCGAAAGATTCTCTTGACAGCTATGAGGTGAGATGCCTTCGGATTTGCTTGATATCTGGCACACTGACATACTGAAAACATAATGTCTGGACGACTAGCAGTCAGATACATCAGAGAGCCAATCATCGAGCGATAGAGGTGTTGATCAACATCTTCACCATCTAAATCCGAAGTTAGGATAGGACGAGCAGCCATGGGAGTGGATGCTGGCTTAGATTCCATCATTTTGAACTTGTTCAAAATATCTGTGACGTATTTTCCTTGGTGAATCAGCACACCCTTACAGTCCTGCTTTACCTGCAGACCTAGAAAGAAGGTCATTTCTCCCATCGCGCTCATTTCAAATTTCTTCTTCATCACCCCTTCAAATTCCTTGCACAAAGCTGAGCTGGTGGAACCAAATATGATATCATCCACATAGATTTGAACGAGAATTAAGTCATCCTTATCTTTGCGAACGAATAAAGTTTGATCAATGGCTCCACGGGTATATCCATTTGCAAGCAGATGATCAGTAAGTGTTGCATACCACGCTCGCGGTGCCTGATGAAGACCATAAAGAGCTTTGTCTAACTTATAGACATGGTCCGGAAATTGGGAATCTTCAAAGCCTGGAGGTTGACAGACATAAATTTCCTCCTTGACCTTCCCATACAGAAAGGCGGTCTTCACATCAATCTGATATACAGTGAAGTTCATATGTGAAGCATATGCTAAGAAGATTTGTATGGCTTCAAGTCTTGCAACCGGTGCAAACACTTCTTCATAATCTATTCCTTCCTGCTGATAGAATTCCTGAACAACCAGTCTGGCTTTGTTTCGAATGATTACACCAGAATCATCTCTCTTGTTTCTGAAGACCCATCTGGTTCCTATAGGTAGTTTTCCTTTGGGCAGTGGAACCAGATTCCAAACTTTGAGCTTCTGAAACTGCATCAGCTCCTCTTGCATTGCCTCAACCCAGCTTGACTCCTTAAGAGCCATTTTGACGTTCTTGGGTTCTACCTGCGAAATAAAACAAGAATATAAACAAGAATTCATAGGACCTGATTGACTTCGGGTGATTGTCTCTTCCGGCATAGTGTTCTGAACTGTGATCGATTTGCTTCGAGTGAGAACGCCTTCTGAGAGAGGTCCGATGATATTCTCCACTGGATGATTCTTGTTCTCATTAAGTGTTGGCACATCATCGACTTCCAGATTGTCTAGCAGATTGCTGATGTTGTTTATTTGGTCTTCACTGGAAGAAGAAACACGATCAACAGGAGTAGTTTCACTTGCCTCAGCTCCAGGATCCACACAGTGTTCCTCAGGTATATTAGCTGAGAATAGTGGATTGTCAAAAACCTGTTGAGAAGACGATGAGGTCTGATTGTCTTCAGTTGACTGAGAAGCATTGGTTTCTGATGGCAGAACCTCATGAATCGGTGTTGGCTGAGCTGGAGGGGCGCGATTGTACAGACCAGGAGGGTCAACTGTCAAAAGATTGGGATCACAAGGAACGTAGTCAACCCTATAATCTATGTCGTCATCATTAGAAAAACCATCATCCTGCCCAGATGTACCAGCATTCTCTGATGTAGTATTGAAAGGTCTGAATGTAGAATCATACTCAAATAGCCAATTTGGACCCGAGCCGGCATCTGTGGAGTTCATTTCTTGCCAGTCTATGTAATATGATTCCACAATCATTCTAGTCTTCTTGTTGTATACTCTGTATGCTGCCTTTTCTGATGAATACCCCACAAAGTAGCATTCATCTGCCTTGTCATCAAATTTGTGATTGGGTTCGGTGTGAAGAAGAGTACACGGACATCCGAACGACTTGAAATGGCCAACTTTGGGTTTTTGATTGAAGAGAATCTCGTAGGGAGTCTTTTGATGACGCTTGTTCAGTAGAGCTCGATTTTCAACATAGCAAGTAGTGTTAACTGCTTCAGCCCAGAAGAATATAGGTAGTTTTGATTCTGACAACATAGTACGAGCAGCTTCTATCAATGTTATATTTTTTCTTTCAGCAACTCCATTTTGCTGAGGAGTTCTTGCTGCACTATATTGCCTGGCAATTCCCTTTTCATCACAAAAATCTATAAGAGCTTGATTTCTGAACTCAGTACCATTATCAGTTCTGATTACCTTAACTTTCAGATTTCTCTGATTCTCAATTAAGGTAATAAACTAAACTTCTTCAGAATCTCCGGAGTCTCATCCTTCTTAGCTAGAAAGAATACCCAAGTGAATCTGGAATAGTCATCAGTCACTACTAGACAGTATGACTTCTTCCCGATGCTCATAACGTTGACTGGTCCGAAGAGATCCATGTGAAGAAGTTGTAGAACTGAGGAGATAGAATTGAACAATTTGGGCTTATGAGGTCTTTTGTGTTGCTTCCCCTTGGCACAAGCAATACATTTCTCAATAGATGAAAAGTCTTTAGAGGGTAGGCCAATAACATGATCTCCCTTGGCCAATCTGTTGAGGTTCTTCAAGTTTTCATGACCCAGCCTCCGGTGCCACAGCAAACAATCATGCTCCGATGCCTTTGAGAATAAGCAAGTGTTCTCGGTGAAAGAGTTTGAGTTCATATTTATGATGTATGCATTGTTTATCCTCGGAGTTCTCATCAAAATCCACTTCTCAGGAACCACAAACCCAGGTTTGAGAATAAGACATTCCTTATTTGTGAAGTGTGTAGAAAAGCTTTTGTCACAGATTTGAGAGACACTCAGAAGACTGTGATTGAGCTCTTCAACATAGTACACATCTTCAAAACTCAGAGTTCCATTTGTTACTGTGCCTTTCATACTTATCCTTCCTCCTTTATCTCCAGCAAACGACACGTATCCTCCATTGAATGGTGTAACTTCATGCAACTGGGAGAAATCTCCAGTCATGTGCCGGGAGCAGCCACTATCCATATACCAAACATTTTTAAGCTTGTTTGGTTGTCCCTGCAATTTACATATAATTAATGAGAAATAGGTACCCAAATCATAACAGATTTAGGCACTTTAGTAAAGGGAGAAAGTCTGTCTTTGGGTCTGAATTTTGGTCTGTTTTTGGGCTTTTCTATGTTGTACTCGACTTGTTCTGTCATGCTTCCACTGCACTGGTTAGTTCGTTTTGACCCATTTATGAAAGTTCTTTGTTTTTGTTTATGAGACTTTGACGATTTGTTAGATTTCATAGATCCCTTTGCAGTGGAAGGAATTTTTGTTTCCTTCTGAGAGGTCACCTTAGGCTTGGAGGATTGTACAATCCTTACTTGATTAAGTACTGGTTTAGCCTTAGGGATGACCTTCTGATTCTTCCCATAGAAGAATTCAGTAGGTCGATGCAGACAATGTCTAGCAATGTGGCCGGGTTTCCCACATGCATAACAACAGACCTTTTGATGAAATTCAATTGGATCAAAGGGCTTTACATCACAGTTAATTTGGTTAGAGGATGTTGAGGGAATATAAGGTTTACTGTTAGGATTTAACAGTGAACTTTCCTCTTTGGTAACTGTGGAATGAGCCGGTGCAGTCTGTGTTGTTAAAGGAGAGAAAGTTGATTTTATAGCAAATGTTTTCTGAAAGTGTTTAGGCATATCACTGATATTGATGTTAATTTCATCAAATTTTCTAACAAAATTAGTTTTTGGAACAAAATATGATTTGCTAGAAGATGATGAACAATCTGTGCTCCTCCCTGCACTTCTTTCTACCTTCTCCTCCTTTAAACCTGCAACACTTAGGTTTTCTGCACAAATCTCAGAATCATTAGTTACAACAGGGTCAGCCGTAAGCATGACTGGTTCTGTGGGAAAATCACAAACACGACTAGAATCCAGTTCAAAGTCATCAACAGATGTGTTGATTCTTGGCATGCTTGAATAGTTATGATTAAAAGGTGGTTCACATTCATTATACCCAATTCCACTACCCTTCTTGAATCTGATGGATGTCATGTTTTCCAAAATTTTGCTTGAATAATCAAATCTTTCACATTTAATTGATGATTTAGCAAGCTGAGATTTGACATCATCCAACTCTAGAGTGAGCTCGTCAATTTTTCGTCGAGCATCTCTATAGTTGGACTCTTTGTCACTTAAGAGTTCTTTTAACCTCACCACATCCCGACTCTCAGCCTCAAGCTTCCTTTTAAAAATTCCTTCATTTTTAAGAAATTCTGAGTTAAAGTATTTTAGCTTATTTACCTCTTTGATTAAAGATTCATTGTGAGATCTATACTTAAAGACTTTGTCTATGCAAGAGGTAGAGCAAAGATTTTCAGTTACCTCAATGTGTTTGTCATCCACCTCAGCCATGAAGGCATGACTCAGAGTCAGTTCCAACTCCTGCACTTGATCACTCTAGTCATAGGAGTCAGTTTCCTGAGTCACCAACGCTTTTGACGAGCTAGTGTTTCCTCCAGCAGCAGCATTTCCCACTTTCTCCTCTGGTTTCTTTTCTCCTCCTTCCTTAGCCACTTTTGGCTGCTTGCATTCTCGGGAAAAGTGACCCGGTTGGTCACAGTTGTAGCATCGCAGTTTTGACTTGTCAAAGCCGAGTTTCTTTCCTGGAGCATTTCCAAAACTGTTTCTCCCATACTTCTTGATAAACTTTTTCGCTCTGAACACTGCCATTGCCATTTGCCATGAGATATCCATTTCTTCAACATCAGCTGGATTGATCTGCTCTCGATTGTCTTGAGTGAAGTTTGAAGGAGCCAGTTATCCTGCTATGAAAGCATTATAGCTATTCATGAATCCCTTAAATAGCAGTAAGTTTTCTTCACATTCAGGGTTGACTTTAGGTACCGATACACTTTGTCCTGATGACAAGAAAGCAGTTTCAAAAGGAACTCCATGAGATGCAGAGGTCTGATAATGTTGCATTCCTGATGTTTGAAGATTGATTGTTGATAGAAGAGCAGAGTTTTCAGAGGTGGGTGCAATGCCCATTGAGCTGGCATGATTCAGTGCTCTCTGTTTATCATCCATATCATAGGAGTTGATGATTGAGATTAGCTCGCTCAAGGAAGTCTTGTACATATCCTTGGTCCTTTTGATTGTTGTGCAGTTGGAGTTCCAAGTGTAAGGAAGCGAATTCAACAGCTTCTTGTTAACCTCTCCCTTAGTCATCTCAAGTCCAGAGCTAGTCATCTCAGTCATCAGATGAGTGAACCTATTCAGTTGTGTTTCAAGAGTCTCTCCTTTGATATGATTAAACATATTGAATCTTTGTCTGAGCATATCCTTTCGGCTTTCTCTCAAATCTTCATTCCCTTCGAATCTTTCAACCAGAGCATTCCATAGCTCTTTTGCTGTTTTGTGCTCCTTAAATCCGTGAGCAACGTCGATTGATAGGGCCATAGTGATAGAAGCATACGCCTTCTCATCTTTTTCCATAAGCAATATGTCATTGTCGGTATACAACTCAGGGTCCTTTGGAACAAGAGGACCATTGATTTCACTTTGGTAAGAAGGAACATAAGGTCCGTCCTCAATTGATCTCCAAAGTTTTGGATCGGTATACTTGATGAAGGACTGGAATCTGAATTTCCAATCTTGAAAGTTATCTCCTGAAACAAGCCTCGGTGGCTTTGTTCCGGTGCCAATTTCATTGTCCAGATTGAGCAAGTTGGACAAATTAGTCAAATTCTTTGAGGCCATGATGATCTGATATTTCTCTATCTTCAGTACACGTATTCTACTGTTACCACTCCAGAAAGTTGCTCCAAGTCTTCCAAGTATGCGAAGTTCCTCTGAGTACACGAAGCTCCAGTATGCGAAGTGAGGTCAGTACACGAAGATAGATAAGTACACGAACTAGAATGAGTATACGAACTTGTTGGAGTACACGATCTTGACTGAGTACACGATCCTGACCCAGTATACGAAGACTCTCGAGTACACGAACTTGTCCAAGTACACGAAATCTTTCTTCTACTCGAAAAGTATTTATACTTCGAGTACTCTGACTATACTCGAAATAGTACTACTCGAAAATTTTAGAACTTGAACAATACTTAAGAAAAAATTTTATAAAAATTTTTCTTAAGAGTTAGAATTCCAAATTTTCACAGCAGCTAGATGGAGTATAGAGGAGTAATAAAGTATAAAACTTGCTTCAAAAAGGCACTACCTTGATGATGAAAAGAGCACTCAAGCTCTGATACCACTTGTAGGTCCGAAAACTGATCAAGATCCAAGCTTTTTGTTTCCAAACATCATCAATCACCTCTATAGTGTGCGGAATCCATAATATAGTGAAATAAGAAGCAAGATGAAGCAAGATGAACAAGAAAGATCAAAACTTTGAATATATTCAGTAAGTATACGAAAATGTGCCTCAATACGTCTAGAGAGCACACCTCGAGATTCGTGTTACAATCTGTACAAAAATACGTCTATTTATACTAGATCAGTGAGTAAACGAAGTTCAGGTTCGTGTACACGAACCTGAGTACACGAAATTTGTCTGAAGTCTTCCAAAATCTCAGTCTTGACTCTTCCGTGTAGACTTTGTCAGTCTTCATCGTTGATTGGGCTCTACATTAATATCGTAATAATATTTATTTATATTAACAAATAGGGACCAAACTTACTAAAATATCTAAAGATTATTTCTAGAGTTTCCGATCATTATATTATAGTCAGTATCTAAAAAATTTATACGTATTGAATTTATAGGTATCTATCTCATATATTATTCTTGTTTTTATTAATCAATACAATTTTTTTTCAGTTATTATAATTATATCCCACTTAAAAAAAATTCGTCCTCGAAATTTCAAAGTTTATAGAACGTTTAATTCCAGATTTACAGAATTACTCGCCTGATTTAGTGATTCGTATATTAGAATTTTCACTTGTTTTATTACAAAAATTTTATATAAGTTTTTTAAAACAAGTAATAATTTCAGATAAATAGTGACAAAACAGTAAATATAAATACCTTTTAGTTAGTCAAACAGTCAAGACTCAAACAAATTCAGATATTGAGAACGAATCGAATCCTCCAATTCCCAAGTCGCTTCACGTTCAGAATGGTTCTTCCATAAAATGTTAACAAACGAAATCTTTTTTCTTCGCATAACACGTTCTTGACAGTCGAGAATCGCTTCTGGTGTCTCCTCATACGTTAAATCCTCATGAGTTTCCTTAATCGGATAGTTATCTACGTGAAGCAGTTGATAATTATAACCTCGCAGTAATGACACATGAAATACGTTGTGCACGTGTGAAAGTTGAGGTAGTAATACTAAACGATAAGAAAGTTCACCAACTCGTTCCAAAATTTCAAACGATCAGATAAATCTCGGACTAAGTTTCCCTTTCAAACCAACTCGACGTATACCTTTGTAGAAAATCGATGAGCTGAGGTGAGACTGATTTAACCAGGATCAAGAGCTTAGTCAAAACTTTTGGTGTTTGCTCCCTCTGGAATTTTTCTCTTTAGTTATTTTAGTGTTTAGTTTTCTTAAGTTTAAAGAAAAGAAGTAAGAGAAAACAGTAAGGCAACACAAAGAAGATTCAGAGAAAAGTGTTGTATTTTATTCAGTAGATGTTGGGGTATAAATAGCCCCGAAATTTAATGTTTCAGGACAAATACAAGAAGAAGACAAACAGATAAGACTGATGACACTATTACAGACACTGTAGCATCAGAATAGTACAAATGTAAAGTCAACATAGGATCTTTAAAGATCTAAGTTCAGACTTTTGTACTGATGCTAAGGAGTTATTCTTTCGAAAGTTCTTCATAGGAAACTAACTAAAGTAATCAGTTATTCCATCGGAAGCTGAAGAAGGAAACATTTATTCTTTCATCGGAAGATACATATGTCTTCTGAAATATTTTTTTTTCTTCCAATGTCTTTGGAGGTCTTTCGATGTAATTGACTTTTATTCTTCGGAAGCAAATGTTCTCTTAGTGTCTTCAGAGGATTGTCGTTGTGAAGAGTCTTCCGAAGCATTTTCTGAAGTATTGTTTTCGGAAGCAATTGTCTTTTATTTGTCTTCGGAAGAAATTGTCTTTTATTTGTCTTCGGAAGCAATTGTCTTTTATTTGTCTTCGGAAGCAATTGTCTTTTATTTTTCTTCGGAAGCAATTGTATTTTATTTGTATCTTCCGAAGGTTCTTCTGAAGGCTTGTCTTCGGAAGCTAGTGTCCTGCAACATTTATTACATTAATTATTTGAAAGGTGGTTTTGCTTCGTCAGTCCTTATTTTCTAACAATCTCCCTCTGGACTGCTGAAGCCAAAACCACTTAACTTTAGAGCCCAATCAATTTTTAGAACATCAGGCTGGTTTTATGTGTTTTATCTCCCTCTTTTTGGCTTAATCAGGGAAGAAAGAGGAGTAAAAAGAAGTGAGCAGAATGCGCCTTGAAAGACAGTGTAGGAAAGGTGGTAGGAATGTAGGTTAGTTAAGAATTTAGAAAAACCTTCAACTGAAGGTGCCTACATTGGGTTAGATTTGGATTACAGGACTGAGGACATCCGTCAATTCCTTAATGTGAAGAACTGATCCGGCGATCATTTTATAGATGTCATCCGAATCCCTGACTAGAGAGTCAGTTTTATTATGACCTGAGTCCATCTCAGAAATGTCATAAACCCCTTGTTCTTGGTTCTAGGGATTTCCAGCCTTAGTTTAAAGAAAAACTTCATTGGCTGTTGCCATAACAGGAGTCTTATTGCCTAATCCATTCAGATGAAAAGCCATTGGATTTTCATGGGAAATGGATGCTCCTGATATATGATCAGGAGGTCAAGATGGACTTGACTACCGGATCTCATCCTCTTTTATAGGGTAGAGAAGTGTTGATCGATAGTGGTGGGGGCTTTTAGAAAGAATAGAGTTGTCCCTGGGAGAGAGGACTACCATCTGATTGTCAAATGACATGTCAATGGTTAGTAAGGGTTCCCTTAGGAATACAACATCATCCTGTTAAGAGGATTAATGAGGAGCCGGATGGAAAGATATTCTTGATTCATCTGTGAGGATGGAACAGATGTATTCATGTGTTCAGTGGGAACACGATCATGTTCAGGGATCTCATCTTCCTGAACAGATTTTTTTGGTTTATTAGGCTTAGAGGGTTTTGGAAATATATTTTATGGCCGGTACCTGTTGTAGGTGTGAAAGAGGTGTGGATGTGAGTTTACTAAAGATGGATGTTTCTTTAGTATCATCCATCAATGTTCAACGTTTTGAACACCAGTTGGTCAAATCCTTCAAGAATATGTTATTTGAAATGATTGCCTGTAAAGATCAAAAGAACGTACTTCTACATAATCAAGTTTTTCAGGTTAACCTAAAAAGTTCATGATTATTTTTGGAATTACAAAGCTGGTTGAGAAGAAGAGAGAGGTTAAGACTTACACATTTGGTCAAGAAGACATGTTCATGCACATCCGGGAAGTACAGACGAAGCTTTGTGAGGAATGAAGCCTGGTCCAAAGCCGTTACGCCATTATCATAAGTATGAAGCTTGCGACAAGGTGAGCATAAGTGCTTCGTGCCAGGCGACATGCCTGACAATTGATCATCCGTATCCATGAGCATTACTTAGAATTTTCAAGATGAAGAAGGGTTTTTTTGAAGATCAGAAGAGTAATAGGGTTTAAATAGATTTATGGTGAGGAAGATGAGAAATAAAGGAATTAATCGGAGAAGATTATTGGTTATTAAAATGGCGGTAAGAATCTTATTGAGCCGTGAGAGTCAGCATTGAGAGTCAGGTCTATCAGAAAGATTGAAAACTGTCACATCAAGTGCAAAGCTCAAGATTTAAATTGCAGAATCGGAAGAATCTTATTTTAGACACAAGTTAAATGATCTAATGAGGGTTTTCGGAAGAAGAAGAGATATTTTTGGAAGAAGAAGAGATATCTTTGGAAGGAGAAGAGATATCTTCGGAAGGAGAGAGATATCTTCGGAAGAAGAAGAGATATCTTCGGAAGAAGAGATATCTTTGGAAGAAGTTATAGAATGTAACAATGGAAAGTTTAAACATCAGATAGATATGAAGTAGTGATCATGTTACCACTGATCCTATCCGTGTATAGAGATAATTACTGAAAGAAACCAAGATTTCTTTAACAGTAGTTTATCCAATATCCATTGTTTGGACAATTTATAAAAATTATCCTTTAACTCATATTTATCATGCCCAATTTTGCTACAAACTTAGAGAAAGTTGAGGAGTCTAAGGGCTTGGTAAATATGTCAGCTATTTGGTCACTTGTAGAGACATGTTGTGGAACAATTAGTCCTTTTTCAAAGCAGTCTCTAATGAAGTGACGCCTTATTTAAATGTGTTTGGTCTTAGAATTATAGACATGATTCTTTATTATGTTTTTGGCAGCTTCGCTGTCTATTAGAAGAGGTGTTTTTAGTTCAGTTATTCCAAAATCTAGAAGTTGGTATTGTAACCAAAGAATTTGGGCAGTACAATGAGCTGCTGCAATGTATTCGGCTTCAGCAGTTGAATTTGACACTGAAGTTTGCTTCTTGCTTTTCCATGACACTAAGCAACCTGCAAAGAACTGACAACCTCCTGAAGTAGACTTTCTGGTTAGCAAACATCCAGCATAATCACTATCTGAAAAACCAACAAGCTTACAAATTTCTTTAGCAGGATACCAAATACCAACACTACTTATTGCTAACTCTGCATCAATCAATATGAAGCGGCTCATTTAAATGTTCATGGCCTGGTATTCCTCCTCTTCTTTCAAATTTATAAATCAAACATGAACAAATATTAATTTCGATCAAAAACACATTTCATTTCATTTATGCAATGAACTTTAATGGATAAAATACATGTTATGGATCCTTGATCAACCCTTTGCCTCTTGTATAAACCCGACAACCTATTGTAAATAAAATTCATTTATTGAATAAACAATAAACACATTTTATATTAATGTTAATTTTGCTGAACTGATGTCCTTTGAAAGCTAAAAAACGGTTTTGTTTGTGAATAAAAAACCAAAAGTAAAAAAATATAACCTATCTTATAAGATTTGGAGCACATAAGTTCTAGGCACAACAAACACCCCATTAACAAAGCAAATTCTTGTAGCTCTCCCATAAATTTTGTTCCTTCTAATGTGCTTAGATCATTGCAAAGATCTTCAATGCTAGCATGACCTACTTTTCCAACTTTATATAGTGTTATGACATGAGATTTTAAGCCTGCAAAAAATATCAAGAAGAGGATAATGACCTCTTTTTACAAATAATTTGATTATTAATTTGATAGTTATGTTATTTGTTTAGTAATATATTTAATTCAAAATAAATAACAAAAAAAGTGTGAACAGACAGAGGCCAGCACATTTTGGACGTGCAAATACCTAATAGATTTTTTAGCTTTGATCAAGTTGGACACGCTTGGACATATTTCACACCGAAGATTAAAATAAAACCAAAATATACCAGTTTTGTGCATCTGGAATAGATTGAAAATGAATAATACACAGATAACACTGAAAATGAATGCTGAAAAATAGATTGAAAATTGGAACTAACCAAGTGAAACACACCCCATCTTAAGATAAGATGTTATGTTAGCATCAATAACAAATGCAACACATGCATAAGAAGAACTTAGCTCATGGTTTTCTGTCCCTAAACTATTCTGTTGAAATAAACCAGCTTCAATTGACGTGTTTCCAGAGCCAACGGTAGCAAGAGAACTTTTAGTTTTAACATTGAGGGAATTAGAAGTTCTAGATGTAACATCAGTGTTGGAACTGGTGCCGGAACAGTGATCTTAAACAGTAACATGAACAGTAAACAGGTACGAACTAAACATATTTCATTCTATTTCATATTCATATACATAGTCAAAGTCATTTCGTATTATCAAACAACAAGTTCAGAAACATTTAACAGAAACAAGTTCAGAACTATGGTTCTTGAGTAAGATAATTATCTGGCAATACAGAACCAACATGAGATTAATTGTTAGGAATTATTATGTATAAACGTATGCAAGGCTTTACAGAACAAAACACACGGATATTGTTATGTGAATGCTAAATTGACGGGTTATTCGTATGGGTGACGATCTGTACGAATATATCTGAAAGTTTAACGTTCTGAATGATATTTGATAATTGGAAAACAAGATTGAAAAGTATAGTTATTGTCTTGTTCGTACGGGTGACGATTCGAACGAATACGCGCGACGACCGTACGATTCGATTTAAACGGTTAATTAAAATTTTTAATTTTAAAATGAACGAAAGAGATTCAAATAATTTATTAGGAATCACAACTTAAAATAATTTCTTAAATCTTATTTTATAGATCGTGCCGTTTCGTGACGGAAACCACGCGAAACGACATTTTTCGCGAAACCAAAGGAGACCGGGCAACCGAGTATACTCTAAGTCATTAATGAAGCATTTATTTCCTATCCACCACCACCAACCCCCTTTCTTTATCTCATTCACGTTCAAACTCTTTCTCTCTCTAGAAATCATTTATCCACCTTCTCTCTAGAAGATCTCACCCATCACCCAACGGATTCAAGTGTTCTTGGAGTCAATACGATCATCACACTACGAGGATCAAGGAAGTACAAGAATTTCATGCGGTTACCCATTGATTCTAAGGTAAAACTTTGATTTATGTTCGATTTTTGGTGTGTATAATCACCTCTTGAAATCTTTGTCGTTCTAACCACATCTATCACTTAGAAACACTTAGATGAACACTTGTAAATCACTAGGGAGTTCTAGGGATGAGTTTGTAACAGATTGTATCGAAGAAAAAGATGAAGATACAGGTTCGGGAAGGACTAGTAGCTGGCCGAACCGAACCTTCATGTTCCGACCGAACCTTCCCTTTTTGGGATGAACCCTGCTTCATGAACCTGTCATCACGGAGCGAACCTTTGAATCTGCAACGAACCCTGCACCACTCTGATCCACGAACCTGTTGGTTCTGACCAAGGTTCTGCACCGAACCTTGTTGTTGTAATTGAACTTGTTACCGGCGAACCTCCTTAGCGGCCGAACCCTGGTTTGTGGGCCGAACCTAGGATAGGACACGAACCCTACTTAGCCGAAGCTTTAGGGACAACGAACCATGCATGGCCGAACCTTGGCCATGAAAACCTTAGTAGACACGAACCATTAGAGCCGAACCCTATGTTAGTGTAGCCGAACCATCAAGACCACGAACCATTCTCCTTCGGCCGAACCTTCCCTCATCATAGCCGAACCCCAAGGGTTCGTTGGTGTTGAAATGTTAGTCGAACCCAAGGAGTTTTCCTCAAAAGGTTCGCTGCTCCTTGGGGAGGCCGAACCTAAAATGTTATCAAATTAGAGTTGTGATGGACTAAGAGCTATGAGCTTAAGTCTAAGAACCACGGGAATGCACATACGAGAACTCGAAGTCTAGAAACGAGCTAAGGATACATGCATGCATGAAATATGTGGTGTGTATTTTGTGCATGGACAAATAAATGGGGTCATTAATGGATATGGGTTTCATGACAACACAATAACACACCAATATAAATGCTAACATCTATTGATGTAGTTTAACACATGTAAAAGATTTCCACAAACTCATATGGATCAAAAACAAAGTTTTGTTATCAATCCGGAATCAAAGACCACTAAATGGGCCCAAAGAGCTTGATTAAAGCCCATCACATGCCCTATATATAAGCATACCGATATGGATGATGCATGTGATGTTAATGAGATTAAGGTTGTTACCCGAGGGTTTAACAAAGGTTTTGAGTGTACATTTGAACTATTGTGAATAGATGTGTGTGCTAGGTAAAAATGCTTAACTGTCATTAACAACAATGTCATATGCATATTAGTATGTGGTGGAATGGCGTCTGGCGGGTTGTAGGCTCGACTCTGGGGTATGCCCTATATATAAGCATACCGATGTGGATATCACATGTGATGTTAATGAGGTTAGGGTCTTTACCGAAAGAGGTTTACAAATCATTTTCAATTACTAAACTATATGAACTCACCAACCATGT